>BSYO01000021.1:9440393-10039740 GCA_033239525.1 Nepenthes gracilis | reverse complement strand
TGATTTTGGTTGTTGTCATATGAGCCTTCAATTTTACAGTGGATGGCTCCAACATGCGCATTCTTGGATGTTGTGAGATGGTGCATGAGATTTGTGCGAATCTTTGTTGGTTGCTTTGTTTGATGCCGTATGGAGTCCGAATCCATCTTGCTCGGGAAGGCGCCGTGGAGGTTGTGTGCCGAAATTGTCATAATTTGTTGATCAAACACACTCAAGCGCAGGCTGCAAAGCCTTTCTATGTTGCTGACCCCGTGTTGCCTCTCGTGGTTGCTATGCCGATGATTGGTAGCAATTGCAAGTGCCCACTTCTTCGAAATTTTGTTTCACTTTGATCTTCTTTGTAAAGCCTCTCACTTTGTTCCCGTGATGTTTGGCTTTGCCATGCTCTTGTTGAGGACAGCTAAATTTAAATTTCCAGGCTTAACGGTTTCTTTGGGTGATGCCGCTGATTACTAAGATGAGCCGATGCCGTGTGCGCACAGCCAGAGGGTTTGTCAGGAAGGCTTCGTTTGAAGCCAAAATGTTTAAGGTCTCGCAAATACAAGAGAGAGATGTCAGATTGGAGCATTCCCTTGTTTGCTAAATGTCGGGTGGAGTTTTTGTCATTTCCCTCGTAGAGTGTGCGCTTTTGCCGCCATGGACCGCTTCCGCTGGCTCGGGTCGGGTTAATTTTTGCCGTGCCTTCTCCTTTTGTTTGATGACACCGATTGATGGCTTCGTTGTGTTCTCGTTGTAATAGGTTTGTTAATCATTGATATCGGCAAGCTTCGGATCCAGTTGTTGAAAACCTCTCGGTTTCATGTTGCCCACAACAATGCGGCTCGATCATCCCATCGCCAATACCGTGTTGGTCGGTCGGAGGAACAAAGCAGCCTTGCTTTTGATCACGCATCGCTGATGACAAGAGTCTGGTCTTGGCCGGAGCTTTTGTGGTTTGGAGCGACTTATTCGGGCAAAATCACTGCGGGTGCTACTCGCATCTAGGATTTTCTCGTTGATGCGTTTCTTTGCCATTTTCTTCGAGCAAACGTTGCCGGCCGCGACTTTTCTCTCGAACTCGCTGCCCAAGAAATGGAGGTCTCGGGCCGCTCGTGGTGGTGCTGATTTGCAGAATGATTGAAATTTTCTCGCTTCAATGTTTGGATTCTTTAGGTTGGTGGAGGTGGCGAGTGCTGATTTGTTACTACGGCAGTCTTGTCCCCTTCTTACTGTCACGGTTAAATTTAGTGATTCGTTTCACGAATTGGAAATTGGTGTCGCATTAAGCCTATGGATGTTGCGCCTAGTTTCTGTGTTTCGCTCATCATGGTGCAGAAAGGCCCATTTGTTTAGGAACTCATTTACCGATGTTGAGTAGTTTGCTTGTATTATATGAATTCCAAAGATTTTTGTTTTTTTCAAGCTGGTTTCATTCACAGATCAATGTGTTTCTGGGTATACCTAGTTAGTTATGGTTTATCCTCAAGCTCTAAAAAACACTTGGAGATAAATCATTTCAGAAAATTTTTCTCCCATTAATCCAAATCACTTACTTACCAAAAAAAATCGAACAAACATAGTCGCAATTGAACTAGGGTTTGGACTGTGTCATGTTAAATAGGCAACCATCTCTAGTTAAAAAAACGAAGAACATATTGAACAAAAAATTCGGCATAAAAAGAGAAAACAATATCAATGATAATGACTTAACCGGTGGACGGAACAACATTTTTATCCTTTAAAGATCTTCCTTAAATAAAACCAATCACGCCTTAGGCTCCTAAACTTGTTCGAATGAAATCACCACAAATTTCACTCTACTTACCACAAAAGTCCTTAAGTAATTCTTAATAACATTAAATTCATATATTCCCGACGTTACACAAGTCCTCAAATGTCGGAATCAACCCTGGCGTATCCTCAAATTATTAATTAACAATAATCAACTAAATATATCTACAAAACGAAAAATATCGCAGACCTCAATGCCACTCATATAAAATCTATGGTCCTTCAATGACAAATTGTCGTAGAACAAGAAATATAATTTTAGAGTTCCAAATAATGCATGCATTAAGATATTAAGGATTTCGGGGATATCACTTTCCATCACGACAGCCTTTACCTTGATACCGATATTATCACCATGAAACCTCGATCCCAAGCACCGGATTTCTTTTCTATCCAACCCGAGGAAACACAAGCTATTTCAAATCGTATGATTTAAACTACCTCCAGATAAAGTATACTCCAAAAATCCCTTCAAACAAAATATTCCTTAATGAGGCCATTACAAAATTAACTTGCATGTAACTAGAAAATCCAATCTATAATTCTTCACGAAACACCAACAAACTTACAAGACCCAAATGGTGCTATAGTAACTCACAATTGCCAGATTCTGCAGGCTACCGCAAATATAATCTTTAATTATGGAAATACTACTTCACAACAAACATTAATTAATATTTCTTCAAATCAATCGCCAAATTTTCAAATGTTAAGGATGGCCTCGACACAGCCTCAAATGACTGATTAACAGAAATTCAATTTGACCTTCTTCTTTAAGAATCGTCCCCCCAAGTAGATCATGCTCCCAAATTCCATTTAAAATGAAGTATTTATTCAAAAAGCATCCACAACATATTCTATAGCATTTCTGTATCTTCAAGTCCCATAATTCTTTTCATATCAACCCAAGTCAACTTATCTTTCAATCTATTATGAGACAACATCAACTTGTCTCCTCCAAACATCAGATCATTACAAGCACCACCAATACCTTCGAAATCTTTAGGATTCACACCTTAACCTCAAACCACCAATTATGCCTTATCAATTATATTTGATCATCAACTTTAACATTCCTTCTTAGTATCGTGCTAGTAACGTACCAACATAAGAATTTCAATCCAAAACCAATCAGATTTTCACTTAAATAAATCTAACTACTTGGACCTCAATTAAGTATTATCGTATTCAGCACTAGTTCGGCATGGATTAAATTCAGATCCTTCAGGTGCCTTAAATTTCTTCTCCTCATCCTCGCAGTCGACTAACATCCCGAGGAAGGCCCTTGTCCAGAAGTCATGTTACTTCCTATAACTACAAACATCACAAGATTATTAATCCTCAAATAATCAGATTAGATGGAGGGGTTAGGATCAATGCATTTCAAAATTAACTTCTTAAAGCCAGAACTTAAACATTCTCTCTAATCCTAACCACTTCGTCTCGCCTCAGCATAAAACAAATTAACCCGAATCCTCAAACCTAAGTCGATTAGCCTAGTCCTACATTCGGTATCAACTAGCTAAAACACTAAATTCTAATTGAATTCAAACTTGACTCATGCAAACTACGATACCTTGGGTTATTCTAACTTAATTATTCTACACTTTAAACTACTTATTCAACCAATCTTAATCGATCCTAAATTTTTGCATACGATTCAGATTAAACCTAAGGTATACCTTTTCTCTGATACCAATTGTGACGGAATGGATCATTATCCTTTAAAGATCTTCCATCAATAAACAAAAAAATTAATATTCATAAAATCTAAAGAAATTTCAGTATAATTTTTTCTACAATTGAACTGAAATCAAAATTTATAGTTTATTCAGAAGAACCTATACAAGCACACAATTAAACAAATATCACAATTTATCCTACAACATACATACACCGAACCACAAAATGCCATATCATCCGTGATTTCAACACAGTACTCCTAACTACTATATTGAATCTAAAGAGAGATGCTATCTAGGATCGAAACAAATATAAACATCAAAACAATATAGAAGCGTTTATAACCATAAATAAATCCTACGGAAACAAAATCAATATGCTCATCGTAATACAAATGTTGTTACATCATTAGAATATATAATTTTTAATTCAAAACTAATCATGTACATCCAAAATTCTTCAAAGTCTCCATACTCTTCAAAGATCTTCAAGCCCTTCAAATGTTTTTCCTTCTAACCAAATCCCATCTTCAATCCTTATCAGACTTCAACATATCTAGAAGAGAAAAAACAGAATAGTGAGTCGAAACCCAATAGTGTACCATTAAAACATGTAATATAAATAGCTTTATATAAATATAAATGTAACAAAAGAATATTTATGCGAATATAAAAAACATATAGCAAAACAAATAAGGAAAGACGTTAATTTGTCATGAAAGCAAACCAAGGTCTTAAACCAAGCTCAAACTTTACTTATTCTTAAATTTCAACTTTACTAATTGGAGAGGTTCAAACTAGTAGACACTACTAGTCGAGGGAGTGAATAATCAAAAATAGATTATATTTACTTCACACAATCCAAGGCTTGAACTGAAATATCCCCTCTAATGGGATTTATATTTTGAAATAGAAATACCTTCTAAAGGTATATCTAATTCTGAACTGAATCTACCCTCGACATTTAACGCCCCGAGGAGAAGCGAATCACGTATTACTCTGTGGACGAAATTATCTTCAATTATCACTATAATATTCTAAGGTACGTCGGAGAATATTACCTAACTAACTAATAGTCTTAGGGCCAATTTCACATTAATTGAAAATACTTAACTGAAATACTTAATAGAAATACTTATTGAGATACTGAATTGAGACATTTAGCTGAAATACTGAACTAAAATGCTTATCTGAAAGAATTCTTGCTCATATTCTCTTAGCCAAATTTTATCATATCAAAGCCAAATTCAAACTCATACAATTAGCCCTTCAAATGAGTTCAAAGGAGTCTCTAAAATTCAATCATACAATTTCATGCAGAATTTTCAAATACAAAACATTTACTAAACTTTATTAAAGCACCAATTTAGCACTTGCATCTCAATATCTCAAATTTCCAAACTAAAATTCCTAAATTTGGTTCTAGGGTTTTTATACGAAACTTCCGAATGACATCGTACATAAATCATGAACCAAAACTCCAAATCAAAGCCTCAAATCATAATACATATACAAAATTATGCATTTGAACCAAAGTCTCCAAATTTTCGTGTTAGGGTTTCAAGCCCGCTGTTCAGACGCAAAACGAACGCAAAATGCAAATTAAACGACGAAATTGGAGTTGTACATTAACATATATATGTATAAACTAAAAATCTACTCAAGCAATTATGAGAAAAACATATAAATCGTAACAAATCTTCGGGAATGGGGGTTTTTGAACATAAATAATAAAATGGAGCTGTAAAAACGGAAAGTAAAGTTGGAGGTACACTTGCTTTAATCCAAGCTACCGTTATTCTTACTTGGATTGGAGTGGAATGGCTAGATTTTTCCTTCTTCTTCCTCCTTTTCTTCGCTTTCCCTTTCCCTTCTCCCTACTTTCTGCTGGAACCGTCGCAAAATGGCTGAGCAAAACGCGCTCGGCCTTCTATAACCAGCTCGGCACTTGAGTGGTGCTCGAGTGCCAACTAGGCGCCACGAAGCCCCAGCACTACGCTCGAGCACCACCTAGGCGTATGGCGAGCGGGGGATTCTGCTAAATGGGCCCCAGTTGCACCCGAGGCGCAACCCAGGTGCAAATGCCCTAGGGTCATTTTTGCCTCCAAACTGATTTTTTCTCTCATTTTTTCTTATTCCATTTACCTTAATCTTAATTATTTTAACTTAATGATTAGGATGTATTATATTTTACAATTTGGGTCATCACAAGAATAATCTAACTGATTTATTAATGAACAAATACTTACAACACAAAGAACCAAGTTTCCAAAAGAAAGGTTACAATCTTATTATCATTTGCTTATGCACGAGCATCTCAGCTATCCTAAGGCTAGGAGCAAATGGGAGATCATGACAATGGATTTGCACCAAGCTTCGCAAAATCCTTAATGTCTGAACGCTGAGAAGTTTTGAAATTTTTCGGATCAAGGTAGCCTAGAGAAAGGTTTGGAGCAACCATAGACATGATCCGCCTACAGCGATAAAATTCGTCATGGAATTTGTCATCAAGAACAGGTCCAACCTTCTCCAATCAGAGACGTATCCTCAACTCTCTTTTACGTGAAGCACACTTATCTTGAAAATCAACAATAATGTTGGCATTTGAAATTAATCGATGCTTAATCTTTTAGAACCTATCCTCAAGTGAGGTGATCCGATCCATGGCAAAATATTTTTCATCTGATAACTCTTGGGATCTCACCAACCACTTGGCAATGACAGCATCAACTTGGATCTCCATCTCCTTGAGTACGGTAGGATTGGCAAATGTTTGAGACAGATGAAAAATCTCAACATTTCATTGGTACAACATCAAACAAACCAACTCTTGCGACTATCAAACAAGACCTTGAATTAACATAATATCTGGGGAAGAGGCGCGCATTAATGAAGCTGTAGCTGGCATCCCATCATTGACATGTTGGGAGTTGAAATTCAAACCTCCTAACATGAGGAATTAATGATAGGTATGATTAGACACGAGTTAGCCCAATATTCAACTAGATAAGAGGCCCAAATACCAAGTCAAATACCAATTAGGTGACGGCGCATGAACGCATGAATCATAAGACACTACCTGAACGGTTAGACATTAAAGGATCATAATGAATTGCTTAATGGCCAAATATAGAGGATGATTGAATAGATCTAATAGTTGGTAATCAGGCGGTCTTACTATTAAATTGAGGTAGCTGTTACATATTTAAGTAACGGCCTTCACCACTGATTTGAAGTAATATCATATACATGTATTGGCTCCAGACGCCAACCAACCAAATGACGTTTCTTACTATAAATATATTCTATCGCCTAGAGAAAAGGGATGAGGGATGGCAACAAAAAATGAGATGAAAAAAGCCACCCAAATACAAAAACACTCAGCTTGATAAGTGCACAAATATAAAAGTTACTCAACCAAACGAGTGTATAAAAAAGAGTATTGTTCTCCAAATATACACTCATCCTCGTCATTTTTAAATTCTTGTATCTATTTTTTTATATCTTTCACATTCAGATAGAAAGATTTCTTATTTAAATGTTAGAAGATATATCAGAGGATAAATCTCATATACTTCTTACTTCTTATTTATTTTATTATGATGTATAAAATTTAAATTTAGAGTTATAAAAATCGGACCTATTATTATTCAAACGTTTAAAAGTAACAATGTGACTCTTTAATTAGTACATTCATCCAAATTCTAGCGACGCATTAATTATATAGTTTTAATTTTTTTAAATTAATTATTCACAATATTATATTAGATCATAGGAAACATTTAATGATACCAAATAAATGTATTTTTATTTTTTTATAAAAAATAATTATATTTTGGAATATATAAGTATAATTCATATTAATTTGTTAATTTTTATAAAAATTAACCAAATAAAAATAATTAAAAATATAAATAAATATAGTTATTAATTATATTAAATTTTATTATTTATCAAATTCATATTTATATTTTCTAAACTTGTGAAATAATTATTTTATAATCATATAGTTTTTCTAAATATTACTATATAAGTAAAATTTAAAAGCTATAAAAATAAATTTTTGATATTTTTAAAATTTTAAAAATCAAAATAAATATCAAAGATCCCAGAACCCTACCTGGCGTTATGCCACAACTCTAAGGCAGCACTCCTGAGTCCCAAATGAAGGGACCTTTTATCACTTAAAGGAATAAATAAATATTATTTTATAAATAAATAATTATAATTTAATAATTAATTTTAATTAATTTTTAAATATCTAAAGTATAAATATCTATTTAAAATAAATAATTAAAATTTAAAAAATAAATCTCTTATTTTTTTAAAAGATAGATCCCTCTTAATCCCCAAGTCCCACACCCTCACCACCTCTTGCCTCCTTTCTCTCACTCCCAATATACGTGGCCGGGCAAAGGATGAGAGGAATTGCAAGGGTACGTGAGGTAATTTCTTCTGCATTATCTTCGATTATTAGATTAAAATTTAATAATTACATGAATAAGGACTCATTTTTTATTTTTTTTTGGAATTAAATATCAAGTTACATATACTTTTTATTTTTTCTTGACAATAGGGAAAAACTCCTTAATTTAATTATGTGTCAATTTGATTATACAAATTCTAAGATACTTTAAGATTTAAATTATTTTAGTGCATTAAAAATAAGTTAGTATATATATTTGATTTGATGTTTTTTAATGTTGGTGTTTCCTATCTTTTTTGAAAAAAAAAAATTGAGAAATAAATAAATAAATTTAATAAAATAAGAAATACTATTATTGGTTATTTATCAATCTCAATACCAATATCAATATCAATAGTTGGCTAACAAACTAACCAATAACGATTTCTTATGACAAACCGGCGCGTTTTGTGCACTGTCGTAGTTTCCTACTGCAGTACAGAAGGTAAACTTCTATGGCCCAAAGATCAACAACTCCTTGGCATCATCCCTACGCCCCTCGCAAGGGACCTCCCTCCTTTCCATCGCTGCCGCCACCACCCCATCCCAACAAATATAAGAAGGAAAAATCAACATTAGAGGGTAAGTTTCACAAGAACAAAAGTTACCTTCTTAGAAGGGTATACAAATCCCCCAAGAAACAGGCAACAATGCTGCAACTTCTGCTATCCCCACAAATTTGATGCTGAAACTTTTAGGTCGGACGCTCCTGGGCAGCTTCCTGAGAACCTGCAACCGTTAAACAGATCCTTTTGGGGCATAAAAAAGATGAAAATGGGTAAGAATGACATGTATTCTTACTGTTAATATTGATATAGAATTCGAAATGAAAACTGAAAGTAATATCCTCAATAATACAACTCCACTTTGGAAGATTTTACAAGTAAAACTGTAGAAAAGAGTAGTCAAATTAAAAATCTTGACTCAAAATTCACCAATTTCATTTGTCCGGCTAAACTTTAAAATCCTGCGGCAATTCGACATGAATACCAATAGTTTTCATCAACTTCTGAATCACAATTGAAGCAGAGAGGCTACTGCATATCAAATATAGAAGTAACTATGAAGAAATGATAACACACCTTGAAGAGATTTTTCAAAATCCTCAAGCTGTTTTATGAAGCCGGCATTAGGTGATGCCTGCGGCCGTTTGCTTCTAACAAGTTCCAGAGCATCGGATAGAGTCATCCCGTGCTTTTTCATCAGGTAAGCAACAACGATTGTCACACTGCAACGATTGTCACAAAACGATTGTCACAGCCAATATGGTCAATTGCCCACTGCCTTCCTAGTGAACCCTAGTGAAAGGAACAAATCGTTCCGAATTGCAATAATATTTTGACTCCTTTTTTTAATTTATGAAAATAGTAAAATATAAATATTTAATACATGTAAAGAATATTTGAATCTAGATAATATAAATAATAACAAACATAAAAAGTAACACAATAAGCAATAAAGATGATAATTTTTATTACGAAGGAAAAACTCGATAACCACGGCTATTGAGAAAAACCCTTCGGGCTTCAACAGCCAGGGGAAATATGCATTATAAAAATCAACTTATAGATCGGGCGGTACAGATGTCCCATCTAGTTGATTTACTTCCGTCTTATGATCTTTACCAAGGAACTCTTTAGATATGTCCACAACAACGGAATCAGATACATTCCGGTTTTCAAGTCAATCTTCCCTCACAAACCGCTTAAATTGCCGTACACCATTGAAGCCCAATATCCAAGCCATTGACGTCACCATGAAGGTTAACAGGCAGGAAAAGGCGTAAGGGATAAAGATCAAAGTGGTGAGAAAACTTTATCGAGAAAGCACAATTGTAAGAGCCAAGTTTTCTCAAGTGAAGAAATAAAAAGCACAAAGGAGAAGGTTTTCTCTGCTGAAACGACCGCCCAAAAAGAGCTCCAGAAAATTTAGGGTAAAGAAACATAAGACCAATATATACATGGAGCCTCGAAAATAGGTTAAAAGAATAGAGCCATTAGAAACTCAGGGCCGCTCCACTCAAGCGCATGGCAAGCACACATTAGGGTTTAAGGATTTGTGCCCCGACGCTCGAGCGCCTATCGGGCACTCATCGAGCATCCACATTCTGGAAAACGCGCCTCAGGCGTGGGTTGAGCGCCCCTATTCTGAAAAAGGCGCCTCGGGCGCGCATTGGGAAATAGGATACTAGATATGGCGCTCGAGCGTGAATCGAGCATGCCTCGAGCTTGGCTTCTCAAGAATCAGCTCTCAAGTGAGATTTGAGCGTGCCTAAAACTTTGGCTGCTCTTTAAGCGGTGCTCGAGTGCGGGTTGGGCGGCAGGCATCCGTCGACACCAGGAGAGGTGCGATGATGGTCTTCAAACGGAAATCTGATGCAAATCTTTCAAACACATGAAAATGCACCCACGGACGACGAGACGAACACTCTAATACGATCACGGAATATGCCAACATAAAATACGACTAATAATATCTTCCTTTGGCAATTCCGTGACAAAATCCAATAAAAAAAAAATACAAGATAATCATGAGTTTAGACACCACCGAAATAGAACCCGTATATATAAAAATCGACGCTTAAATACAACTGAGACAATACAAAAACGAGGGACATAAAAAGTAAAAAGAAGCTGAAATGAAGCTGCTAGCTGCTGAATGAGAGTTGCTGGTCCTGCCAATTAGGGTTAGTACATAAATAGATAGATGAAGGAGAATAGCAGCAGTAAATAAACAACCACCGACAACAGTAAACATGAAAAATATGTAGCATGAATCAAACACAAAGATAACCTCCCCCTAAACTCGAACTCCCCCTAATAACAGACATATTTTCTCCCCTTAACTCCCCCTAACAGGAACAATCTCCCCTAACGAAGAAATCTACTCCCCTTTTTATCATGAATGGCCAAGGGGTAATGGAGCTCACTATTTTTGATCAATATTTTCTTATTATATTTTATAATATTACTCAAAGTTATCTCGTGATTCTTTAAAAATTTGATATGATTGACAAATTTTTCTATCTTTGGATTTTGTGGAAAAATATTTCGAAAAGTCGTTACAGAGCGGTAGGGGCGAATATGACTAGTGTTCCCCTACCCATGACACGTTGGGACAAAATTAGTATTGACATCAGATTTGTACCTTTGCTTCCTAGAGGGATTAACATCAAGGTTCTTCCCACTTTTTAAATTTTGACAATTTTGAAAATTGGCATGAATCCGTGGGGGAACTCTTGATGGCTGATCACTATGGGAAGATGTCATGCTGATTTGTCTTGGAATCGAAGTAGCTCGAACAAAGACAGTTTTGGGGTTAATAAGGGCTTTCAAGGCATTTTCAAAATAATTCAACTCAGATTTATTTTCTTCGATTTTTCCCAAACAAAGCATATGGTTCAACTGCTTGGACCCATTTGAGAATTGTTTAAGATAATTGCGTGCAGCTTCGAGATCAAATTCAAGGGCCTTGATCTTTTCGGTAAATAAGTTATTCAATTTCTCAACTCCTTGATTATTTATGTCTAGCTCGGATTTAAGAGCTAATTTTTCTTTTTTCATTTTTGTTAGTTTATATTTTAAAGATACATTAGTTTTCTTAATTTGTAGGCATTCCTTAAACAATCTATCATAAGCATCTTGAAGATCATAAAATTCAGCTTCTAACTTATTCTCAGAGTTATTGGATAGATTAAGATTTTCTTCTAAACGTTCATCATTTCCAAACATCGAGATTATAAAAGCCATATACTTGACATGACCATCTTTAGTGCACCTTTCATTACCTGCGTCTTTTTCATCACTAAAGATTGCATTAGTTTTCGATGCTTGACATTGTTGATGTTTAAAATTTAAACATTCAGTACGATAATGGCCAAAGCCATGACATTCATGACATTGAACCCTTTTATTGTTTTTTAATTTGACATCTTTGATCTCAAGTTTGTCCTTCTTGTCACTTTTAAGAGAAACCAAATTTTTTGAGTTTTTATTTTTGTTTGTCTGATGATATTTTATTTTTCTTTAAAAATTTTTTAAAATTCTTAACAAATAAAGAGAAATCTTCATCACTACACGACTCCTCATCTAACTCACGGTTTCTCTCTTCTCTAACAGATTTTAATGTAATAGATTTATTCTTCCTTGACTGGGGAAGTGTGAGCTCAAAAGTTTGAAGAGAGCCAACTAGTTCTTTAATTTTCATTTTGTCGAGATCTTTACTCTCTTCGATCATTGTGACTTTAGATCTAAAGCATTCAGGAAGCAATCTAAGGATTTTTCAAACAATTCTATTTTCTGAAATTCTTTCTTTTAAGTTAAATGTAGAATTTACAATGACATTCAACTTAGCATAGAATTCGTAAAATATCTCGTCATCTTGCATCCTAATTTCCTCAAATCTAGTGGTGAGCATTTGTAATTTGGAATTTCTAACTAGTTTGGTTCATTAGTGGGTAATCTCAAGGATATCCCACGCATCTTTAGCGATTCCGCACATAGATATTCGTTTAAACTCTTCGGAGGATACAACCATGAAAATCGCATGTAGCCCCTTACTATTCCAATTGCACAAATCAAGTTCTTCTTTATTCCACAAAGACAAGACTTTTGGTTCATCACTCATGGTGCTTTTAGGTGGAGTCCACTCAGTTTGAGTGCTAGCCCACATACGTTCATCTATCTATCTGAGAAAAGCACTCATACGGATTTTCCAATCGCATAGTTACTTCCATCAAAGAAGGAAAGTACGGATAGAGATCCGCTCGTATACATCTAGATTTGGGGTCATGGATCGAGGTGAGTCTCTGACACCAATTAAAATGAACAAATTGTTCCGAATCGCAATAATGCTTGACCCTTTTTTTTTAATTTGCGGAAGTAGTAAAAATATAAATATTCAATACACGTAAATAATATTGGAATCTAGATGATATAAATAATAACAAGCATAAAAAATAATGCAACAAGCAATAAAGGTAATATTTTTGGTAACGAAGGAAAAACTCGATAACCACAGCTATCAAGAAAAACCCACCGGGCTTCAACAACTAAGGAAGATATGCACTATGAAAAACAACTTATAGACCGGGTGGTACAAATGCACTAAATTAACTGATTTACTCCCATCTTGTAATCCCTACACTCCTTGGATTTGCCCGCAACAACAAAATCGAACACCTTCCAATCGTCAAGTCAATCTTCCCACACGAACCGTTTGAATTGCAGTATACCATTGGAGTCCAATATTCATGCCACCGACGTTGTCATAAAGGTTAACAGGCGGGAAAATGTATAAGGGATAAAGATCAAAGTGGTGAAAAAACTTTATCGATGAAGCACAATTGTAGGAGCCAAGTTTTCTCAAGTGAAGAAATAAAAAGCAAAAAGGAGAGGATTTTCTCTGCTAAAACGACAGTCCAAAAAAAGTTGCAAAAAACTTAGGGGAAAGAAACATAAGACCAATATATATATGGAGCCTCGAAATAGGTTAAAAGAACAGAGCCATTAGAGACTCGGGACCGCGCCGCTCAAGCGCGCAGTGAGTGCACATTAGGGTTTAAGGATTTGTGCCCCAGCGCTTAAGCGCCAATCGGGCGCTCATTGAGCGTCTACATTTTGGAAAACGCACCTCGGGCATGGGTCAAGCATGCCTATTCTGGAAAAGGCACCGCAAGCGCGCCTATTCTGGAAAAGGCACCGCAGCGCGCATCGGGTGATGGGATACCGGATATGGCGCTCAAGCGCGGCTTCTCTGGAATAAGCTCTCAAGTGAGATTCGAGCGTGCCTGGAGCTCCGGCTACTCTGTAAGCAGTGCTTGAGTGCGGGTTGGGTGATAGGCAGTCGTGGGCACTGGGAGAGGTGTGATGACAATCCTCGAACGGAAATCTAAAGTAGATCTTCCAAACACATGAAGATGTACCAACGGACAACAAGACGAACACTCCAACACGATTACAGAATATGCCAACATAAAATACAACTAACACCAAATATGGTTAATCTAGTCCACCTTAACACCAGCAAGAAATATTTGTTTGGAGCAACCAGCAAGAAAAGAAAAGGAGAAGAAAAGGAGGATCTTTTCTTAGCTCAGCGGAAATATTTTAAAGATGCAAAGCCGAAAATCTGAAGCTTCGGTTTTAAAAGGAGCAATGCCATGCAAGTAACGGCAAATGTAGGAACTCTATCAAACTCAACCTTCTAGAACCTTGCTTAACAGGAGCACAACTGAGTACTGATCATGTTTATACTAGAAGTTATTCCTAATGCAAAATCAAATTTCAGATAGAATATACAAACTTCTGGTGCAGTTCTTGTATGTTTTATCCTTAACCAACCTGAGAATGGATAAGAAATGTTTACCTTCTAGATCTTCCCACAAAGCAATGAACCAGCACTCCACCACCCATCTTTTTAGCTTCATCAATGAAGTTGAAGCACTCATCGAAGTACTGTGCCAAATTTGTATCTTCACTATCCTTGGCTACCTCAATTTTTAAAAGACAAATGTCAGGCTACTAAGAACTTGACTGCTAAGATTTCTGAATGTTTTTAAATGTTTCCATGATAAAGAAATTCCTTTACTAGATTTATTGGATTTTTATGTAGATTAGATATGCTAATATAAATCCCCGATTCTTTAAACAACTCAACTTTAAGGCCAATTCATTTTTTTCAGTGATTAAATTTTACTGATCCCACTTTGTGGACATGGTCCAAACTGTGTGCATGACTTCATTTACAAAGATTATGCACCAGGTAAGTCCAGTCACTAAGCAACAAGAATTGAATTCATAACCGCAGACCCAATTGCAATGGCCCAGGCTGTCTCACCAGCTGCATTTACCTATGTAGGTAAGGCCAATTTCAAGTTGTCTCACCAGTTGCATTCACCTATGTAGGTAAGACCAATTCATTTACATTCAGCTAGCCTGTTGTTTTTTGGGTTTGCTAGACATGTCCCAAGCAGATGAGATGATGATGTTTTTAACCAAGGTAAATTTGTTCCTCAGAAAGAAAGGATTTGAATTAAAAAAAAAAAAAAAAAGAGAGAATAAACAACGAAGGATTTGAATTTTAAAAGAGAGAGAGAGAGAGAGAATAGATAACACTAATTTTTATCTTCATTTGTAAGCCTTATTTTCCGTGATGGAACACAGGGGCAATGTGCAAGATTGAACATTAAAGAACTTTGTCAACATAAGAGATCCCTGCCCCCTCTACAAAGAAGATGGAGATTACCTTCTATGCTTTTGCATGTAAAATCATCTGGATGGGCAGGGGAAATTGAACTGGCCACAGTTAAAATGTGAGTGATATTTAAGCTCTTCAAAACACTCTTGTTGTTTGCGGCTGCAAGAGACCCCAGAAAAAGGCCCTAAAAGCACAACTACATCATAATTGTGGAGAAAAGATCACAGTTACAACTTACAACTGATACTAGTAGAAGCAAATACTTAACACACCTCTTCGATTTGGCACGGTGTGGTGTCATTTTTTACCAACTTTGCAGCGCACAGAGCTCGCATAATTGCTGCTAGCGGTCCTTCCCTAATCTCAGGAATAGGATCCATTGCTCTTCTTCTTTGTCCTCACAAAAAACACAAGATTCAACACTGCACAAAGTACCTGGATTCTTCTTTATATCACTTAACTGGTTCACAGCATTAATAATGAACAGAACCTGCAGATCCAATTCGATTTCAATTAAAAATTACAATCAAAGGACAGTATAAGGTTACAATTACCAACTATATACATGATTTAATACGATCAGAACAGAATACTGCAACATGTATAAAAAAAAATTACATGTCAAAAATAATGTGAAGCAACACTGAGACAGGTAGGCTCTGAGTCAGATACAGGCAGAATCAAATAATCTGGGATATCTTTGGATCTTTTTTTTGGGAGGGGGGGTTACATATAGAAGATTATTCTCCGCATATTGCACATCAAATATCTTAAAGTTTACACTGCAATTAATTCGAAATTAAACGCCTAAAATCATGAACTCAATCTCAACTTTAAAAGATCACGGTGGCTCTCCAGTCAGACAATATCAATTGCACAATCATAACTTCAATACTCGATATTGTGGACAATTCAGCAATCATACTCAATTATGGAAGTGTCAAGAACAAGGGTTTTCCAGCAGTGTAGCAGTAAGTCAAAGAGGTTAAACCAGAACGAATCTATTATAAACAGCAACCGCAAACAAAAATTGGCTGAAAAAAAAAAGGCAAGAAAGACCCCTAAAGCTTGCTGTCTATATCTGCGAAAATAATAGCAGTTGGACGAATTTTATTGGTAATAAAAATCTATCATTAGGGATTCCGAAGAGAATTAGAAGGTGAAACAAAGACAAGCCACTAAGAGTATAGATCATCTTGATTTGGTATTATAGAAAGAAGGCATAAGCATCATGAAAGAAATTTCTGAAAATAATGGAGTTTAGGTGACATAACATATGGAAATTATCGACATCAACCACATAAATTAACCAATTGATTTTAACACATCTTACCCTAATTCTATGGAGAGAGGGAGAGCATGCGAGCCAGCTTTCAAGAATATCCAGCCTGATTTTGGTAGCAGGAGAGGATGTCCAACCTTCTCAGAGTACGAAATCTACTGTCGGTGGCAAAATGACGTTCAGGGTTGGGCCTCGATATCCAAGAAAGACTGCTCTTGCAAAGGCCGAATCAACATTATACAGATCTGGTCCACGAGTTTGTGTTACTTGGCCCAAACGACGCGCAATTTTTAAATATTATTAGAACATCCTGTTTGTTTATTTAACAAATTCACTTACATGCGGTCTACGGGTTTGTTTAGAACGTATCTGACCAGTTGTAACTCATTATCGCAGCTGTTGTACAAATTTCACACACAAATTCTCTAAAACAAAGACCAATCAAAGAGCAACGGTTGAATGACATATTAGCCACGACTTGCCAATGCCAATGAGTAGGGTTTATTTGGGAGTGAGAACCGATTTGAATCAAGAACAAATGTGACGTTGATATATTTACGTTCGGAAGTCACGAGTTCAAATTTTAAGGTTGAGAGGCTAATATTGAGTTTAACAAAAATTTAATCTAGCTTGTATTTATTGATACGATCTATGAATTGAATAAAAAATCTGTATTACTAAATATAGGTTCATTGGATGCTATTTCAAGAGTATAGGATACAAAAAGGACTCCAATAAATATGCTATAGCCACAATTTGAGTGACTTAAACTGATCGATGAGGTTATCGAGAGATAGAAAAATTTAGTATTGAAGCATGATTTTTTTGAAGTAATTAAGATTGATTCATAAGAATTAGCTTAGTGATAATGTGGTATTTCACCAAGCACTAGACTCCAAACACCTAATTAAATTTATATATCCTTAGTTGCTAACATATTAAAATCGTGCATTTGTCAATGATCTACACATTTCAACATGATAAGCCTCTTTCCATGACCTATGATTTTGAACTCGTATGGTGGTAGTTGATTAGAATAGCCAAAAATGTTACTATTAGATTATGATATAAACTCATTATGGAAAAAACTACCTATACATTAGCATCACATCTTTGTAAATAACAAACTTCTTAGAACGATAAAAACATTTTATAATCTAATGATTTGGGAATCACAGTGATTTTTCAAAATTATATCATGCAAAATTTAACCCGTATAAGAGAAATTCTGAGCTTATCTTTCAAAATACCTCCTATCTAAAAAATATTTTTGAGACCTAGTCCTCCCAATACTTTCTCTTTAACTCATTTGTTAAAAATTTAATATTAACTTGAATATTAAATAATAATTTAAAAAGTGAGGCCCAAATATTTAAAAACTTTTGTTTTAATTTGTGATATGTATAGTTTAAATTAAAAAGTCTAAAGACTTATTTTAAAATATTTCAGATCACAATTCAAATTAAAGTTACAAATTTGATGTGTCCTTAGATCTAAGTTATACCGATTTGGGAGCCATTGGGTCTTCCGCGTCAAGTCGAACTCAAACGGGTCCAGTCTCAAGTTCTACTAATTTGGATCCTACGCGCTACAAATAAGAAACAAGAGGTTAAAAGATTTGTAGGACTCACTCCCCAATTTATCTTTAATATTTAAATTAAAAATATTTTTAAGAAAATAAAAAATGTAATAAAGATATAAGAAAATATGTGAATGTACTTGTGAGGAGGAAAGTGAGGTTTTGGAGAACTGTGCTTCATGAATGCACTCGATGAGAAGCGGCTTGGAGAATGTGCTCGGTGGAAAGTAGCTTTGAAAATACATTTAGCAAGGAATGACTTTCAGTGCTAACAAAGAGCTAAACTCCGATGAGGCACTTGACTGGGAGCGGCTTTGTGATCTAACGGAGGATTAAAATCCGGTGATGCGTTCAATAGAGAGTGGCTTTGAGGATTAGAAAGAGAGAGTAGAAGCTATGCGATCGAAAGAAAGTTTGATTCTTTTTGAGCTCTGTATGCCAATTTTTTTCTCTCCTCTTCGCCTGTGGTGGCAAAGGACATTGGTATTACTTAGTAACAGTGGTGTTGGTACCAAAACTTACAACATGTGTCATGTTAGGATTTGTTGGCCTACCTTGAAGATAGTCATGACTGACGTGTTACTTGCGATGGTGGTGCGACTGCGAATGGTCCTTGTTGACATGTACCTCACTGTTTTAGTTGGTGATTCATCGAGGCCTACTGATGGCGGTAGCGGCCTAGCAGTATCAATGCCTTTTCTGATCATTGATTATGACTACCGATGGCAGGTGTTTGCGTTAATGACTTCTGCATTGGCCAGGCTGGTAGGTTTCTCCATTACAATTGGTCGCATCGCAAGGGTTGTTTGTTGGCCTGGCCAGGTCCTTACCTTATCAACCCATTATACGTTGTCGAGTCTGGGCCTTGTCGTTTAAGTGTTCTCGGCTCTAGTCTTTGTGAACCTTTTCTTTGTGAACGGGTTTGCATTGGCCAGGCTAGTGGGTTTCTCTATTTCGATTGGTTGCGTCGTAGGAGTTGTTTGTTGGTCTGGCAAGTCTTTATATCCATTGGCCCATTGTGCGCTGCCAAGTCTAGGCCTATCGTTTAGATCTTCTGAGCTCTAGTCTTCGTGAGCCATTTCTTTGTGGACGGGTTTATCTTGGATTTGGGCCAGTTCTTAACATAGGGAGACCCATCAAAATTAATATTATTTTATCATGCTATTACTTATTATTAAAAATAATTATTTTTATACATTTAATTCAATTAACTATTATATAATATTATATATATGTTTTAAATAATTAATTGACATCTAACATATTATCTAATTTTCCAAGAAAGATAAAGTAACAAGAGAGACGGCTTCATTTGCGGGGTGGGGTAAACGGGTTAGAGGGTCAAATTACGAATTTGAAAATTAAAAATTATTTAATAATTATTAACTATCACAGTTCAATAGATTATAAATCTTGAGCAATGGGGATGCCACGGAATGAGACCTTGCAACGTGAATCACAGTATTTTGTATTTTTTATTATTTTTTTCTTCTTAAATACAAATTTTATTTAAAGAAATTAACTGAATAATAATAATAACTTGAAGTACAATATTTCACATTGTAGGATCCCTCGTTCAGAAGATGAGATGCCCCAAATGTCACACTAACTGCAACTTTTATTTATTAAATTTAATGGGTAAAAATTAATATTAAAAATATAAAAATAATATATATGTTTTTATTTTTTGTAACACTAATATTTAAATAATTTTAAAAATTTTAAATAAAAAATTCGCACATATGGTATTATTTTAATATATTAAATACCTAAAACAAAAATTAAAGAATTCATCGCAGCCCCTTGCTTCTACAAACTCATAGTAAAACAAAGAAGAAAAAGAAATGAAGGGACGAGGGCAGGGGTGACCGGTGATGAGTGCATCCTAACCACCGGTAACAACTGGTTGTTGGGCGGGTGGTCATCCAGCTGTGCAGCCGGCTTGTTCAAACTCGAAGTCCAGACAGTGACATTCTAACAGCACGACGTCGTATATTCACATTTCCAGTTGCATCTTCGCTAGTGCAGAATAAGCACCGAACGTAGTGACTTCAAAGCATTTCTCTTCCTCTCTCTTTCTCTCTAGTTTGCTTTCTTCCTCCATGGCTTTCTCTAGACACTGCCGCCTGCTACTCCCATTTCTCTATATGTTCATCATGTTGATCAATCGCCAGGTCAATTCCGCTGGTACTCTTCCCCCCTCTCTCGATCTTCATATATCACTCTAGTAGGTCGTCTTTTGTGCAAGTTTATGGAAGATAATTTCCTTTTATATGCATGTTTAGTCCAATTGTGATGCTAATTTGTTCACCAAATAAATTGAGGTTGCTACTTCTGAAACTTATACTGATTTGATTTTATGTGAACTCTTGCTTAGTTTCCTCAGGTTTTGACGTTCGTATCTGCAGTGTTAGATTTGTTTGGATCTAAAAATAATTAATGCATTTAGGTTTTTTTTTTTCAATTTGGTTTATTATGCACTTGTGCCCATGTTGTTATATTTTAACAGGTTATTGTCTTCCTTTTGATCCAATGCAGTGACCTTCGTGTTTTTAGATCTGAAAAATAAGCTGCAAGATTTTCAAAATGGGTGGGATTTGCCAGTCAAATTATGTAGAGTTCTATTATTGCATTTTCATTACTTGATAGTAAATGTTTGTCCAAATCTGGTGTATTAAAAGCCTTCAATTTTGAAATACACTTCAAAGGATGTGTGCCCAGATCTGAGATGAATTTCACGGCAGCTTATATCTTTCATGAATAACCAGCACACTGGCTTTTGACAGAACTACGAAAGAGTAAAACAACTCGTAGCTGTATCTCGTTCTTACCCCCTTGGCTGAGTGACATTGCTCTTCTTCCAATTCTACTCAGTTTGCTCTTCTTGTCTCTGCTCTCTGTCTCCCTCTCCCTCTCTCTTGTTCTGTCCTCTCCGACTCGCAACATTTCACCACTGATGCGAGCACAAGTCTGGAAGAAAAGCCCACCCCAAAAGGATGCCCTATGGGGGAGAGTCCCCAAACTTATAAGTTGAAGATTCTGCCTCAAGCTCCAATGTGGGACTCGCAATATTTAAATCTGATGCGGGAGAAGCTGCTGAACGGCTGAACGCCAAGGAAGTTGTGAATCTGGGAGGGGAGATTCTGACCGAGGAGATCGAAGGAGAAAGACTGGGAAGCACAGAAACAGCAGAGGTGAAGTAAAGCAGACAAGAAGAATCAAGAGAGAGAGAAAAAGTAGACAGAGGAGAGAGCCTTGTATATTTCATACCCTCTATAGTAACAGCAAATACATATATAATGGGGCAATTGGGCCCAAACGCACGCACTGCATAATCTTGCATCGCAAACAACCAAAACTAGCAAGAAGAATATAGGCTAACAGAAGGATGTTAGACTAACAATATAACAACTAAACAAAGGAGGAAAAATAATAATAAATGAGGAATTTATGTTTAAACGTAATTACGGAATTTCAAAGGGGCTTGGGTTACCTGATTACTTCTACGCAAAGTAAGGGTCCGGACTTGAGATGCACTGGAGGAAACATTAAGGAGTCCCGTAACATTACTGCTCCCATCGAAAAGAACATTGTCTTCAAGGTTAAAGGATGGAAAATCCTATTGGAACTCGGTAATAGCTTCCCACGCTACCTCCTTTGGTTTTTGTGATTGCCACTGTACGAGGATCCGAGAGATGCGCTGATTGTGTCTAAGAATTTGCTAGAACCCAAGGATTTGCTGGGGCTGCAGTAGTGGTTGAATACCCCTTGCCTTAGCCGGTAGCTCAAAGGTCGGCGGTGGTTGTTCCCCATGATAGGGCTTTAGTAAAAAAACATGAAATACGTTATGTATAGCGATAAGTGACCGGTCCGACTCTTTCTAGAATGTGAATGGGGTCATAATATCGCTTGGTGAGTTTATTAGACTGCCTGTGAGCTACTGAGGTTTGTTGATATGGTTGGAGTCGAACATAGACCAAATTCCCAATTTGAAACTCCCTTTCGGTTCAATGAGAATCAGTTTTTTGTTTCATTCAGAGCTATGCCCTCTGCAAATTGGCTTTAAGGGCTTCCAGGATTGAGGAATGTGCAGTTAGTAGCTCATCAATGGTGCAATGGATGCTGTGCCGTGGACATAGTCGAGCAGCGACGGGGGCTGCCGTCCATACACGGCTTCAAACAGACTCATGTTAATGGATGAATGCCAGGAAGTATTATAACTCCATTCAGTCTAAGATAAGTATTGAACCCAAGTGGACAGTTGTTTAGCCACAAAACAGCGCAAATAATCTTCGAGATACCAGTTAACAACTTTGTTTTGCCCATCCGACTGCGGATGGTATGCGTTGCTAAGGACAATCTGGTGCCGTGTAACTGGAAGAGCTCTTTCCAAAACGCACTCATAAAAATGTGATCCCGGTTCGAGACAATATCCACTGGAACCCCATGTAACCTGCAGATATCCTAAACGGAAGTATCAGTGAGTTGTGCTGCAGTAAATTGGCCCCCAGCGCAAAAAAAAACGGCGTATTGGAGTGCTTGTTAACCATGACCAATGTGATGGTCTTGCCATGTGAAGGGGGCAAATGTGTGATGAAGTCCATGGAGAGGGACTCCCAGATTTTTCCTAGAATCGGCAGAGGCTGGAGAAGGCCTAGAGGTGTGGTATTAATCGGTTTCATTTGCTAGCAGACTTGGCAGTTGCATACGAAGTCGCGAACTTCCTTGTGCATTTGCGCCCGGTAGAAGGTGGAAGCAATACGGGCCAGGGTGCAGTGGGTTCCCGCATGACCTCCCAGTGGGGAGGTGTGGTACTTTTGTAATATCAACTTGTGAAGAGCCGATTCAATTGGGACCAAGATTCTGTTCCGGGAAAATACCAATCCATCGTGCCAGGAGTACTCTACATAATCTCCCGGGTGGTCTTGGATGGACTTGGCAAGATTGGCAAAGGCCGGGTGCCGCTCATAGAACTTGCACAAGGTAGTCAGCAGAGCTGTCACCGGTCAGGATACAGCTTTGAAGGTGAAACGGGTTCCAGCAACGAGTCGGGACAAGGCGTCTACTATTTTATTTTCCCACCAGGCCGATACACAATGTTGAAGTCGAACCCTAGTAATTTCGTGATCCAACGCTGCTGATCTGGGGTGTGGATGGTCTGAGTTAGCAGCACCTTGAGCGGTTGATGGTCAGTTTGGATGGTGAACTTAGTGCCTAACAAATACTAGCGCCATTTCTTCACGGCCTCAGTAACAGCGTAGAGTTCCTTGACATATGTGGAGGACGCTTGTAATTTCGGACAGAGTTGTTTGCTGAAAAAGGCAAGAGGATGTCCCTCTTGAAGTAACACCGCTCCAATACCTTGCCCGGATGCGTTTGTCTGCACCACAAAAGGTTAGGAGAAGTCTGGCAAAGCCAAAACGGGAGTTGTGGTAAGGGCTACCTTGAGGGAGTCGAAGGCCTGTGCGGCCTCTACTGTCCAGGTGAAGGCGTCCTGACACAGTAGCTGTGTCAAGGGAGCTGAAATTTGAGCATACCGATGAACAAATCGTCGATAATATCCGACTAACCCCAGGAACCCGCGTAATTGAGTCACGCTGGTCGGGGTCAGCCACGCCTGGACAGCCGCGATTTTGGAGGGGTCGCTGCCACTCCGTGCTTGGATATAATATGGCCCAGATATGAGAGGGAGGTCAACCCGAATTCGCACTTGGACCGTTTGGCAAAGAAGGAGTTGGCTCGAAGGATATTAAGTACCTGTGTGAGGTGTTTAAGATGCTCATCCAACGAATGACTATATACCAAGATGTCATCGAAGAAAACTAACACGAATCATCGCAATAAGGGGCGGAAGATCTCATTCATTTCGGACTGGAAGGAAGACGGGGCATTGGATAAAACCTAAGGATATAACCATGAACTCGTAGTGTCCTTCGTGAGTTCGGAATGCTGTTTTGTGGATGCCATCGGGATGAACTCGCAGTTGATGGTACCCGGCCCTTAAATCCAACTTCGAGAAGATCTTGGCACCCGATAACTCGTCCAGCAATTAGTCAACCGTGGGAATTGGAAACTGATCTTTTACTGTAATTGCATTGAGGGCTCGGTAATGCACACAGAATCGCCAACTTCCATTGTGCTTCTTGATCAGCAGAACTGGCGATGAAAAAGGGCTAGTGTTGGGCCGTATTATTCCTTCTGCTAACATCTCTTGAATTAGACGTTCCATTTCTGCCTTCTGGAAATGGGGATACCGGTATGGCTTGACATTCACAGGCTCGGTATTAGGTTTTAAGGGGATGTGGTGATCGGTGGCATGTAGCGGGGGTAGGCCATGAGGAATGGAGAACACATCAGCGTAGGTGGAGATGAGCTGGTCGAGAGCAGCTGGAATTGTGGAACTGGCATTTGAGGATTAGTAGTTGGAGGGTGAAGGAGAAGTGGTGTTCAGACTCATAGGGGTATGCATCATAAGTGTGATTGTCATGTGAAAATAGGTAGCGGCTAATTTGGTCAGCTCGCTTCGTCTCAACTGTCCTAGTGTCATTACTGAAATAGTAGCCAATTGGAGCCCCCACAAGGTGAGCCGTGTACCAGCATGGTTGAAACTCATCTACAGGGCCTTATAATCAAATAGCACCGATCCGATTGTGGCCAACCATTGCACCCCAAAGACCACATCTGCCCCGTAAATGGGCAGTAAATAGAGATCCACATGGAACTAGGATTGATCCAAGGTAACAAGGGTGTTGAAACATTCTCCTTCATAACTTAAAGAGTCCCCGTTACCCACAGTAACATTGAGGTGTTGGGAAGGCTGAATGGGCAACCCTAGGTTCTTGGCCACACAGGTGTGGAGGAAATTGTGGATTGAACCACTATCAACCAATACAATCGCAGATCGCCCCAAGATTTGGCCTTGCAATCGTAGTGTCGAAGGAACAAAGCGACCTTCTAGAGCATGAAGGGTTATAGTTGGGTGGACTCTGTCTGTGAGGGTGGGGGCTCTGCTTCAGGAGAGCCCATTGACTGATATTCAGGTTCGAAGGGAGCTTCACCGATCGTCTATAGGTCGGCCTGTGTGGGATCCTCATCCTCTGCAATCATACAGAGGAACTGAGGGGGTTGGCAACGATGGCCCAGGGTGAAGCGTTCGTCACAATTGAAACATAATCCCTGCTCGCAGTGGGCCGCCATTTCAGCTAGAGTGAGCCTTTTGATGGGCAATTTAGGAGGTATACTTGGCGATGAAGGGGGCTGCGGAGTGGCTCCTCTGTGGTGTGTTGGTTGTTTGGAAGGTGGTGGCCAGTGAAATTGAGTTCGGCCTGCTTCTAATTTCTCTTCCACTAGCTTGGCCATTCCGATAGCTTCGGGTAATGACTACAGCTTTAACAGTAATAGTTCTCGTCGAATATCATCCCATAATCAAGAGATAAAGCAGTTCAGGAGATTAACAGTAGTGAGGCCAGTAGTACGAGTGGAAAGGGCTTCAAACTCTGTCATGTAGGATGCGATAGTGGAGGTTTGACAGAGATTGTAGAGCATGGTGTCATGATTAGAGTAAGTGAACGGGCCAAATCGAAGCTCCAGATCTTGGGCAAAGTCCTCCCATGTGGATAGCTGCCGGGTCGAGTGCATCTAATGAAATCACTGGAGTGCCGATCCGGCCATATAGAAAGAGGCGATTGTCAATTTTTGGTCTGATGGGGTGACGTGGTAGTGGAAAAACCGTTCAATTTGAAACAACCAATTGAGCACATTGCCCCTAGAGAAAAAATGAATTTCTAACTTGGGTAAATAAACGGGAATGGCAGAATGGTATTCGGGCGGTGCATGTGGGGTACACGGTGGGATTTGAGTCGGCGGTGGAAGGTTTGGGGTCGCAGCAGCCAAGAATGAGAGAAGGGTTGGTAGTAATTGTGGGTTACCTGTCGATCTAGGTTGAAGCTTCGATTGGGGCCAGGGAGTGAAAAATGTCGGCTAAGGATTTCTGTAAGTGCTCATTACTAAAGGTGTTCAAAGCGATGCCTTCGGAATGATGTTGTAAGGTAGCGGCCATACCTTCTGATTGATGCTGTAAAGTGACGGTCATCTCCTTTAAGCCGGCAATTGCATTATCAAGGGCTTTGTACCGTGTCGTCATTTCCTCTGCCATGTCTCAATGAGAGCACCAAATCTGATGCGGGAAAAGCTACTGAATGGCTGAATGCCAAGAAAGTTGCGAATCTAGGGGGGAGATTCTGACAGAGGAGATTGAAGGAGAAAAAGTGGGAAGCACAGAAATAGCATAGGTGAAGTAAACAAAGGGGAAGAATAGAGAGAGAGAGATAAAGTAGACAGATGAAAGAACTTGTATATTTCATACCCTCTACAGTAACAGCAAATACATATATAATGGGGCAATTGGGCCCAAACGCACGCACTACATAACCATGCATCGTAAACAACCAAAACTAACAGGAAGAATATATGCTAACAGAAGGATGTTAGACTAACAATATAACAACTAAACAAAGGAGGAAAAAAAATAATAAATGGGGAATTTATGTTTAAACGTAATCACAGAATTTCGGAGTGTCTTGGTTCATCCGAGTACTTCAATGCAAAGCAGGGGTCCGAACTTGAGATGCACCGGAGGAAACATTAAGGAATCTGAACTTATTGTGAGCACAAGCCGTTGGGGCCCGACCTTCCCCCAAAAGGTGCACCCTGAGAGAGGAGAATCTCCCTCAACTTATAAGGCAGCAATTGTGGAGTTGTCTCCCTGATGTGGGACTTGCAACATTCCTTCTCGGTGCACCGGTAACAGATCAACCCTTCCGCAGGTAGCCTTTTCCGGTCAGAACCCTCTACAGGTAGCCTCTCTGAGTCGAGGCCAGTCTTAATGAAAGCACTACTATTACGAGCACAAGCCGAATCTCCCCAACTTATAAGGCAGCTCTTATGGAGCTACCTCCTCGATGTGGGGCTCGCAACATACTTTCCCCCTTCGACAGCCACAGATCTCGACAGTTGCACTCTGTGGCATTTTACTCGGCGGCTTTCACTCTGTAATGTTTCACTTCACCCTGGCGCACTGGCAGCAAGTCAGCCCCTCCGTAGGTAGTCCTTTCCGATCAGAATCCTCCACAGGTAATCCTTTGCGGATCAGAACCGGTCTCAATGAGAGCACCACTGTTGCGAGCACAAGTTGTTGGGGTCTAAGTCTTCCCCAAAAAGTACACCATGAGGGAGGATAATTTTCTCAACTTATAAGATAGCCCTTGTGGAGTTGCCTTCTCGAACTTGTGGAGCACAAGTACGAGAGGAGAGCCCACCCCTAAAGGACGCCCTGTGGTAGGGGGAGAGCCTCTCATACTTATAAGGCAACTCTTCTGGAGTTATCTCCCTAATGTGGGACTCGCAACATTTTTCCCTCCTTCTATAGCCGACGACCTCGATGGCTCTCGCTCTACAACGCTTCACTCCGCCCGGCACACCGGCATCAAGTCATCCCATTCACAGGTAGTCCTTTCTGAGCATCATCAACCTCTCAACGAGAGTACCACTGTTGCAAACACAAGCCACTGGAGCTCGAGCCTCCCCTAAAAATTACATCCTGAGGGAGAAGAATCTCCCCCAAATTATAAGGCAGCCATTGTGGAATTGCCCCCCTGATATGAGACTCACAACAGAGTGACACTGCTCTTCTTCCAATTCTACTCAGTTTGTGTTGTCTGGTATATTGATGGTCTAGCCAAGCTGAATTCTAATTGCTAGACCAACTGAACTACCCCTTTACAACTTGTGCTGGAGCATTTGGAAGTGTATATTGCAAGACAAATTCATTTGCAAGTCTCAAATTGGAGAACATAAGTATAGAGTTGCATATTGACTCATAACCTATTAGTTTAGAATTTTAGTTGAGATGATCCAGTATACACGTAAGACATTGGAGAACTAAAGGAAAGTATAGAAGTGTGTATTGGCTTGTAACCTAATAATCTGGGCTTTTTGACTGAAATGATCTGACACAGACATATGCGTCTCTATTGGAAACTCAGTTAAAGATACTCATAATTACATAAATGGCAGTTTCAACTCCAATTAAACCAAACTTGAGCAATGAGGGGCTGTAGATTTTGTAATATGGTCACGCCACTACCACATATCTTTTCTAAGCCAAATTGACAAGCAAATAAATACCATAGGGCATAAGCAACTCCTCATGAAATTACTGAAATTGAACCAATTACAAGAAATTCCCTACCAATCAATCCTCTGCATGGACTTGAATGAACGGCTCAATTGGCATGCAATATTAGCTACGCAAGTTATGGGAATGGACAGGATACTTCCCGCACAATTTGATATGCAGAAGTAACAAACTCAATGATGAAAATTGGAAATCAAACCTCTTATATTATGAGTTTTTATATCCAATGCAGGTCAGTTGACCCTTGAGTCTAGTTTTGCTTTAACATTGAATATTATCTGAATTGCTTAATTCCTATCAAGGCATAAGTTCAAGGAATTGATCGCCGAGTTATTGCTACTATATGAACCTTCATCAAAAGAGTTGAATGCAGTAACTTATTGGGGTCTTTAACTGCTTTCAAGCTTAATTATGTTGTAAGAAAAAGCAGGGGTATTAGCATTGCTTATCTCCACTTGCCAACTATATTGCCTGCATAATTCCATGTGACCTTTTCTTAAGCTACTTGAGCTTTGTAGTATGAACATTATGCTCTTACAATGAGTCAGGTAGAGAGATTGGTTGGAATTTAACCTATTGCTATGGATGAGCATTAAGAACAGACAAACAAGAATCAAACATGCGACACGGATTAACTAAAACAATGTATTATTACTATAAAATGAAATATCAGTCAATATATGTTATTATTGGGCCCCTCGATACCAATATGTTTCAATACTCACAAAATTATAATATATTGTCGTATAGACAATATATCGCGAGATATTAGCCACCATTCAAAATTTTCCCCTATATCAGCCCATATTTTCCCCCAAGTTTCAATTCCCAAAAAGGATTTTATGTCTGATACACCCGATACTTATACAACTCTCTTCCTCCCCATCTCTAATCTATTTACATTTCTTTTCTTGCAGATGAGGAAGATAATCTTCTTCAAGGCATTAACAGCTACCGAGCATCCTTGAACTTAACAGCTCTTACAAAGAACGATAACGCAGCTTGTTTTGCCAGTCAAATATCAGACCAATTCAAGGACCAACCGTGTACCAACACAACAGGTGCCAATACAGTACCGGGCACTGAGACTCAGCTCTCTAACTATCCAACCCTTTTATCTCATTGCCACCTGAATATTAGCAACACAAGAGATGGAATCATAATGCCAGCTTGCGTACCGAACTTGGTACCAAGCCTTGTGCTGTCTAACTTTACCAAGTCTCAGTATTCCAACTATCTCAATGACTCGACCTATTCCGGGGCTGGAATAGGGTCAGATGGGAACTGGATCGTTGTCGTTTTGAGCACCAATGCTTCATCTGGCAGCTTTGAGACTGCTACTTCGGCTAGTTTCATTTCTGAACCTTTGCTCATCTCCCACTTGCTGATTTTCTTGATGGGTTGTTTCTTGGTGTGAATGAACTGCTGAATAAATGCCTTTGGAGAATTGTTTGTCTTGTAGGGAGTTTACCTACACATTTAGGTGAGAGTTGGGATCTTCTAACGGGAAAATAAAATACTTGGGATTACTCATAGTTTGATATACTTGTAATCATGGAAATCTTTGTGAATTTACCTTCAAAAAGGTCCAGACTTGATCATATACAACAAAGCAACCAAAAAGGCTTATTGGAAATGTTATTGAAGATGTGCTTGAATTCCCGTCGATGATGATGATATTGTGAATCTAATGTTTATTGGAATTATGTCGAAGGAATTTAGCACAGTGATAATAAGATATAATACATGAATATTATACTGTAATTTTTTAGGAAAAAAGAGACTACATCTAAGATTATATTGAATCACTGGTAATTGATGTGTTTCAAATCAATCTTTTGATTTGAAGTGTAATAGTAAAAAAATACTTTTTATTCACCATCCATTTTGGGAAAATATAAAGCATTTCGTATAATTATGTCACACTAAATTTTTCTTATCAATGAATTATGCCAAAATGGTTCATATCTAGAAGAATGCTCATGCGAAGAATAATCAAATGATCTCACTCTTTTGCTGGTCAAAATCACTCATTTAGATGGGATAACTTTCACTAAATCATTGGAGAAAATCATCTATTTTTAGACTTGATAACCTTCCAATTAGTATACTAAACCACCCATTAAGATCTTGGCTGCCCACTTAGTACATCAAATCACCCACTAAGATCAAACATAGTCGTGTATGTTTTTTGTATCTAATATGTGGTAGAATTGAAATTGGTCCGATAATTTATTATATATATCTATATTCTAACAATAAGTATCTTCTAAGTATAAGTTTTAAAATTTATATAGTCTCTGTAATATTTTTCATTATGATAAGAAGTAAGGCAAAATTAAAAACAATCTTTAATATTTATGCTCACAATCCTTTAAAAATTTTCAAAATTCCTTTTGTTTTTTCAATGTCATGCAATAAGAGAAGCTAGATGTAACTTTTTTTTCCGTATGGGTATAAATATTTTAAAAAATTAAAAATTAAAAAAAGGCCTGCCCATTGTAATACATGACTAATATGAATATCCTAGCATGGGGATAGGTTAGAGATTAGGTTCTATAAAGCCAAGCTCGAGGGAACTCGGAGCCTATCAACTGAACTAGCACTCTAATTTGATAGTTAAATTGACATGGTTGCATACCACGTTAATGGCAGCTGGAATGCTAGAATCTAGATAGTTCACCTAGTCAATGCAATACCTCACAGCATGATAATAATATTGATAAGAAAAAGCAGTTTAAAAGGTGAGAATTGAGGAGAAATGTTTAATTGATATGCTATTATTGCCCACCTCGATTAGAATTTATTTCATCATTATAATCTCCACTCAAAAGGTTTAGCCTTCACGGCCCAAATTCTAACAATTGAGGAGTCTATCCCATTAAAAGATGAGTAGATTTAACTTTTATTAATAATAATTATTTAATATTAATTGAATAATTATATTATTTTTTTAAAAAAACAGATCTCAACTATTTAATATTGATTAAACAGTTATAGTTAAGAATGATCAAATCAACTCATTTCTTAGAGAGATAAAAATTTTAAATTCCTAATTCCATTCTCACAAAAGACTATATTCAACAACGGAGTTAGTCATTTGACAGGACTCAATTTATCTTTCATCAAAGATGGTTTTTATATCTATCATTCTCACGACCAAGATAGTCAAATAAGCATTAATCTTATCTATTTTCGCACATTCTAGTTTATTTAGCGTGTTACCAATTTGAATATATGGGCGGACTCTATGAGAAATATTCCACCCTATAACCTCTTCTTTGTTTTTGTGGTGTGCATGTCTTGCAATTCCTTCATCAAGAACTTGCTCCATATATCTTAAGATCGAATCCATTTTCAAGTATTATCAAATGTAAGTTTAATAAATATTATTCGATTTAGATTTAGACTTATTAGTTTGACAAGTATGAAATTAAGTTTGAGTTTTGACTTATTAGTTTAATGAGTTTAATTTAAATGAGCTGATCCCATACTTCTAACAAAATAATATTTATTGATTTAACATTTAGTATACATACAATACAAATATGCATAAGTGTCACTTTGTAAAATAAATTTTCATTAGAAATTACATTTAGTAGCTAATATGTTGACATATGATATGTAAGATTTTTACGATTTTTGATAACTATGAATTAAATTATCATAAATTGATTTCGATAATTTAGTTTGTGAAATAGATTTATAATATTTCATCAAACAAATGAATATAACAAGTAAATTATAGAGTTTATATGATTAATGCCTTTTTATCATATATTAAATAATTGATATTTTGCTCACAAGTTTTAATAAATATTAATTTGTTAGAATGTTCATATTTCTAATAAAAATTATGTATTTAAAAAAATTTATTAAAATAGAAATATAAATGAAAAGAAAATTGAAATGAAAAAATATAAAATTATTTTTTCAACTAAAGAAGACTTTGAAATCTCTTTCATGCTTATGCATCAAGTAACACTGTAGACGATGTTAGGGGATCTCCTTTAGCAACTCAACTCTTCAAAATGTGGTTTTTCCATCGATAGACAGATATTTTATTATTTAAGATTATCTTAAAAATATTTAAATGGATCAATTGTTATGAATAAAAATAAATAATTTTAATACTGTAATAATATAAGATATTATATTAATAGTTTAAATTATTAACTTTCAAATACAATAAAATAGTCTTATCACATAGTCTAACCTAGTTTTTTTTAATGTAAAAATTTAAAAATCCCCTCAAATATTTTCTTTTGATTAGACTTAATGTAGACCAGGCTACCTAATTGGTTTTCATCTAATTTGTCTAAAATTTTATATAATTTAGTTAATATATATGAGTAATTAGGAAAAACACATTTAAAATTATATTTAATTAAAATTTTAAGCCAGATATAACCATAGCTGAAATAATAAGCCCGGCTCATATTTTGATTTATTTTTAATGTAATTTTTTATTATTAGATAAATGCAAATATTTTTGAAGTCATCTTAATAAATTATATTTTTTTATATTTTGAAACCTTTTTATATATGGTTTTTTTAATATTTTAGGTAGTATCTTAGTCAAAATGTCATATTTTAAAATATTTTATATTTTTAGATATTTTAATATAAATATTAATTTTAAAATAAAATACTTATAATTTTAAAAGATTTATGAACTGTCCCAATTTTTATCATGGATGAGAATGGTTTAGTTTTTGCTCAAATCAATCCTATTTAATGATCACAAATTTCTATTGTATTCAATTCATATTTGATCATGATGTGTATTTAAATAAAGGGTTAGATCCCAAATGAAATAAATCTGATGAAGGAGGTCAATCCGAATAATCGAATTTCTGGCCATGTACATAGCAAAATCATATGAGACAGGTTCATGGCTGTGCTCATAGAAAATCGCCATTTAATTCTAAGCTAGTATATACTTGAACTGGTTAACGATAAATATATAGTTATCTATTCATTTGAATCAAATGAACAGACAATTATTTTTAGGTGCCATTAAAGGGGCCAAGTTGCTTGAAAGAGTTCGATTGATAAATGATGCCGTGGGGATAATGATCCTCTTTGATGGATAATAGCGTGGATCCCATATAATACAAGTGAAAATGGCTATTAAATTCCATCAGGTGAATTATTTTAGAAGATGACTATCAGTTCAATCTTATAAAAGAAATTGTTCAATTGTTGGGTTGGTATAAGGTTTGATAAAGTTATAGCCTTTGCCATACTAAAAAAATGGGACTTGGGATCCGTCTAAATGAAGTGAAGGGTTGCATTTATATGCAGAGTAAGATGGTAAATAGGCCACGTAGAGAGATTGGCGAGATGAATATCCGAAAGCTAGTGATTGATATGCCTACTCCGTGATCCGTGTCAAGCATCCTTTCCACGTTTAATTAGAATCGTATAAGGCTCACCTTTTTGACAGTGTAGATACCACCCTTTAACATAAAAGACATATTATTTATCGTTAAATAAATATCTAATGATTTTTGCCTACTTCATAATACTGATTTCATTTGTCACTGACTAACGTTTAGGATTTTCAAGTTTGTCATTTTATAGACCTCGAGGGCGATTTAACAATAAGAGAATATAAGCAGTGTATACAACTCGATATGTCATTGGATCCGAATTTTTGTGTAGATTAGGGAGTCTTCAAAATTTTCGACTCGAGTGATCACGAACGGATCCAATCTCCGCGTCTCTCAACCTGAACCTTACGCCCAACAAACTACAAATAAGAGGTTAGATGACGACGGGATATTTTTTTACCGTAACATTCCGACTTTCAAGTTAAAAATCTTTTTCATGGGATGGAAATATACAAGAATGGGAGTAAACGTGATGGGGAATATATGTATGCTAGAATGTAGGGAGTGCGAGTGGTGTTTTTGAGAAGGCTTTTACTCTCCTTCTTGCACTGTTGTGAGTAGCTCATTAGAGTCGTCGGATTGAGGCGGTGGTTTGAAAGAAAAGAGCTAGTTCTTTCCCTTCGTTTGTTTGAGCCCAAGGTGCAAGGATCGATCTTAGATCTCAAGTCACCATTTAGGCTTTTTGGAAATGGGATTCTAGGGATCCCCTTCTCTACTGAGAGAGAATGTCTTTGTAGGCTCAATGGAGGAGGTTTTTGGGCGCAAGAACCTTCGACAGCTGGCTTGTTGGGTTCACTGGCCGTTGAATGCTAGCGGTGTTAGTTGTCACCTTGTGGTTCATCTACGGCATTGGAGGGATTACCAGAACTCGTGACATCAATGACCGATGTCGATGGTTTCCGGAAGGTTTGAAAGGCTTTAGACCCATGTAGCTCATCAAATAATTCATCAATGGTGGGAATGGAAATCTCTTTAATGGTAAGGATCGGGTCTCGAGTACGTTTCTTCTTAACTAGCGGCTGTGATGTGAATTCATCACACATTAATGAGTATCGATAATCGTCAATTTGACTTCGCTTGGATTGGTGGGGGGTATTGCGATAACCATTTGCCATTATAGGGATGAGTTTGACGTTCCTCTTCTTATCACGATTTATCCGCATTGAATGGGGAGGAGGAGATAGAGGTCAACGTTGATCTCATCTTTCATTAATCGGAGGATTCTCGATTCCCGGACGAGCACCTCCTTTCATCACCGGCACCTCTAAAAAGTTTGGCCATTTCCAATGGCGGCTCGCTTCTAGGTCGACAAACCATTGCGATTTCCCAAAGACATTTGGATTGTCATGTATAGGGGTGACACTTGTGGTCTCGATTTAATTTGCGCCGAGAATCTCAATTCAAGTCTCTAAATTTTCGGGTTAACAATGGAGTGACCATGCATCCACCGAAACCCCTTTGTAGCGCTCTTCCCGAGTCAAGTAAAAGGAAATTATCGAGTTTTTGTTGGTGGAGATGCATTGGAAATCGCTCCACACAGAACAACTGAAATTAGACAGAAGGATCTTGGGTGCCATTCTCTAATAAAGGAAGCGAAATTGTGATTGTCGTAGGATTGACCAGATCCCAGCTTTGAGACGAAGGGATTTCCTAATTCATCAATGGGTTGGGTGCGTGTTAGAGCGCCCAATGGGCTCTACTCCAAGTCTCTTGGGGTGACATTGTCAGGTCGGGCCCGTCTGCTAGTTGAACCTGCCTGCTATCATTTGGGTTTTACTAGTTCCGGCTCAGATCCATGTATACTTTCATATACTGATTAAAAACAATGCCTGTTATTGTTATTATTTTATCAGGTTTGCTTGTATATAGTTCCAACAAAAATATTAATATGAATAACACAATTGGGAGTATCCTTCTTTCATTTATGTATCATTTCTTTGTTTGTAAAATTCAGAAACTTTATTTAAATATTCAAAAAAAAAAAAAAACTTTACCAAAATATAATAAAGCCACCACTATCCAACCATATGCAGTCCAGCGGAGGAGAATATGCAACAGCTTTTCCTTTAGCTCTGTAATCCTCCCCCAAAAAAAAAAAAAAAAATAATAAAAAATTATTTTTTTCGAAAGAAGTGCCTTGAGGCTTTTCCCTCCTTTCAAATTCTCTCTCTCTCGCGCGCGTTCTCAACAGTCAAAGATGAAACTGAATAAAACCCTAGCGATTCATCCACTGTTCAAATCGCTCAAATGCAAGAACTTTTTGGATCAGTTCGCAGATCTCTAGTCTTCCGGACCACAGACATCGGCGACGACGGCGGCTTAGGTGGTTTTGTCGATAAGATAGGCTCCGGCATTCGAAAATCGCGAATCGGTCTCTTCTTAAAAGCCACCGTTCCGGCATTTTATCCGTCTCCGGCGAATGACAGCATGATTCCGACGACGGAAGAGGATCCATCACCCATTCGATGGCGGAAAGGCGAGTTGATCGGCTGCGGCGCATTTGGCAGAGTTTACATGGGAATGAACCTTGATTCCGGCGAGCTTCTCGCCGTCAAGCAGGTTAATTGAGGAATTCTCTTTCTCTCTCTTCCCCCTTTCTCTCACTCTCTTTTTTCTGGTGGTTTTAGTAGTGTTTCTAGTTGGTTTCCAATTCCAATAATAATGTGGCTAAATCTTTTGCTGCGACAGGTTTCGATTGCGGCCAGTGGTGCTTCAAGAGAAAAAACTCAGGTCAGGATTAGAAACCAGTGACTGTATGATTGAATCTGTTTTAATTCTCCCAAAATTGTTACAAGGTGAATAGTTGTGCTTAGACTATAAATTTTATCCTCACTATTTATATATGTATGTATGTATATATTTGTGTTTAATGATGCATGTATGTGTCTGTATGCATGTATGTGTGTATGTATTTTTTTATAAAGAACTCTTTGAGAGATCTGTTGGTGTAATTAGGGCCAACTAGAGTGTTTCATTGGGTTGGTTTGAAGGAAAGAGGGTATAATTTGACCTTAGATATGACACTAGAGGTGCATTTTAAATTCCATTTCACCTATTGTATTTGAGAGAGGGAGAGATAGGGAGTGAGAAAGAGGGATTCTACGATGTGCCATAATTTATCCAACTTCACCAACTGCTAAAACTATCAATTTTGTACAATTTAAAACCTAGAATTCAGTATGTAATTTTGTTAACCATATCAAACAATCCTTCAAGTTTTCTGGTATCTTATTTTGAATTATCAGTTTTATCCTCACAAGTCATGGTTCTTTTTCTTCTTTCCATATAGCTATCTTTTTTGATCATTGATGGGGAGAAGGATGCTATGCTATATACTAAGTTTACTTCAATTGAAATTTGTGTAGTAAACTTACTCAAGGTCTAATTAACCCTTCCATTCAACATAGGCTCACATAAGGGAGCTTGAGGAGGAAGTGAAGCTTCTGAAGAATCTATCACATCCCAACATAGTTGTAAGTATTTCGTTGTCATACTCTTCAACAATGTGGTATAGAGTGTATAGTTTTAAACTGAATTTGTATGTTAGAGGTACCTGGGAACTGCTAGAGAGGAGCAAGCATTAAATATCTTGTTGGAATTTGTTCCTGGTGGGTCAATTTCATCTCTTTTAGGAAAATTTGGATCATTCCCAGAGTCTGTAAGTTGCTACTCTATCCCTCTCTCTTCCTGGTGATATATGGCAATTATTTGTCTGAATCCTAACACTGCCTTTGAAAAATTTTGTCAACCAGGTTATAAGAATGTACACCAAACAATTGCTTTTAGGGCTAGAATACCTACACAATAATGGAATTATGCATAGGGACATTAAGGTATTACTCTAATGGTGAAGCAACCTCTACATATTACCCTGGCATCCTCACTTTCTCCCTCCAACCCCTTACCTCTTTATGCATGCCAGGCATCTCAACCATAAAATTGACATGCCTATGCTTTCTTTAGGGGGCAAACATCCTTGTTGATAACAAAGGACATATTAAACTTGCTGATTTTGGTGCATCTAAGAAAGTTGTAGAGTTGGTATGTTGCATATTTTTACTTGCAGTGACTTTTTAGTGATGATTATTTAAAGGTCTTACATATAGAATTCCACACTATATTGAATTTTGTTTGCTCTGTGACAGGCTACTATCACTGGTGCGAAATCAATGAAGGGCACTCCTTATTGGATGGCACCTGAAGTTATTCTCCAGACTGGACATAGCTTGTGAGGGAACTTCCCATCTATGGTCTAATACATTTCAGTAACCAAGTTTTGACTTGATATGCTTAGAATGCTAGTCTATTTTGCTTTTTATTCCTTTAGATTGCTTCATCCCCCCCTCAAGGGGGAACCATGTTAAAGCAACACTATTGAAATTACCATGAAAAGTTTTTCACTTGAATCAGAACATGCATTGGCGTGCCTTTGCCTGTCCCTTTTGGAAATGATTGATATACAAACTTTTACTCCAGTAAAATATCTAGTATCACATTGCATGTGTCTATATGGTAATTGCCTTCTAGCATTTGCTTGGACCGATAACTTTCCCTGTTACAATTTGTTTTATACTTTGAGAGAAGATTTGCTGAACCTTTGCATAATTTTTTGGAAGATACCGATTGCGATAGTTAGGGTACACCATCGTAGATATGAAGCATTAGTACTATTGCAAGCCTTTGTGAAGGATTCTTTTGACAATGCTTTTGTTTATTTTAGATGCAGAAATCTCAGTATAATGATTAGTTTGGTGGTAAAATCACATCTTCTGGATTGTGTGAGAAGATTCCACTTTGCACACCCATCCAACCTCTTCTTTGTTCCTGATGTAGGACAACTATTTTGATTTTACTGATTTTGCTGGGTTTTCTTTGAGTCATCTTAAGGAGGTTCCTTAGTTCAAGAATCATAACTCACTTTCCTATTTTATAGGGATTTCTTTGAGTCGGTTTTGGGAAGTTTTATTGGTTGGTCTAGGGAGTTTTTTGAAAGAGATTTTAGGGCTAACCTAAAATCTTCTATTAACAGTATCAAAACCATGTATTGGTGAAGCTTTTGAATCATTAGACTTCATTATCCTTTAGAGATGAGTTGTATTCTATTAACAGTACCAGAACCATATATTATTGAGACATCTAAAATGGGAATTGATACCTTTGGGATCAGTTCTTTGTAAATTTTATTCATCTCGTTACCGCTCGGTTTCAATTGGTACTAGAGACAGGACCACACTTACTAATGGCTAATAGTGGTGATAGAAGTAGCACTATCTCCAACAACGAGGCCCCCACAAGGACGAACTTTCAGGCATACCTTTAGGAGAACAGATGGATGATGCACAAGTTACAACTTTCCATCACCCAACTTGCAATCGTTGGGACAAATCCAAGAAATCCTATGCCCATTTTCACAAAGGGCAGCCCGCAGGAGGAGTCCACATACCTCAACCCCAGCAAACGAAGATTATGGAGGACTTTGATGAGGAGGAAATTTTCAGACGAAGATCAACCTTCCTAGTTTCAGTGGTACATTTCAACTTGAGGATTTCTTTGATTGGGTCTATGAAGTTGAAAACTTTTTCGAAGTTATGGCCATCCAAACAAGTGAAGTTTGTTGCCTCCAAGTTTAAGGAGGTGTTGTTGCTTGGTGGGATCAATTGGAGGAAAAATGCTGGCAATACGGTAATTCATAGTATCTCAAGATTGAAGAAGTTGAATTCCTCTCAAGAATAAACAAAACACAAATGAAGGGGGGTTTCCAGGTAAAAAAATGTATCGAGGATGATGGTAATTTTCCAAAGGCTGCCATTGAAGCTACCCATGTGCATGCTTGATTTCTCAAGCTTCCCAGCCTTCAAGGTTCATCCGACAAGGCCTTTAAATTTTGCAGTTAGAGCTACGGCTTCCTAAAGGAGTGTTGGTCCTCGTTGACCAAGGAGTGATTACCAATTCCTTAGGTGAGTAGATCAAATAGTGGTTGAGTGATTCCCTTTCCATTTTATACTTCCTTTATTTTTCAGTTCAAAGCTATTGTTCTTGAAATTTCTTTCTGTTGTCGCATCACCGACTATTATTATGAGAATAAACTTCTCCGTACTTTGTTGATTTATTGTTGTTCTGCATCACATCATATCAGATTAGGAGAATGATGTGAAAAAAAAAACAGAAACATAAAAAAAATTGTCAGTTTTTTTGAAGTTTAACTCAAAGATGACTTCTTTTTGAGGAGGAGGATAATGATGCAGCCAAAACCCAATTTGTTCCCCACTTAACTCATAGTGGAGACTACCAAAAGAAAGCTGACGGCATAACAAATGAAGGAAAGGGTTCTCAAGGAATAAATGCAACAAGGATGATGGGAAATTTCCAAAGGCTGCCATTGAAGCTACCCATGTGCGTGCCTGATTTCTCAGGCTTCCAAATCTCCAAGGTTCATCCCAAGAGGTCTTTAAATTTATCTCTAGAAGAGTGAATGGCGGATTAGAGTTGTTTCCCCTTTTAGCTAAGTTTTGGCTCCCTTCTAGAGTTTGTTAGTTCTAAAGTTGTTGAGTGATTCTGAACTCTTTGGAGAGTCATTTTCTAAGAAGGCTATAAGTGTATGATAGGTATCTGTTGGTGAGTAGCACATATGTGATTTGTTTTTGTAGTAGGCTATCAAAGGTTGAGTGATCCTTTAAGGGTGAGTGATTTCCCAAATACTATCTACTGTAATCTAAAGTTTTGCAATTCATTTTCTTGTTGTGATTTGTATTTTGTACTACACTAGTCACAAGGTGTTTCCAATTTAGATACAATGGAGTCACAATTACAAGCCTTACTTGCTACTCATAGTGTAATACCCAATTACCATAATAACTATTATGACATCAGAATTAATTTTATTTTGTGAATTTCTTAGAATACATGTATGTTTGGATAAAAGTTTAAGCATTTGAGGCAAGAGGATAGACGCCTGACTCATGCATGTACGGTTCTCGAATGTGATCAGTAGTATTGGGCGCAATTGTGTGTGGATGGTAGGATGGAGGCACTATTGTGTGCATAGTAGGATGGAGGGCGCTCGTGCTTGGATGAGGTATGCTCATGCACTGGTTGGGTAATATCCCCAAGCCTGATGGACGTACGATTAGCGTTCGTGCGGCAATCTGGATATTTAAAGGATTTTCACCCGTTTTTTGTCGTTTTTCGTTGAAATTTCGGGAGAGGGGAGAGAAAGAGAAGAAGAGAACAGAGAGAAGAAAGAGACAGTGAAGGAAGGTGATTTCAATACTTTTTCAAGTTAAATCTTGATAATATTCAACTTAAGGTAAGTGCATCTAAGTTATTTTCTTCATTTTTTGCTAAATATTTTAGAATGATCCTATCGATTCTTTTTCAAATATTCGTGCATGTAGTTTTTTGTTGTTGTTCTTTGCTTTTACTTGCTTTTATGTCCGTATTGTTTATATTTATGGGATTTTGAAGGCTTCTACCTAACTTTATAAAGTTTGTTAAGAAGTCTTGAAATTTTTGGATATCTAGTTTTACATGTCATTTTTATGTAAGTATTTGATGAAGAATTTACTTTGAAATTCTTAAAAATTATTTATTTTTATAATATTTATTGTAGAATTTTTTATTTTGTCTAAATAAGAAATACTGAAGAGATGCCAGAGTATTTTTGGACATATCTAAATATATTAATTTATAAACAAAGGTCAATACCTAATATCCACAGGTGAAGTTTGTCCCCATCTATGAGATAAAATATGTATTTATCCCATCCATAAGTCTTAAGTAATGGTGTATGGCTCAGGTCATAGGGAAAATTTGTAGCCTTATTTTCAATATTTGACCTTAATTGGTGAAGTTATCACTAATTTATGGTTTTTATTTTTTATCTTGCTTAATTCTGCATTTCGTATATGATTATTATTGTCCTCGTTTTTTGTCATGTATGTCCACATATATATATATATAAGCATTAGAATTACTCTTATCATGTTTTTGTAGCTTTTCAAATTAACAAGCTTAGATCTCTTTTAAGGTTTCTCAATCGGAAAAGATTTTGAAGGATTAGATTATGCTTATTTTTAATTGTGTATTTGGGATTTGTAGTAAAGTTTGCAAATATTTGTGGTTGTTATTTTGGGGATTGTATCTTTATTATATTCTTACATTTGGGCCGACAAGCCCCGTTTTGTGGACTGCTTTATGTTTTCAATGATGGTGTTATCAGATTGATATTGGTAGACAATTTCCTTTACGTTTTGATGTGTATTGAGCAGCTACATTGACAATAGTGCTAAATGAGGATAGTTTGGCCAATCCTAGGATATTTTATCATGATGTTTGGAATTAATTGCAAAGATTTAACTTTTTGTTTGTAGTGTCCGACTAGGTCTTAGTTTTGATTTTTGGTCCATGGTTTGCTTCAATTATGCTATTATAAATATCTTTGGTATTGGGGTCGCAGCACCTGGCCCCCAAGATGAATGCAGACTGACTAACTGGAGGTTGCCAGCGGGATGTAGAGTTGTTCTGGCCAATCCTTTGGCATGTCCTGCTGCCATCAAGTGTTCTAGCTGTCAACAACCAGGTCATACATCAATTAAAGGCCCATCATTGAAGATGGGGAGGCTGAGCTTGGGAATGATGGGGATCAATGCAACATGTACATTGAACCTGAACCGAAAGACGAAGCCGAAGAAGAAGCATAATGTCCTGTCTATGTCATTCAGAAGATTTTGTTGATGGAACCCAGCCTGAAACATATGGTTCACAGAGGCATAACATATTTTGAATGGGATGTAAAATTCAGCAACATTGCCAATGTGGTGATTGCTGACTACAAGAGTTGTGAGAACATTGTGTCTCGGGAGATTGTACGATGACTGCAACTGCCCACAGAGAAACATCCCACTCCATATAGGATCAGTTGGATTAAACCCTGTTTTGGATAGTCAGGTTTTCAAGAGGTGTTGTATACTGTTCTGAAGTGGGAAGTTTGCTGATGAGGTCATTTGTGACTTGTAGATATAGACGCTTGGATGATCATGGCAGTTTGATGTTACTATTGTTTTAAAGGGGAGGGAGAATGTGTATTAGTTTATGAAGGATGATATGCGTATTATCCTTGGGCCCCTTATGGAAAATCCTAATGGGAAGGAAAGAGACCTATTGTGCTGATGGCTTCAAAGGATATCTTTTTTCCTGACATGGAGCAGTCTACCACCAGTTTTCTGATGGTGGTATAGGGTGAGATTTTGCGGTCTCTGATACTGACCCACTTGTTTGCCATTGTTGAGGAGTTTAAAGACATAATGCCTGAAGAACTGCCTGGTGGTTTACTGCCGACTAGGGATAATCAATATCATATCGACCTAGTCCCAGGTGTGCCCTTCCTAACCTTCAACACTACCAGGTGAGTCCCAAGGAAAACACTGTCATTTAGGAGCAGGTTGAGGGACTATTGAAGCAGGGCAAGATCATAGAAAGCATGAGTCCTTGTGCATTTTCCGCTTTATTGACACCAAAGAAGGATGGGAGTTGGTGGAATTGTGTAGACATCAAAGCTATCAATAAGATAATTGGGAAATACAGATTTCCCATCTGATGGCTGGAAGACCTGCTAAATATGCTATCAGGCGCTCAAGTATTTAGTGCGATGGATATGCAGAGTTGATACCACCAGAATTGTATTCACCTTGGAGACAAAAGGAAAACTACCTTTACAACTAAAGAAGGCTTATATGAGTAGATGGTGATGCCTTTTGGGTTATCCAACGTGCCTCATACCTTCACGCATCTTTTGACACAAGTTTTGAAATCTTTAATTTGGATGTTCGTTCTTGTCTATTTTGATAATATCTTGGTAATTATCAGTTAGCACATTTGTGGGAGGTGTACTGTTCTATGACAGAACAAGTATCTTAACCCATAGAAATGCAGCTTCCTACAAAACAAGCTACATTTCCTTGGCTTTGCTGTTGGTGGAACAGATATCACGGTGGATGATGAAAAGGTGCTAACAATTAGATACTGACCTACCCTAAAGACCATTAACAATGCATGGATCAGCTACTACTTTCTACCCTGTTTTGATTAGGTATTTTCATCCCTAAGAAAAATAAACCCTTTCTTTCCAGTAGCCTTTTTTAGTTAGAAGCTCCACAAGCAAGACAAAAAGTTCAGTACCATTATTGCTTCCATTACCATTTTAACATGTCTGAAGAAGGGTAATAGCAAAAATTCATTGATCGGATGGGCCTTCCTTCCATTGGGGAGAGGGCAACATAACAAAGTCTGCAAACATGGCAATTCATCACATCAATCAAAGTGAAACTATCTACTGCCCCCATCGAAGCTCTACCCTGTTTTGATTAGGTATTTGAGCATGAGTGCTCTGCGTGCATAGTTGGGATTGGAGAAGTGTTATCCTAAGAAAAATAAACTAGTAGCCTTTTTTAGTTAGAAGCTCTGCGAAGCAAGACAAAAAGTGGTCTACTTGTGAGCAGGAATACTTTGCCATCTTTTGTGCAGCCAAAAATTAGGAGTCCTACCTATTTTAACACGTGTTTGTGTTGAATCCGGACCACCTTGCACTGAAGAACTGTAATAGCAAAAAATTCATTGATCGGATGCATGCCTGATGGGTTTCATACTTCCAGCAATTTAACTTCATGGAGAAGCACAAGTCCAGGCAACATAACAAAGTTGCAGACACCCTTACTAGACGAACATCCCTTCTGGTTACTTTAATTCATGAAGTAGTTGGTTTTGATTGTTTGAGGGACCTCTATACCCTGGATGAAGACTTTGCAGATTCATGGGCAAAGTGTCAGGCCAACAAATCAGCATATCCTATGCTGTTGCGGGTTTGTTGTTTATTCTATGAGGGAAAGACTTTGTTTACCTTGAAACTGATTACTGAATTGCAGAACAGAGGCCTAGGTGGACATTTGGAATGTGACAAGACGATGCAATTGGTCGAAGACCGATATTATTGGCCACAACATAAGAGATGTTCACAAGTTTGTACAGAAATGTTGTGTGCCAGACCACAAAAAAATGGTCTCTACACTCCACTTTTAGTCCCTTTCTTTCAGTTCCTTTGGGTCCTTGGGAGGACATTTCCATGGACTTTATATTGGGTTTACCTCAAACTCTGCAGTTCAGGTTTTGTTATTATTGCTGACAAATTCTAAAAAATTTTTGCACTTTACTGCTTGCTGAAAGACATTCCATGCCTCTCATGTAGCCAGCCTATCCTTTCGAGAGTCTGTTAGACTTCATGGGGTGCCGAAATCCATCATGTTTGATCGTGACACCCGTTTTTAGTCATGTCTGGCAGACTTTGCTGTGGCTTTTCAAAACCTTCTTGCAGATGTTGGTTCCTTCCATCCACAGCCGGATGGTCCAACAGAAGTCGTTATTCAATCCTTGGGGAACATTAATTGTTGTCTCTGCAGTGATAAGCTGAATCAATTGGAGCACAGTTTAGCTCCCTCAATTTGCCTACAATAGCATGCAGAACAGATCCACCAAAAAGACACTGTTAGAGGTTGTATATCAGCAACCTCCACAACAAATTTTGGACTTGGAAACTTTCCCAAAGATTCCAGGATATAGTGTCGCAGCCAAGCATATTGGAGAGAGGATCGAGACTGTTCAGATAATGGTGAAGGAGAAACTGTAGGAATCTAACACATGATACAAGGCTGTTGTTGATGTCCATTATTGCTAGAAACTATATCTGAGTGCAATCTTGTTATGGTAGAGTTATGGAAGGAATGTTTTCATCTGATACAATATATTGAAGACGAAGAAGATTGGCATTTTCAAGATTTTAACCAATATCAATGACAATGCCTATGTGGTCAATTTGCCAGTTGAGTTGGATATCTCTCCCACTTTTAATGTTGCTAATTTTACAAAATTCCATTAAGACATTCCACTATATCTGAAGACAAACTCAAGGGTGAGCTTTCATCAAGTGGAGTGGACAGATGAGGATAGATAGTTATTCCTTTTTTTTAACTCAGTCAAGAAAGTAACATTTTGTAGGGTTTTTTTGAATCATTTTAGGGAGGTTTCCTGGTCAAAGAATCATAAATTCCCTTCCTGTTTTTATAGGGATTTCTTTGAGTTGGTTTAGGGAGGTTTATTTGAAGAGAGATCCAAGAGAAAGCCTAAAATCTTCTTTATTAATGGTATCACAACCATGTATGGCGGAAGCTTTTGAATCAATAAACTTTATTGTCTTTTGTAGACGAGTTATCTCCTGGCAATTGTTTATTCTAGGGACATCTGGAGTGGGAATTGATACCGTTGGGATCAATTCTTTGTTACTTTTATTCATCTCACTACCATTCTGCATCAGTTCCATTTCTAATGCTTGGAGTGTTAGGATTAGGGTCCAGGTTTGGTTCCATAAGTGGGATAGAAATGAAAATTGAGTATATGATTTATATTTCATGCAAAAATGCACAATGTTATGATTAGCAAACCTTTGTATCCTACTTTGGAACAAGGAGACCTCTAATGAGTTTTTCGAGCTAGACTAGACTTGCATGATATGAGAGGGCATTTTTCATGTCAGCTTGACACAGTCTAGTCTCATTCTTTTCACTCTTATGATGCCTTCATGCCACACTGTACTTCAAATTTTTTGTCTTCAGCCAAAGTATGTGTTAGTTTTTCATAGCATGGGGATAAGAATTTACTACATGAAAAGGGAAAACAAATCAAGAAGGAAAATAAATAGTAAAACATAATACTTTACCATCTATTCCTATTAATCTTTCTTTTTTAGATCTTTGAAAGAAAGGGCACTTCTAGTTCTATCAATACTTGAAACTATTTTATTTTCTGCATTTACTATATATGTAGAGAATAAATTTATGTAAAGAACTACTGAACTTAATCATTTATCGCTTTTACTCTTCAATTTTCTTTTGTGGTCTATCTAGTAACTACACCCATAGTAAGAATGTATAAATGATGAATTTTCTAGATTTTGTTGCAATCTAGAAACTTATCCAATTAGACTCTTTTAACTAACCCATAAATATAGGATAGATCTATTAGAATTATGCACAGTTTCATTTGTTAGATTAAAATAAGTCACTAAAAGAATTGAGTACTAAGTGTATGAGGTAGGAAACTAAATTACATTTTAAAGGAAGGAATGGCATCTGTTACTCCAACCAAGGACAACAAGTCATTTAACAGAGAGATTTTGAAATCGCTGAGGCTTGAGCTGGTCAGCCAGCAGTATTTGAGATATTTTATAAGCTTATAGCACTTACTCCCTGTAAGCTACGTGGGATAAAGAGTCTCCTCTTCTGTTCCATGACTACTCACTGTTTGTTCTGTTTGCTGGTAGTAGTTTTTTTGAATTCCTTTATAAGCATAAGGCTTTCCTTTGCAAAAGCTTGTTTGGTTCTTAGAGTAAAAGGAGCAAATTTTCCTTTCAAAGGGATCTATAGCCAAGTCCATTGCAATTGATATTGCTTTCAACCTATCTTTTGTTCTTATAAATATTGCTTTGTGAAATGGCAAGAACTTAAGCAATGCTATTTGCATGCTGCAAATTAATCTTGTTATGAGTCTGATTTGACAGCATGTTCGTGAACTTCTCTTTTTTTTTACTTCCTTACTACCTGACTGACTCACATATCATTTTTTTTTCCTGATAAATTCAGCCAAATAAAGAAACAATGCTGATTATGAATAACATGGTAAGAAAGTGTTTTCTGCATTTATGACTGACTTCTTTTGTCTCCATTTGAGTTTCTCAGCTCTGCTGATGTTTGGAGTGTTGGCTGTACCATCATTGAAATGGCCACAGGAAAGCCTCCATGGAGTCAGCAGTATCAGGAGGTATCCATGGTTCATTTACCTAGAACGCTGCTAATTTTGTCATTTGGCTACAGTCACTATATGAGTTTTTGTAGCAGATATACCATTTCTCCTCTATTAGTTTAGTTTACAAACTGACAAACGCTGCTTCCTTCAGGTAGCTGCTCTGTTTCATATCGGGATGACTAAATCTCACCCTCCAATCCCTGGACATCTCTCTACTAAAGCAAAGGACTTTTTGCTGAGATGTTTACAAAAGTATGATCGTCAATTCCCATTTATTGTTTATTTTTTCTGCATCTTCTTTTCTGATTTTAATTCTGGAGAACCTAACTCTTTCTAGGGATTGATTTATATATGTTTTATTTACCCCCCAAAAAGATTACATGTAATATATAATTTGTTCTTCCTTCCTGCCAATTATCATACTGTTGTGTCAGGGAACCGAACTTGAGGCCTTCTGCATCAGACTTGCTGCAGGTAGTTCCATTTCCTTTGCCTATTCTCGTCATTTTTTGTGAGCCTAGCCCCCATGTGTTGAGTTGCCAATGCAAACTCTCTTTTGAAATTTCTCTATCCCTGGGTAGTTTTGAAAATACTGCAGAGTTCCCACTTTTTCTCCTGCCCTTTCACGAGGCAGAAGTACCTTAGCACCAAGGATATATGTGATCAAGTAATTATGCTGATAATATCATTTGTGACAACTATTTTGCAGGATCCTTTTGTTACTGAGGAATTCACAGAAGCTCATTCTGTATTTCATCCTTCAACTCCAATTAGTACAATTGCTATGGTTTTTCTAGTTTATGTGCTTTTCATCATTGGCTAGTTCTCAGTGTATTTGTTGTGGTCTATAATTGTCAGGAAAGTGCTGGAAATCAGATGGCAACACCAGTTACAGATCATAAGAACTTGTGAGCAGCTTTAGTATTTTATATGTTTGTTTTATCCGTTGTGCTGATTATGTGAGCCTGTTGGTAATCAGCTAGATTCTAAAGGATTCTTTCTATTGCCACAACAGGTGTCCTGAACACAGGACACTCAGTAAGGGCTTAGAAGATATATGCAACATGGGTAGTGTGGGGTGCTCAATGGTGTATCCTGAGATGTTCTCCGGAGCGGGTCCACTTTGGGGTACAAACTCTAGTGACGATGACATGTGTCAAATTGATGATAAAAATGAAACTGCCATTGCTAATTCTGAGAAGCTGAATTCTTTGGTACTTTTGGATGATTTTGATAAGGTAATACCAATGTTTCAGCTTACCTCCTTTGGATGGGATATATCCATGTCTCAAGTCTTCCATAATTTACCAATGAATATTTCAATTGAACTAGAGTTTCAATCCCATGTTGGAACCCAATGATGATTGGCCAAGCAAGTTTGATGAGGGCCTAGAGTTGCTGAGGAGTAAGCCCAATTTAATTTCCAGGGAAGATTTTGGGGCCACTGGTGCATCTTGCAACAGGGATTGAGAATTCACATTTCCAAGTGAGACACTAGCTGATGATGATGAAGTTACAGAGTCAAAAAATTAAAGCATTTTTGGATGAAAAGGTACTAAATATACAAACAATAGTATATACTCCCTTCAAGTTCAAGTTATAATATGATTAATATTGTCTTGGATCTTACTTATGAAAGGTTTATTCATCTTCTGTATATTATTCAGGCTTTAGATCTCAAAAAACTGCAATCGCCTCTGGTTGAGTTCTACAACACCTTGAATGCAGCTGTTCCCAATGCTTTTGGGGCTGTAGATGGTGACCATGTTACCAATGACTTGCTTTCAGAGAGCAAGTCCCATTGCCAAATACCATCCAGAAGATTGTCTACAGCTGTAGATGTTGCCAAGACAGCAAGCCCTGGGATGGAGAGTCACACAAAACGCATATCAGATGGTGGTGGTGGTGCAAAGGAGCAAACCTCAAAGGAAATTCAGCCACCCCAGCTACCTGAATGGACAGAGCTCCTTGATGTTAAACAGGCATCTATTACTTCAAGGTTTGTCGAGCCTTACATGTTTCTCGCATTGGCTCAACTTATTTTTTGCACTGCTATTTTTGAAATGAGACATCTTATGCTGTTAGTCCTAGCTTCATTGCAAGGCAGAAGAAGTGGAAGGAAGAACTTGACGAAGAGCTTGAGATGCGACGAGGCAAGTTTTCAAATTTACATTTTGTACTAGTGTTGCCATGTATCACTTTTCTGTGTGCATTTTGGCATTTTGGTATAACATTCTCAATCTGTTATGCAAATTTTCTTTTATTTAAAATGTAACCTATAGAGTGCATGACAATTTGAAATGCATCTGCAGAAATGATGCGGCAGGCCGGTGGAGGTAAAACATCATCTCCCAATAATCTGATTGCCAACCGACGAAGGGACAGGTTAAGATTTTCTTCCCCTACCAAATGAAATCCATGAATCTTTATCTACCTTGTTTTCTAAAGAAAAATATTTACACATATGATGGCATCAATATATGTATTTTTTGATGTGTTTAAATAATTCTAAGTATCCACCTAGCTATATTGACTTGAATAGCTGGAGGTGTAGCCATCGAACCCATGGGAATGCGTTACCAAACATCTCTTAATCATGCCGTTTTAATATTTTATTTTTTATTTTTCTCAAAAAAATTTTCAATTTTTCTGGAGAGAAAATTTTGTATGTTATTGAGGGATAAGGAATGCTAAAAAAGTAATATGATGTTTTGAGTTTGCACTTGCTATGATGTTGTGAATCTGCACATAAGACTGTCAACTCTTCTTTTGTAACATGCAGACTTGCTAGTTTGAGAATATCTATACAAATTGGCTCCATCTTTCAGTTCTTGTCCTTCAATTTTCTTTCTGCTTCTGGCGATTATTTTTTTCCCCTACTCATTCAGTTTTTCTTTCTAAATCATGTTCATTGTGTGTCATCATTTCAATTAGAGGGGTTAAGATTTTCTAGATGTGATCAAAGTTTGAAAATCAAAGTATTTACTGCCTTTATTTTCAACAAATTCTTATTGTTTCATCTGGTTTTTGATGAGAATAGATATTCATTGTGAATATTTGTGGATAGAGAAGTTCGAATAACTAACTAATGGCTATGTGGTATTTTTTTATTGGCAATTGGACTACTGTGGTCTGTGGTCTTCTAGCTGTCGGCTGTTGCCCGCCTCTATGGCCCTCTGCCGGCTATCAGGGTAGTGATGGTATCATTTATTCCAAGATATCATAGATATTTTTTATGCTAACCAAATAATGTAATAGATATTATAATATCATTCCCATAATATGTATTCTTTCATCCAGCTAAAAATCACACTGACCTCATCTCTGAAGTGCAGTGCCTTCACCTCATTTCATAGGTTATTGGATATAAATTCATTAGTTTAGGTACACCATTTTTTAAAAAAATCATCAACCATTGAATTTCTATCCAACAGTGTTGGTGTTGCACCTCACCTTTGAGGTGTATCGTCCCGAGTCCCTCTAGAGCTGGGTTTTACTTAAGCATATATAGAGTAGCTATAGATTTTGGCTTTTACTGAGGTGACAGGAAGGAAACCATGTTGGAATTTGTACGCTTCTCTTGAGGTTAGATTGAGTGGCATAGTAGTTGGTGGGAGATTTCAAGGCTATCGACTGTCTTTGAAGGCATGTTTGATTAGAGGTTGTTATATTCTAAACAATGAGGATTTTATCATGCAATTTTTACATGTTGGATATTTAGTGGATCAAACATATTTTAAAGTATTATCATAACTCTAACCATTTAGTTGTCGGGGTAAAATGCTAATCATAAATGTTGAAAAGGCTCTAAAGTGAAGGCTTGTTGGCTCAGGTCTGTAAGGTAATTGGAGATGGGTGTTTCCTAAGTTTTCATCTTTAGGCATTTAGTTACTTGATTCGTTTGTAAGTACACTTAATTCGGTACATGGAACATACATTAATTTCTTTATGGTTTACGAAATTGGTTACTATTAAGTATTATATTACTACGTGTAGCTGCTAAGTAATAGTGATAAATACATGTAACTATGGATCACTGAAATGCTTGGTGCCATTTTAAAGTTAACATTGTCAGTAGGGAGGACCATGGCTGGCTTGCTTTGGTGGGTTTGGAAAAGCCTAAATTTCATTAATGGGTTTGTGTTGAGTTTGGATTCATGATGTTTCGACCCAAAACTGATCAAATATAGTAATATATATACTACATATGATATAAAAAAAATATGTAAATTCATACCTAACATCAATACAAATGTAATCTTTATGTTTTATAAAGTTTTACACAATCTAAAGTCTAGATTTAGAGTAACAAGGTTAATGAGTTGCTTGGTACTTGAGGAATAGTGGAGATTTCAGTTGTTTTATTAATTTGAAATTTGGTCTCTTTATTATTTTGCAGCTAAAAGTATTTTTATAGTCTTTTATGAGATAAAATTATATTATGTTATAAGTATTTTAGCGGGAAATATGTTGATTTAATTTATTAACATTTATACTAATATTATCAATTTAAGGGGAGAAATGATTTTGGGCTGGTTTCTAAATGAGAAATGATGTGTGATAATTTTTAAATATCTTTTAATCACCCAATTTGATTTTACATTAAATGTATCAATTAGTTTTTATATAGATATATTAATATAGATAGATAAATCAAATGTCACATTAAATTGGTAACTAAAGAATATCTTAAAGATGATTATATGATATTACTCAATTTAAATTATTAAAATTTACCAAATGAAAGTCTTCTAAAATTAATTTGAGATTAGTTTAAAAATTGGATTGAGTTTGGGTTTGTTTCTCCTGACCAACTGTCATCCCTACGATCGGTGGAAGTAGAGTTGGGGGCTTGAATTTTTAAGGAGAATAGCTAAGGTCATCATTTATTTGATGTCTAAGCTAATGTCATTTGAGATTACGAGTTTAAATGTGAAGTAATTTAAAGATTATGAGTTTAAATATATAAATTATTCTCTTTTTAATATTATGGTAAACTTTCACTTATAAAAGTATTGCGGATTGAGTAGTCTTTCTTAACCTCAGTGTCCTTTATCAACTGCAAGGCCAGTATCCTGTTTGACACCTAGTTTGGTCGTCTCAATCAAGCCAAAGCTTTGACTTGATTGGAAAATAAATTCTGATACAAAAATACAAGAGAACAAGATGGTAAATGTTAATGGCAATTCTGAAGATACCCTATATTGTGGCGCCAGCGGTGGCAGCTTGGGAGGCCAATGGGGAGGAGTAGAGAGACAGAAAGCCTGATAGAGAAGGGAGTGGAAGAGGACGAGTTTAAGTTGTTGCCACCAACAGGAAGGTAGAGACTCGAAGGTGGTAGAGTAGCGGCTATTTTTTTTAAAATATTTTTTACTTATTTTATTTTTTTGTTTTTATTTTTATAGGATTTCGTTAGTTAAAAATTCTTAGTAAACTCACAAGGTAGTGACTTAGACATCTTCGGGGTCAAAATATTTTCAATTTGGCACGGCTATAAAATTGACACTAAAAAAGGTCAAATATAAATGATAGAATTAAGTATAAAATAAATTTGATACTTTGTGTAAGAATAAAATGGACGGTTTTGACAATGCAGAAGCAAGAGCAAGCCTATAGTGTATGAACAGTATTTCTCAACCAAAAATATGCACAAATATTCATCCATAATGACCCAACAGCATGAACAAATACACCAACAAAGGTCTTGATTCAGATCATTTAATGTCAAGCATTGGCTCCCAAAATCCAGATAATACATTGCAGAGAGCACCTGTTTTCTAAATAATACTAACAAATGTCTTTGGCTGACCACTCAGAGGTGGAACAAAGGGCATGATTTCCAAAAACAAAAAACATACACTGTTGAGTTCACCACCACAACTCAACCTCTGGGAATGAATTTTCCCGACAATGGCTGCATAATTGTTCCACACATGAGTACAACTAATGAAGTAGGACGGTTAAAAGACAGAATACTTGACGATCCTAGCTTACTGGAACTTGCTGCATACAACAGACTGTTGCCTGACCCTACTATGCAGCCGACTGGATAACCAAGAAGCAAGGAAATGGACAACAGTGTTAGCTATGGCTACCTATTCCTCAACATCAAGTGTCTTTAGCTTGGCTTCTAGTTCAGCAGCCTCACTATCATCCTCCTCTTCTGGTTCTTTCTCGTTATCATCTCCACCTTCTGGGTCATTCTCATCCAGTGACCCTAGCATGTCAGGAGATTCCTTAAATATATCTTCGATCTCATCAACACCATTGTCAGAGATGAAATTCCCATCGAGATTCAGCAATTTAAACCCTGACTTCTGCACTACAGCATGAGCCAAGGCCCGAGCACCTACCCTTCTGATTGAGTTTGTGCTCATATCCAGTTCTCTTAACTGGGCATGACCTGCTTCCAATGACTTTGCAATTTGAATAGCCCCTTCATCCTTTAGTTCATTTTCTGACAAGTTCAGCTTAGTAATAAGCTGCTTCGATGCTAAGCAAGCAGCAAGTACAGGAGCAGCACCAGATGTTATGTCATTTCCAGCCATCTCCAAGACTTCAAGTGAAGGGGCAGAGTCCTTGAGAGCATTTGCTACCGCCATTGCCCCATCATCTTCTAAGTTTAAGTAACTCAAGTATACTTCGGCAAGATGTGCATGCTTTAAAAGAGCCTTACTTAAAGCAAATCCGCCTTCTACACCAAACATGTTATCCCGCAAGTCAAGCTTCTTCAAATGTTCACATGCCTCCAGTGCTTCAGATAAGGCAACCCCTCCTCCAGAACCAATCCGAGTAGAGGAGCACCTGAAATTCTGCAGTAAGGGAGAACGCTCCACAATCTGAGAAATAGCAAAAGCACCTTCATCTCCTGTCATGTTGTTATGAAACTGGAGGATCCTGAGATTCTGTGTGGAAGGAACCAACTCACTAACAGCACTAGCTGCTTCCTCGGATATACCATCATTCATTAAATAAAGCTCCTCCAAGCTACTTTGTGATCTTAGGAGAGCCCCAAATGCCCTAACACCCTTCTCACCCAATGCATTGTTTGAAAGATTCAGAGACTTCAAGATGCAACCTTCCAATGCAGTGGAGAATATGCTCATAACTTCAAGGGCTTCCGCCTCTGGCCTACCTGCAATGAAATCTGATAGGTCCACTTCTTTCAGTTGACTCTTAACAGAGGCCAAAATGGGCCTCGCAGCCTGAGCTGCTCCTAAGCCAAAGCTTCTATTACTGAAGCATATTTTAGTATAATGATTTCCAGGCTCCTTAAGTGGCTGCAGAAGTTTCTCAGCCTCCTCAGCCTCAATGAAGGCTCGTTGACCTTTAGATATATCAAGACAGCTGTCATGGACTTTCTCAGATTTCGGCACTTCTCTGTCTGCTTTGGTTGTGGAACCTCTTTTCAGAACTTCTAGAAGAATTTTACTGCACTCCTTGGCATAAATCTGCACTGCTGACCCTCCATCTCCATCAGGCTCCTTCTCATACCATTGGTTTGCAGTATCAAATGCCTTCTCTTCAATTTCTTTAGCATTATCCTCGGCCTCTTCCTTGCTCAAAGTTCCATATTTCCGGGTGAATATAGTTGGAGTTGAAAGATTGTTGGTCATTCGTTCAACAAGCATGAGCCTTGTTTTCTGGCTTGGAGGCCATAATTTAATTGAAAATGGCCGGTGCACCAAATTTGGCTGTGTTGCATCCATTACAATAAATCCTACAATGCAGGACGCTATCATATCAAAATTTCTTGATACCCAGTGAGACTCATTTGGAAAAATTTCTTAGTGCCAATATTTTCTCAGACAGTCTTTTCACATTTTGGTGACAATATATGAAAATATGTTTGCAACCTGTTGTTACCCATCTATCAATAAGCCACTGCAATCGTATATAATTCAGAACATGTGAAACTACTAAAACATGAATTTTCAAGAAATTCATTTTAGTTTGGGAAGGTACTGCTTCCTATACCTATCTCTACAATTTCCTATTGTCTTATGTCTTCAATGGTGAATTATTACCTTACCTCTTTACTGCTGAATTCTGGGACATTGTTCGAGAATATTGAAAATTTATGTTATCAAGAGAATAAAAACTGTAGTTCAGTTATCAAGATAATATCGCTTAAGAACATCTTCCACCCCAAAGAAATAAAACAAAATCTCCAGCAGCCACTGTAAAGGACGCCTTAAGTGCGAAGATTACACATGTTGTCTCATAATTAATGGAAGAAGGATGAAACTAGCATTATCTTATCAATTGGAATCCAAAGAATATTACACCAGTAAACAAGAGTTGGAGAAGCGCTACTTCCTCTAGCAACATTATTTTCAAAAATGCTTGCTAAAATATTTAGGACAACACCAGACATAAGTGAACAGCATGAGACACACTCAACAGGGGTAACCATGCAACTTTTGTGCGGAGAAGAAGAGAGAAGGAAGAATTGCGAATCTCATCATGCATTCACTCTGTCACATAGTGATGTTCTAACACAAGTAACTGAGTTTATGAAACTTCAATCATTCTGCAGAACGGGATAAATGAAACTCCTTTTCCAACAAACTATCTTCCAAAAACCTAAAGATAAATAGCAGTTTCAATTTTTTAGGCCATAATGGAAGGGGCCAACAGACAGAGGGGGTAAACAATATGTGACATCGAACAACTATTTAAGAGATACAATAGGGGACAAATTGCCAAAATAGATGAGAATGGCCCTAGCATTAAGGAGCATGACACAGAATATGTTTACAGCAGGAGCACAAATAATAGACTGAGAAGTGGAAGCAGCCAAAAAGGATAAGGCAATATTGCTAGAAGTTTAACGAGCAGATTAAGTTACAAAATAATTTTTTTTTTTTTTTTTTGATAAGTAAATAAAATTGTATTAGAATAAAAGAAATTACAGAAACCTATATTCTATCTCAAAGTGTTTTGCCAACTTAAAATTAGAATATAGATATTAGGGCATCCCCCAAGCAACACTATCACTTTTGTAACATAAGAAAAAAACCGAGCATCGCATACATTGATGCCCCAAAAATATAAACGAAATGACCGTGGAAGAAAACAAGGACCTCCACCAGTAATGATTAAGTTACAAAATAACATTTACAGTAATGACTAATTTGGATAATCTTTTTTACTTCGCTGAGATTACATGCACAATAGTCTGCAAACATACAACAGAAGAAGAAGTAAATATAGTCTGCAGCACTCCGATGTACTCATGTAAATTGAGAAGTCAACACTAGTGACTTTATCTCATTCTCCAGCTACCAAAGAAGCAGAGTTTTGCTATATGTCTATAGATCTTCATATTCCAAATACATGCAAAGAAAAAATAGAGAAGAAATACACTTTGTATGTGGGTTCCTCTCAATGTTTCTTATTTCTACATCTCTGCATATGAAAACCTCCCTACATCTACCATTTTTCAGGCAGGGAGTTCTGAAATCCTATTAATGGACATGGCATTTTTGTCATGTGTCTTTACTGGCATCTAAAATTAAACACTAATTGCGACGTGCCGACGTGTTTTCCATTTTCATTGACTAAGACAGAGACTGCAACAACGGCACAAAAAGAGTACGATTCACGGTTAATCAAATTGGTATCTAATAAATTACTAGATAAATACTAATCACAACAGCCTTTGGAATACATATATATATATATATATTCGGATGCGAACATTTATTATATAAGATCCGAGTCTTTCTAAGAAATTATTGTCTACGACAGCTATAAGAGCAACAGATCCCCGACAACAGATGACATTTTTTCAACTCTTAACTCAGCTATAACTCACTGAGGGATGCAGAAAACCTTCCACACCATGACAATGAGACAAGACGGAGACCAACAGGGGTTTAAAATCACGCCAAAAAAAAAAACCCTAAAAGCCCTAGAAATGGGGAAAATTAATTAAGAAAAGATAGCGGAGCAAGAAGGGAGTAGAGGTTATTGAAAATCTACCTTTTTATGCTTCTGATTGTTTTGGCTTTCTATCTGAAAAACCGTAATCCAATCGTTGAGTGACTGAGAAACCACTGTGCAGAGAGACGAGGGAGCAGAGAGAGGCCGATCGGAGGGACGAGACTCGGAGTGTGATGGATTGACTTCGTAGGCCCAATTAATAAAGTGCCAGAATTGCCCCCGAAATTTTCAAGTCTCTTTTCCGCCATTTTCGCTTCAAAATTTCAAATTTCTAGCAGCATCAAAAAAAATATTTGATAAATCTTTCTTTTTTTCTATTTTCAGAAATTTGTCTCGTTGCAACGCCTCCACAACGACATTAGTCGCCCGTTTAATAAGTAACATGTGATATTTAATTTAATAAAATTATAGTAAACTTAGTCTCTCTCCGTGGAAAATATATTTTTAGTAATATCTTTCATATTTTTTAAAAAATTAATTATTTCAATATTATTATTATTATTATTGACTTATATAATAAATATAAATTATTAAATTAATTAATTGACAATAATAGATATTCACAATTATTAGTTGTAATAATAAATTCACTAGTGGTGGTGATATTTCATAATCAAATAATATTTTACGACCATTATCAATTATTTTTTGATGTGATGACCTTTTAACTAGCAGTGTGATTAGTGGCGTTGGTGACAGGTCACTAGCAACATGGTTAGGTTAGGGATCTCGATGGCCAACAGTCGACAGCAGCGGATGTCAACGGTGATGGTCGGGGCATTGGTTTCCGACGAATGGGAGATGGAGCATGTCATCTTGTCATAAATGGCAGCTTGAGGAATCACGGCCGGCGACCCATGATGGGTTAAAGACAACGGCCACCATTTTGCGACCTTAGAAATTATTAGCTGATGATAAGCCAACGTGTCGTGGATAAAAAAAAATTATATTATATCATGTAAGAGATCTCATTAACCGGTGTTGATAGCCAATGATTGATATTAAATATGCTCCAAAAATTGATCACCTACTTTAAAAATGAGAGACATTTTTAGAAATTTAAATTTAATATTTTTTTGTTAACTTATTCATCTATATATACAATTATTAAAAAAAATATTTTTTTGTGTATATTAAATAATAATATATATATTTATATAATATTTTTTACAAATAAATTATGCTATAAATTATTTGAAAATATTAAATAAATGAAAAATTCATGCTGTTTTTTGATTTAAAATATAAATAATTAAAAATATATTCATTTTCTTTAATTTTAAATTGAAATTTTAAAAATATCAAAAATATATTTTTAAAAAAAATTTTAATGGCTATAATAAATTTAAAAATTATTTGGAGCTTGGCCCGTGGACACAGGAGGAAAGCCTAAAGAGGTGAAACCCTCGTTGTATCCGCGAGGGCCAAGAGCGCGCTACTCAGGGTACAACCCCGGTTGAAGAAGTCTCCCCAAGGATTAGAAGCCATCGAGGGTAGCAAGTTGCACACGACTCTTTTGCGTTGAGCATTTACCTTAACGAAAAGAAGATGACGGCATCGCCTCGGATGAAGGTTAAGCTTGACAGGGTATTTCGTTGAGTCATTGGCGATGAAGAGGGAGGAGTTGTTGAGCTCTGTAGATATCTCCATTCATAAGGAAGATTAGGATGAGGCTGCTTTTCCCAAAATTCAAAATGCCAAACTTTGACGCCTACAGCGGGAGTGTAGATTCGATGGACCACTTGGATCACTTCCGTGAGCATCTGAGCCTTCAAGGTTTGGATGAGTTGACAATGTGCCAGTGTTTCCCTTTGACACTAAAGGAAAACGCGAGGATCTGGTTCTATAGGTAACTTGTGGACTCTATCCGCTCATTCAATGAGTTAGGAGAAGCTTTTCTCTCCCAATTTGCTTCCAGCCGAGAGATAGAGAAGCAGCTATAGCACCTTGCACGTGTGAAGTAAGGGGCTAGGGAGAGCCTAAAAAGTTTCTTGTCCCGCTTCAAATCCAAGGACAGGCAGATCCTGAAATTAACTGATGGGGTTAAGCTGACTGCGTTTCTATCCACATTGGAGGGAGGTAGCTTTTTCAAGCACCTTATGCATAAGGGTCCGCAGACGTTCAGGGAGGTCGAGAGTATAGCGAGAGCTTACATTACGGTTGAATAAGCGAACGATACAAAGATACCCTTGTAGGTGGAGAGCTAACCTCCGAGGACAGCGGACGGGAAGAGAAGGCATGAAGACTAACAAGGCTCCTGGGCACCCAGGAAGCAACAAAACCCGAGCAAAATGTTCACGGGAATACAAACCTATTAACCTTACCCTCTTAAACGACTCGCGTACCAACATTTTGATACATATTTGATATGAGAAGTTTCTGAAATGGCCCAAAGCGTCGAAGAATTCAGAGGGTGGTGACCAGTCTAAATACTATCACTACCACCGTTGCGGAGGCCATGGTATCATGGATTGCCGGACGTTGTAGAAGAAAATTGAGGAGCTGATCAAAAGAGGTCACCTCACCAGCCTCCTGCAACGACCCATACAGTCGTCTCAAGTAGCAGAAGTAAGAGAGGCTGACCAACCAAGAGACAGAGTGGCTACGAGGGTGGTCAACATGATTTTCACCCGCTCGGTCAGAGGCGGCGCTTAGGGGGATCCAGCGGTAAGGAATAATAAACCCAGGGTAGAGTTTAGGAATGAGGTCATTGGTTTTTATAACGAAGATATGGCCCATGTAACATCCCCCATTTTGACCCCCTAGTTGAAACAGCCCTCATTTTTACTGTAATTTAGATTATTAGATAAAACGAGTATTTATGGATAATTGAAGCTCACGCAATATTCTTTGTCTTAAAGCTTTCCTCAAATTAGGGCTCAAAATAAATCAGCTGGCTGCGACTGAAGGACCCCTCTATGGGTTAGACAACAAGCGGGTGCCAGTACAAGGAGTCATCCAACTTGAGGTCATATTAGGGACTCATCCAAGGACGTCGTCAAAGACCCTTTCTTTCCTAGTCATAGATCTGCCATCGGTCTATAACGCGATCCTTTGATGTCCTTACTTAGGTTTCTTCAAGGCTGTGACCTCAATCCCACATCTGAAGATAAAGTTCCCAACACCATATGTGATTGGGAAAATCTTGGGGGACTAGATTGCCGGACAGACGTACTACCTGTCCCAAGTCACCCAAACTCTCTTCTTCAATCTATAGAAGACTTGGACTTCCCTGATGAGATGATATTACAACAAGTCAAGTCTAGAGAAGCTATCGACCAAGTCCCATTAGATCCTAGAGACCCAGAAAAGACCATCCAGATATGAAGTTTTCTGCCTCAAATCTTCCGAGACCAGCTTGTTAGCTTCTTGTAGAAGAGTTTGGACGTCTTTGCTTGGACTCTGAGTGACATGTGGGGATATCGATTGGAGTGATGGTCAATAAATTGAGCATAAATCCCAATCATAAGCCCGTTAGGCAGAAGAGGAGAAACTATTCAGTGAAAAAGTGGTGGCGATCCGGGAGAAAGTAAAGAAACTTATGGATGTGGGATTCATAAGGGAGGTGCACTACCTTGACTGACTGTCCAATGTTGTAGTGGTGAAAAAGAATAACGAAAAGTGAAACATGTGCGTGGACTTCACAAATGTCAATAAAGCATGCCCAAAGGACAACTTCCTACTCTCAATGATCGATTCATTGGTAAACTCGACGTCTGACCACAAACTTTTAAGCTTTATAAATGCGTACTCGGGATACAACTAAATAAGGATGAGTCCCGAAAATGAAGAGTATACATCATTCATGACGGACTAAGGGACATACTATTACAAAGTTATACCCTTTGGCCTCAAGAATGTTGGTGCTACTTATCAGAGGCTCGTAAATAAAATATTCGAAACCCAAATTGGAAGGATTGTGGAAGTCTATGTGGATGACATGCTCGTCAAAATCAAAATAATCGACTTTCATATCTAAAATTTGGATGAGACCTTCAACGCCTTAAGAAGGTACCTAATGAAACTCAATCGATCCAAGTGTACATTTGGAGTTACGTTTGAAAAATTCTTGGACTACATAGTTTCGCATTGAGAGATTGAAGTAGACCCAAAAAATCAAGGCCATCCTTGACATGAAACCCCCTTGGACAGTGAAAAAAATTCAGAAGTTCACTGAAAGGTTGGCAACGTTGTCACGCTTCTTGGCCAAGTCAGCCGAGAAGTACTTGCCGTTCTTCAAAGTCCTGAGAGGGACGAAAGATAACAGCTTCCGGTAGACAGTCAACTGCGAAGAAGCCTTCCGAGGACTTAAGGGGTATCTATCAAACCTCCCTCTATTGACTTCTCCCCAAATAGGCTAGGATTTGTACCTTTACCTTTCAGTCTCAGATAAAACCTTGAGCTCACCATTGGTAAGTCAGCAGAATGGCAGGTAGCAGCCCGTATATTACATTAGCAAGATCTTGACTGACGCTGAGATAAGGTACTCCCATGCAGAAAAGATGGCTCTGGCGCTCGTATATTTTGTTCGAAAATTGAGACCATATTTCCAGGCACACAAAATAGTTGTCTTGACTGACTAGCCCTTAGGAACGATTCTGCAAAGGCTATAAACGTTGTGATGGTTGGTCAAGTGGTCCATTGAGTTGGGTAAGTTTGATATAGAGTTTCGTCCATGACCTGCCTTAAAAGGTCAGGCTCTGACGGACTTTATCCTCAAAACCACAACAACAACTCAAGGCACCTCGGACACTTGTGACGTCGAGGACTTACACAGCCAAGCAATATAGACTCTGCACGTGGATGGCTCATCAATGAATGATGATTGTGGAGCTAGCGTTGTACTTAGAACACATGAATGGTCAAAGATAAAATATTCAATGGTTCTTGGATTCCCAACAACCGATAACGCGGCAATGTATGAGGCCCCGCCATGGACTCGCGATTAGCAAGGAGCGCTCTGTCGAGGACTTGATTACCTATAGCAATTTCGAGCTGGTTATCAATCAAGTCCGTGGAAACTTTGAAGTGAACAGCCCACAACTATCCAAATATCTAACAAAGGTTTAAGAGCTCGTGTCAGCCTTTGAGAGGGTAAAAATGATCCACATTCTATGGGAGGGGAAGGAAAGGGCCGACTTACTAGCAAAAGAGCCAACATCGGGACACCCAAAGTAGTATGCCCGTGGAATGCATGAGGTCCTCAACAAACCTAATGTGAAAGATTCCGAGATAAAAGTGACACAAATATCCGAAGTTGACAATTGGATAACCCCCTATCTAAGGTACCTGTCCAATGGGGCACTACCTAAGGACGTAGAGAAGGCCGAGAAGGTAAAGAAGATGGCAGGGTGGTATACTATCATGGATGGCCGACTGTATCACCGAGGATTCTCTACCCCCTACTTGAGGTGCCTTACCCTAGAAGAGGCTGATTACGCCCTTTGGAGAGGTACACCTCGGGATTTGTGGATCCCATATTGGGAGCAAGAACCTTACATTAAAACTAATGAGGTAAGAGTACTATTGGTCAACAATAAAATATAATACCGTGGATTTTGTACGAAAATGTGAGAAGTATCAAGTCCACGGTAACCTTTCCTACCAGCAGCATACAGAACTCAGAACCCTATAATCACCTTAGCCTTTCGCGCGATAGGGGTTGGATATATTGGGGCCACTACCGATAGCATCCGGACAAAGCAAGTTCTTAATCGTCGGAATTGACTCCTTCATGAAGTGAGGTTGAGGCTGCGCCATTGGCTTGCATAACCGAGCGGGACGCAACAGATTTTGTCCGGTGGCAGAACATTATGTGCGGGTTCGAGATCCTTGGTTGCATTGTGACCGACAATGGTACCCAATTCTCCGAAAAAAGGTTCACAAAGTATTGTACCAACTTGATAATAAGGTTGTTGCATGCATTAGTCGCATACCCATAGTACAACGGTCAGGTGGAAGTCACAAACCGCACAATACTACATAGACTAAAAACGAAATTGGAGCACACTAGGGGATCACGGGTTGAAGAGCTACCGTTAATGCTATAGTCCTATAGGATAAATTTGAGGGATTCAACACGAGAGACTCCTTTTAGCCTATGTTACGGGGTCGAGGCGGTCATTCCAATGGAAATCGGGCTGCCAAGCCTCCGCGTGGAAAGCTTCAATCTGCTCAATAATATGTAAAGATTCCAAGAGAACCTTAACCTTCTTGAAAAAGTCCAAGATGCGGTAAGACCGCGAACTACGGTTTACCAACAAAGGGTCATCCGGTATTACAATAAAAATGTGAAAGTATGCTAGTTTGAAGTAGGAGATTTAGTACTGAGAAGTATTGAGGCAATCGAAAAAAATACCGGCCGAAACAAGTTCTCCCCAAATTGGAAAGGGCCGATCCTGATCTCGACCATTCTACAAAATGGAGCGTATAAATTATGCACCCAGGAAGGAAAGCTTGTCCCACGAGCATGGAACACTACTCACCTCAAAAAGTATTATCAATAAAGTTGTAAAACGCACAGCTATATTGTTTGCACTACATGCTTATATCCCATTTCATTAATAAAGTAACTATTTTTGGTCTAAATTATCATCTTGCACCCGACTGAGTGGTCGCGCCATCTCATAAAATAATAAGGCCTAGGCTACCTCTAAGTTAAATGGATAGGATTACTTTCACTTGCCCAAAAACTCGATTATGCCCGATCAGCCCAAGTGGTCAGACAAAAACTCGATAATGTACCGAGCGGCCCATGAGGTAGAATTAAAACTCGCCCAAGGATGAGCTGCTCAAGAGATCAGACTTAAAACTTGACATAAAACCAAGCAACCTTAGAGGTTGAACTAAAAACTTAGGAAGTTTAAAACGGCAAGCATGCGACGACCATAGAGGTTGTATCTTCAGCCTAAGATGGTCAAAAGATTCGGATATTAAACCAAAATAAGACTAAACTCTTTAACAACATGTCCTGAAGGAACAAAATGCTCAAGAAGTTTGAGAAGATAAACAGGATGTTTACACTTAAACTATTTGAATTCTATTCATAAAAATGATAAGTATATAACAGTGTACATACATGCCAAAAAAAAAAATGTGTACAACAAACAAATTATGAAGCTAAAGGTCTCGCTTGCTCGAGGACTCTGGCCGGTCGGATGGCCCTGAGGTGAAGACACAAAAGACCTCTAGCATGGTGGAAGGCCGATCAAGTCGTCCTTGCGCTTGGCGTTGGAGTTCCTCGGATCAAAGTGAGCAGTAGGAAACCTCGGGACCAAGAGCTTCATAACCCGGCTGCACATATCGATGGCTTCCCAGTACTGATGCTTAAGGGCTAGAGCAATGTTCTCAGACTTCAACGAAATCCTGAGCTCTTATTCCAGCAATAGATTCCTCCCTCGGAGGATGACGTGTAGCCTCTCTTACTCCTTCAGCTGGCTCTCTAGGGTAGAAATGCAGCCCTCAGTCTTAGCAAACTTGAGCTCTAAACTTTGGACGTGTTCCCCCAAGGACCTAAAAGCTTTAAGCACTACGTAAGCTTAGGCAGCCTCGCTGATGATCATGTCAATGTTGCTCGCCATATCCTGAAGCTATACGGACAATGGTACGTCAATAGGATATCAATAAGATGAGACAAAGTCAGAAAAGGGGTAGAGGAATACCTTGGTCACGAAGGAACTCCTAGAAGTGCTATGATCTTTAGGAGCTTTTAGCTCCGTATGTTCTGTAGTCGTGGCCCCCTACATTATAAAAACCTTAGCCCTAGCCTTGACCAGAGGGTCCTGAGAGGCCGCGGTCGGCGTCATCACTGGACTGTAGATTTGGATTGCTAGGCGAGGGAGCTCAATAAGCTCTGCAGCGGGCTCTGCAGACAGCAGGTAGCTCAACGGCTTGACTCTCCACGACCTCAGCAACATCAATAGTTGTTGTCGTCATTGTCATCATTGCTTCATTGGTTAGCGTCATCTTAACCTCCCTCGCAGCCTGCTCCGCGACGATGTCCTCGGACGGATTATCCATCCGGTTTGAGACCTCACCAGAGAATCTAGAAGGGATGTCAGGAATGGGCTCGTCAGGGTCAGGCTGGGCAACGGGCCGGTCCGGAGACTAAAACGCGTGCTCAGAAGGCCACCTAGATGACTTAGCAAAGGCTGAAGGTCCGACACCCGCAACATCTCGGACGACAGCGGCCTTTGAAGGTCTTGATCTCTTGAAGAGAGGTGCTATTACGGCGTTGTCATCATCAGACGAGGAGTACTCAACAATGGCCGTCGGACTGTTTGAAGCCTCAGTCCGACAACTCTTCTTTAGGCACTCGGTTGGCTGTTCGATCCTCAGAGTCGCCTCGGTTTTCCTCAGTTTCTTATTCTTCTTTTTCTGAGCAGCAGCAGTGCCAGAGTCTTCGACCTAAGTCCCCCACCTGGCTTTCACCAAGCTCTCGGGTCTCAACCAAACATTATTCTTATTCTCATTAAAGTCGCCAAGATTGGCTATCACCAAGTCCTTAACCTCCTTGGCAGCCTCCCTCTCCTCTCTGGAGGCATCCGAGCGATGCTGCTCAGAAATATTTTTCCAAGTATTCTCGATGGCCCAACTCTCTCGGACCATAAAAAAAAAAAACTTGTCTTTCCACCTCTTAGTGAAATGGGGTTTCCGCCACTCATGACAGCAAACTTAGGACGTGCAGTCATGGTGACCCAGTCCAGGTTATGGGTAAAGCGAAACATAACTTTCAACATTGAAATCTCAAACACTTTCATGAGGCAACGTGTAAAAACGCATAGAGAAATAAGGTACCTCATAGCATTGGGCTGTAACCTCGCGAAGGGTACCCCAAGTGCCCTCACAATAACATATAACTCCATAGGAACTGGGAAGAGAAGCCCGCCCTTAAGGTGGACTTTGTATATAGTAATGAACCCATCTGGAGGATTGCACGCTCTATTGCTGGGCTCAGGAACCACCATTGCCATCATGTCGGGGATATCATACTTCGTACGAATGACATCGAGGCTATCCAGGGACAGGGAAGAAGTGATATCTCTAACACTAGGAGCCATTAAAACCAAATAAGAAATATGACAAAAATGGGAAGGAAAAACACTCGACAAAAATGGTAGCTAAGGGTTCAAGAGAGGAAGTTTTAGGGGATATTTGAAATGGCTAAAAAGGCTGAAAGGCACGCCCATCATTACCTTTGCTATGCGTCAATCACCCGTATATTGCCAGAGATAGTGGGCTTTGTGTTCCCAATGCTACGTCAATCTCATTAATTGTGCGTTTAATGTGCCTAGATGGCAGAAACGGCAGCACAGGTCAAGCTCTCGGATTATGAGGGGATTCTTGGACTCAAACGCTCTCGTAAAAGCCTACATTATCCAAGGACATCTTTAGATCTTGGGCAAGTGCACAAAGACCGCTATCACTTATGAAAGCTTGGCAGTACCTAAAGCCCAACAAGTCCTCAAATGCTTTGCTCAATCTGTAGATCGAGAATTTCCTCGAACATTTTTGATAAAGTGTAAGCTTCAGCAATCACTTGGGCATTTTGATCATGTGTCCCCGGGCTTTCGATTCCTACCATATCCGTGGACATATGCAAGAGCCAAGGGCATGCGCGGATTTTCATAAAAGGAACCTTCACATGAGACTCATTCGCGGCCGCCAGACATACCAAATGGCCAAAGTATTTATATTCTTTGGCATGGGGGCTAGCGATGGGTACTGAATATCTAAGGCCCACTCTAGGCTCCATTTTTCAGGAGCTAGACCCTGATACCATAGGGACCTAGTAGGCTCAAGAGGTCTAGGTGCCAAAGATGGCCCACATGACACAGTGGACTTAGAGTCTAGTTAGGCCTGTGGATTCAAGATAGGCCTTGGACGCCGCCTCACCTGCAGAATCGACGTGTCAGGAATTTGGTGGTTGATCTATCAGACTACAAAGGGAATGATGGCTAGTAGAGCACGCGACCCTACTGACAAAACATCACATAAGGCGGGGCGTGCACGCAACCTTCCTAACACGGCAAAAGGGGCTTGCAGAGTTGGCGACAGAGTTCCTTACATATGCCAGCGCCACGTGGACTGCTCTCACGAAAAACTCAACCACTATAAATATATTAATTATTTACCAAATAAATGATCCCAATATTTACTCTTACTAACTGTAATAGAGAGAGAAAGAGAGGGCTCGTGTAGTAAGAGTGATTTCTTAGAATTTCTATACACTTAGTCATTTGCCTCTTACACTTGAGCGCATCCTGTAACCAAATACAAGATAGTGAAATAATTTTTGGATAAAAGTCCCGTTGTTTTTCTTTCTTATTCAAGAAAAGATTTTTCATGTAAAAGTTCTTTGTGCATCAGTCCGCGTACTCTTTCTCCCTCCTCTCCATACATGTATTATTTAGTGTCGCTATCGGATCCCCGTCCTTATTAAAGTAAGAATTCAAGGATGCAATAATATTATTATACAGTTATATTATTATTATTATTATATATTTTAACTTGGTTTTCTAAAAGATTTAATATTTATTATATAATTCATATTTGAAAAACTAATTAATGCAAAAATACTTAGAATGTGACATAGAGTGTTGGACCTTTTTCATCCGACAGTTCGGAACTGTTGGATTAGTTGTGGAATTGAGCACCACAGTCCCGCCAAGTCGAGCCCCCAGTATGGCATATTTTGCTCATCACCATTTCACCTCAATATTTGTTTAAATGAATGCCAGAGGAATTATTTGGATTCAACTGAAAATACACACAACCAACGTAATAAAATAAACTTTGAACTTTTTATTAAACATCAATCATCAAGCTTTTAAGCACAAAAAATATAATATTGGATAATAATTCTTAATATGAAAAAGTCTTTCAAATCAATAAAAAAATTATAAGATAATGATAGACTTGTTCATATGACTCTTAGAAATCCTCCTCTACTTAACAATGCTCTACATTACTGTAGAACACCTAAATAACTGAAAGCAAAGCATTTGGACTACTGTGAAGACCAAGATTTCAAAAGCTGTCCCCTAACCCAAGCTTGGAATTTAGTTCCCAACACCGGTAATAAACAAATTTTATAAACTTGAGATTGGTACAAAAGAAATTGGACTCCTTCCGGTCTTCACGTCAATCTTCCCTCGAACCACCTGAATTTCCAATCACGAACGAGTCTCCTTCTTCACGAACCAAAGTCTCCAACAATGGTAGAAGGCAATGTTTCAATGGTGAAAGAGAGTTGGTGAGAAAACTTCTATGAACATATAGAGCAATCTTTTAGTGATGAGTTTTCTCAAGATGTGCAACAATATTGAAGCATGAGAGGGTTTTCTTCTCAAAGAGGCACGCACATCAGTTCTCCAGAATTCCTAGGGTTCAAAAACATAAGTCCAATATTTATAGTGGAGCCAAAAACGTGTTTGAAAATTCTGCCCGTTGGGCCGCCGCTCGAGCGGCCATGGGGCGAGCATCGAGCGGGCTACCTGCATCAAGTTTATCGGCTCGGCGGCTATCGAGCGAGATTCGAGCGGCCACCCTCTCGGGTTTTGCGCTCGGCGAGATTCGAGCTTATGGCGAGCGGGCGGTCAATGGATGGGCTCGGCGACGGAGGGGGCGGACCGAACGGACTTTGTCCGACAACCCACAACCCGACATTAATACAATGATACATATGGTCACGAAATATGTCAATAAGACAAATGTCTCTAACAATCTCCCCCTTTGGCAATTCCGTGACAAAACTCAGAAAATAAATAAATACAAGTGAATCACGGGTTCAGACACCACCGAGATAGAATCCGTGTACATGAAAACCTACGCCTAGTGATACAAAAGAGATACATAAAAAAAATTAAGTAGCTAAACGAGAGCAGCTGAGGCGATGTGATGAAAAATTACTTGACTGCCTGTGTAACTTTAGTTTCCTGATCAAGCAAGGTTAGTACCAACAACAAAAATGTAGGCAATAATAGATACATCATGCAGTACTAAAGTGCAATAGAGAGAGTAGATATCGTGCATAGAAAGTCAATAGATAACATCAATAGCAAATAAATGAATAGCACGTCTACAAAGAACATAAATAGCAAGTCGAACTCTCCCTAACAAAAAGAAGTACATCAAATCGAACTCCCCCTAACAAAGAAGTACATCTCGCCCCAAGCTCCTTATCAAAGATACGCCAAAAAGAAACCACAATCTCCCCCTTTTTGTCACGAAGAGCCAAAGAGAGGGGATCACTCAGAATCGTCGGGAGGTGGAGTGCCATAATGTTACCGCCAGCGTTGATACGCAGCCTCCTGAGTGTCCAACCGCTCATCCAAACGATCAAAACGAGCAAGGAACGCAGCCTCCTGAGTATCCAATCGCTCATCCAAACGATCAAAACGAGCAAGTATTTGGGATTGCGACGCAAGAATCCGCTCTTGTGAAGAATACAGACGCTCAAAACGGTCGGAAAGGCGAGAGATCTGACCTATCAGAGTGGCTGAGGAGGAGGTGGAATGCCGATGCAAAGTGGATGGACCAGGAGCCGATGGGTCGGAAAGGACGAGGCGCCGAGAAGCGGCCTTCGTCCGAGGCGAGAAGGAGGCACGGGGGAGAGGCTCATCGAATGACTCCTCGGGGTCGATAGCAAAGCGGCGTGCATGGGACCGACTGGGGCAAAAGTGGTGGAGTTGATGGGGTGGCCGAGCGGTAGGCGAGATAGTCCGCGAATGGGTGGCCAGGCCCCGGGAGTCGGGAATAAGGCACCCAAAAGGTAGATTGGCTTCTTTCCGGCCGGAGAAGTTGGCAAGAATATGAGTGATAAAATGGGAGGGTAAGTCAATAGGCTGACCACTCAACAAAGCATATAGAAAAAATGCCTTCTCCTCGGAAAGGGAGGAGAAGTGGGAGACCGGGAACATGTTCGTGAGCATGATACGGCTCACGACCAGTCACCGAGAGGAGAGGTAGAAAGTCGGGAAGGCTTTGCCATTCCACTCCAGAGGGGCACCATGAAGGAAGGTAGCAATCTCATTAAACGTAGGCCGGGTGCGCCGAAGAGTAAGGGTAGGTGGATTGGCCACCCGAGGGATACCAATAACGTGTGCGAGCACATCGGGATGTCTGGACGCGTGCCCAGCACGAAAGTAGAGAAGGAATCGAAAGTAATCGCATGAATATTGGAATAAAATTCTTGAATCGGAATGAGCGACGGAGCAATCAAACTGTGATGACGGATGCCCAACCACGGTCGAGAAAAGAGACGAGATGGAAGGGTCGACCGAGTCAAGGCGGACTTCCCGTTCCAGGGAGAGTTGCCGACTAGACATGCGGGTTTGAAAAAGAGTCTCTGCCTCGGGACTAATAAAGCGATCAGGAGCGGAGATCCCACTAGGCCGTGTACGTTTGCCACTCGACTTACGTGACATAGACTTGCGAGGAGCCGACATCTGAAAAGAAAATTAAACATCACAATTTAAAGATAAAAGAGTGGAATATATATATATATATATATATATAAACAAATATATATATATGTATATATATATATTTATTAATATATTGTGGAAGTTGGTGGCACGTGACTGCCGTGCACGTGACGGCCGAGACTAACGCCAGGAACAGTGCCCCACAGCCGGCGGCTGGAGCTGTTCACGGGGCGGCGGCGTGAAGGGAAAACGAAGACGCTGCAAGATGCACGGAAGTGTACACCAAAGGTCACCGGAGCACCGCCTCCGGCACCCACGACACCGGCCGATTTGCAGCAAGAGGAGCACCACACGAGACTTGGCCAGAGATGTGGGAACAAAACGGCAGAGCCGCCATGAACGGCCGTGGGTAAGGAAGGTCGAGGAATCACGGATCCAGGGACAACGAACCAAATCCACACAAGAACCGGTGGATTTGAAGGGAGGAGGAGGCAAATCGAGATCCGTGAAGATAGCCACCCATAAAGGAGGCAAATTTCGGGCCGAAACCACCATGAACGGCGGCGGACACCGAAAAATGAAATCGAGAGGAAGGTGAAGGAATTTACCTTGAGAACGCCAAAAATCGAGAAGATGGAGGGTGGATCTAGCTGATCTGGTGATGAGGGAGAGGGAGAGAAGCGGCCGACACAAGAGGAAGGCAGGAGCGACGAAGACGGGTGAGGGTTTGTGTGCTGGGTTTGTGTGCTGCGCGCTTGCTGCCTGCTCGAAGATAAAGGCAGGCAGCGACCGCTCGAGCCCAAGGCGAGCGAGCGGAGAAATCAGTTCTTCTCTTTTTTTTTATTTGTTCTTGTTTAGAGCAGTGTATGAGCCATTTAACCGGAATTTTCCATAGCAAAATTTAGCTCACTTTTCTTAACCCAAATGCTTCTCCCCGAATTTACCTTTTGATTTAATCTTTGTACTTGTTCATTTAATTTTTGAATATGATCAAGGAATTTATTCACTCTTGGCCATTTTCTTTCGTTGTACAAAGAATTCACAGTGTAGCATCGAGGACGAATGTGGCCAATTTTACCACACGCATGACAAGTAGGTACAAACTTAGGAACGGTGGAACGGTCCATAGATCTTTGATTTATGATGATAGAAGACTTGACCGATTCTGATGATTTGTTCACCCCTTTTTGATTAGGTAAATTTTGCAAATGAGTTGGGACAAATTTAGGAGCCACACGACGAGCCGGTTGCTTAGTGACGTTTGATGTGTTAGCGTGTAGGTGTGGCATTTTCGCGGAGGGAATAAAAATTGTTTTGGGTTTCACAACATTTCGGAACATATTTTCATCATATCCCAACCCATGTTTATTTTCTCCACTTTTACCCAACCCAAGCATATGATCAAGTTTTGCTGACCCATTTAAGAATTGTTTCAAATCTCTTCTAGTGGCCTCAAGTTCAGATTCCAAGGTCGTGATTTATTTAGAAAATGAGATTTTCAGATTCTCAGTTTCTTGGCTTTTAGAATCTACCTTGGATTGTAGAGATAAGTTTTCTTTTTCCAAATCAGTGATCCTACTATTTAGGGTTCTATTTAATTTCTCTACTTTCAAACATTCCCTAAACAGTTTATCGTAAGCTTCTTGAAGGCCATCAAATTCAGCTTCTGACTCAGCCTCAGAGCTAGCAAATTGATTAATATTCTCTACAGCGTTGTCACATATTGAGGTCACAAACGCCATGTATTTAGTAGGGCCATTTTCAGAACATTGTTCATCATCTTCTTCTTCGTCATCGCTTAAGGTCACATTACCTTTAAAGGCTTGACCTTGTTGGCGTTTAAAGTTTGGGCATTCAGCCCGATAGTGACCAAAGCCTTTACACTCATGACATTGAACGTCTTGAGTCGTTTTTGATTTGGAATCCTTAAGTTCACGACGGTTTTTCTTTTTAAATTTAGGTGAACGTTTGTCATCAGATTTGTTCGATGAAAATTTATTTGTCTTTAAAAACTTTTTAAAATTCTTGACAAATAGGGAAAATTCATCATCACTACACGATTCTACATCGGAATCCCGATTTCGCTCTTCCCTACTTGATTTTAGAGCAAGTGATTTGTTTTTCCTTGACTGTGGCAAGGTGTGCTCATAAGTTTGTAGGGATCCTACAAGTTCTTCAATCTTCATTTTATCAAGGTCTTTGTTTTCTTCGATAGCCGTGACCTTAGGTCTAAATCGTTCAGGAAGTGACCTAAGAACTTTTCTAACAATTTTATTCTCAGGAATTCGTTCCCCTAATTAAATGTGGAGTTCACAATATCATTTAATTGAGCATAGAACTCATCAAAGGACTCATCATCTTTCATGCGTATTTCTTCAAACTTAGTGGTGAGCATTTGCAATTTTGAATTTTTGACTAGTTTCGTACCTTCGTGAGTAATTTCAAGAATGTCCCAGGCTTCTTTAGATTTTTCACACATAGAAATACATTTAAATTCTTCTAGGGAAACAGCCATAAATATAGCATGTAACCCCTTACTATTCCAATTGCATGCATCAAGTTCCTCTTTAGTCCACACTGACACAGCTTTTGGTTGGGTATCGACGGAACTTGTGGGTGGTGCCCACCCAATTTGGGTACTAACCCAAATTCGTTCATCTAAAGATTTTAGGAAGGCTCTCATCCGGACCTTCCAATAGGCATAGTTACTCCCATCAAAGAAGGGAGGAACGGAAAGCGATCCACTAGTATACATCTAGATCGGGGGTCGTGGATCGGGGTGTTTCTCTGATACCAATTGAAAAAGCACGTTTCGTGCTAACGTGTTTCGACCCCGTTAAAAATATAGCGGAAGCTACAATAAATAATAAATATCTAATACACGTAAAAGATATTTAACATTAGATGCATACGAGACTAGCAATCATGCACAATATAGTAACGACGAGCAATAGAGATAAAGACACAATTTTTGGTGACGAAGTGAAAACTCGATACCCATGGTATCGAGAAAAATACTCCGGGCTTCAACGACCAGGGAAGCAATGCACTATGAAAATCAACTTACAGACCGGGTGGTAACGACGCGCTAACCTAGCCGACTTACTCCCGTCACGTGATCCCTACCAAGGAACTCCTTGGATTTGCCCGCGGCAACGGAACCGGACTCCTTCCGATCTTCACGTCAATCTTCCCTCGAACCACTTGAATTTCCAATCACGAACGAGTCTCATTCTTCACGAACCAAAGTCTCCAACAATGGTAGAAGGTAAGGTTTCAATGGTGAAAGAGAGTTGGTGAGAAAACTTCTATGAACATGTAGAGCAATCTTTTAGTGATGAGTTTTCTCAAGATGTGCAACAATATTGAAGCATGAGAGGGTTTTCTTCTCAAAGAGGCACGCACATCAGTTCTCCAAAATTCCTAGGGTTCAAAAACATAAGTCCAATATTTATAGTGGAGCCAAAAAACGTTTGAAAGTGCGCCCGTTGGGCGCCGCTTGAGCGGGGTTGTTGGCGGCGGTCGTAGGGTTTCGTGGGAAACCTTGCGGGCGCTCGAGCGGCCATGGGGCGAGCATCGAGCGGGCTACCTACTGGTTTATCGGCTCGAGTGGCTATCGAGCGAGATTCGAGCGGCCACCCTACTGGTTTTTGCGCTCGAGCGAGATTCGAGCTTATGGCGAGCAGGCGGTCAATAGATGGGCTCGAGCGACTGGAGGGCGGACCGAACGGATTTTAACCTGACAACCCACGACCCGACATTAATACAATGATACATATGATCACGAAATATGCCAATAAGATAAATGTCTCTAACACTAGTCATTTTTTGAATGACCCGTTGACTCATTTCTCCTTCTCCTTTGGCTGTCAGGAACTAATGTGGGGATATTACTTCACAAAATAATATTTTCTAGTTAATCAAAAACTATGTAATACTAAAAGGTTAAATTACTAAAAAAACACAGCTTCCGAGTAACACTCTCATAAAAACTCAAGCTTTGGGATTGGACTACCGAGCTCCTTGAAAAAGCCGAGGTCTTTGGCTCCCAGCGGCTGCAGCAACAACTGAACTTTAGGTGCCTTGGAAAGTAGAACTTTGGCGTTATTGAACTCCGGACTTTTTGAGCTTCTGCACTGCCCAAACTTCAGGCAAACCATGTGGAAGTGACCTACCCTTACATTATTGTTCAAAATAATCTGTTTCCTGATTTAGGTATCAATTGGAGGAATACTACTAGCCAAACTAAACGGCACGAATTCACTCGATAAAACAACGGCGATTGTGATGGTGGTGCTGGTGTGTCTGTTGTTGAGGCAAAAGGCCGGTTGAATAGGAACACATATAAACACACAAAGAGAGAAAAAGGAGGAACGCACAAGTTTTACGTGGAACCCTTTACAAATCGAAGGAAAAAATTATAAGATACTTAATCCACAACAAGTTCATTATGTGAAAAATTCGTTACAAAATTTCAAGAGAGAGTATCCGCTACACACCCAAGACATAATGAGAAAAATAATACCAGAGTAAGGAAACTCTCACTTCGCTCTTTACTATCTATTTTTCTTTTTTCTTTCTTCTTACCGGAGGTACACTCCACTCATTTTCTTTTCATACGCACTGTTGGACTTCACCGCTTCAACTGTATCGTCTTATTTGACTTTACCGTTCTGAGCTCTCACACTTATGCTCCCACACCGTGTCATCTTTACTGCATGCCCAGTATGCATATTTATATTGCTTTCTCTGGAGACCATCTGCCTAATAGGTAGGCTACGTGTGGATAATCACCTGCCACCAATAACTTTGCAACCTGCTACCTGCAACTCTATAACCTACCACTTGCATAGACGGCCCTTGCACTATAAATCATCGTGCTCTATAGAAATAGCGCCCACTCTACAGAGATTGCGTATATTCCCCTGAGATCATGCATACTCAGTCAATTTTTTGATTTGGCATCCACGTGCGCTTTCTGCATCAGGTCCTCAGTTTTCACTGCGCTCAGCCCATGTCCTTGGGTGTTTCCAGCATATAAGTCTGCAGACCTTTTCCTACGCATCAGTCTGTGGACCACAACCGCGCACCTTCACCAGGCCATTTTGAGGCCATTTGCCACAAAATGCATTCCATGTGTCTTCAGCCGTTGTGGGCAAATCAGACATTTTGCCCAATCCTAGAAAAATGGCACACTCAGGTAAAACCATAACCAGTTGGTCAATGCGTTGATTGGACATTTTGCCTCTAACCGGTCAATCTCCGGTTATTGTTTCCTATTGTTGTTATTATAATTATTTGTGTTATTTATTTATTTGTTTATTTGTTTGTTATTATATATATATATATATATATATTCCTAATTAAATATTATTATTTATTTTATACAACTTATAGGAAACAATGATGGAAAAAAGAATGATCTTTTATCTAAGTAGATGGATGGTTGTGAGCAAAAATAAAAATAAATAAAACTAAAGTAATATATACAATAACAAAAAATAAAATTTTAATCACCAAAAAAAAATTACTTATCAAATAAACAAATAATCTAGCAGAATTGAGATCGACCGATTGAACACTTTGAAGTATACTAAAAGTTGCGTGTGACTGCAATAATAAGAACAAGAATAGACTGAAGAAATTATTGACTTGCAATCAACGTAATGAAAATAAGAAAACAAATATGAGATTTAGTGTTTTGGTTGCTTCCTTTTTGTGAGGGCAACCTTCCTTGGTTGCTTGATTTTCTTATTTATTTTGTTTGACTGAAATAATTAAGGAACGAAAATGTCTCCCTTCGCTTAGTTCGGCTAGTCCCTTATTGAAATATTTTATTTTACATCCTTGACTCTTTTTGTTTTTTTTTTTTGGCTTGTGTGATTGAATGAATCATTAAATAAGGAAAATATGTTGGCCCATTTTATACTTTGTCTCATTTACTAGCTTTAATTCATTTTTCTCAACAATTCCTCCTTTTAGATTTACAAAATAAAATAATAATGTTAAAAGTATATAATTATGAATGACAATAAATAAGTATAAGTAGAAGTGTAATTTTTAATTTTTAATTATTGAAAGTTTATGTGTTAAATTTTTTAAAAGTTATTTCTTTCGCTCTTAGCTTTGCTATTAGAATTATTGACACTGAATGTATATTATGCCAGTTTTTTCGAAGGATTACAACTACTCTCTCTGTTGTGGTAATCATTCTCAATAGCGTAGTTAACAAATCTTTTTATTATATTTTGGGCAAAAGTCAAATTTTACATCTCTTGTCTAAATAATTCTATTTGAACCCCCGATTGTAAATTATCGATGAAATAAAATGGACGATTCTCATAAGACATGTCTTTTTTGTTCAATATACATGTTGAGAAAGCTTTTACATGTTCTCTGACAGGCCTTGTGTACTTAATTTATTTTAACTTTTTTCATGATATGAATTCAATATTTTCTGGATAAAATTGTCTTGTTAGTACTCTCATGAGGTTTTTTCATATTCAATCTTCCATGGACAATTTAGTATGCTGCTGTAGTTTAGAATCACACGTTAGATATATTGTTGCCATAGAAACTTTAGTATCATCAATATCCATTTCCGTAGTCCTAATATATTGTTTCAAATTAAAAATAAAGTTGTCTAACTTCTTCAAATCTCGTACGCCACTTTATTAACTCTTCCATTGCCGAAGGCATTGCTATCCTTTGTTTCTGAAGAACTAGTTTTCTATTTATTATGTTCTTGTTCTATTTTTTATTATTGTGTAACACGTTATCATTAAAAATACTCTATTGATTGTGAAAGTGCATTATGTTTATTTTTGCAAGAAATTTTATAAATTTCTTTTTCTAATTAATATTTTCAATATATTGTTTATCAACATGGTCGTAAATTAATTTTATTATTTATGCATAAGTAAATAACATTATTATTATTGACGAAAAGTAGAGAAAAATATTTGTGTTGCTTATCTAAAAAAAAATATGATACAACTATTGATTCTTATGATTATTGTTTGTAGAACATATCAAATCTTACAAAACTCTAATTTATTCCTTTTGACATTTCTCAAAAGAATTATTTGTATTATTGAATTCTTGATCCTAAAATTCATCTTAACGTGATGAAACTTTTAAGTACTATTAAGGAAGGAAATAAAGCATTCCTGTTAAGGCCATTCAAAAGCAATACTTTTTCTTCAGCATTATCTTTATGAGAAATGAAAAGGTGAGTATATTACAATGATAAATCCCTTGACTTTATGAAATAATTTAAAAAGAGATATGATGATCAGAAGAGAATAATTTTTTTAAAAACTCCTTTTGATTATTAGACTATCTTCTTTAAATATAGTCACTTGAATCTCAATCATTTTTATAATTGATTTATAGAGATATTATCGGGCTTATAGATCCATTATATTGACCATTTAGATATTTTATAATTGTAATTGATGTATCTATTATATTGCAACGTATTTGCCCTTTATTTTTTTATAAATATTACATATTTTAGACTATTTAATCAAATAATTAGATTTAGAATACAATTTCTTTATTATCCATTAAGACCATTTGATTGGATAATATCAGTAAATTATATCTAATACTTTTAACAATTGTTGTATGTCAGTTGAAATTGAAATTAAATATAATATTGCTCGTGTGTATGCTTAAAATAGTTTAACAGAGTATTTTATTAAATGTCTTTAACTGATTGTTAGACATTTGCTAATGAAATTAAAATTATTGGTTTCTAATTGGGAACATGCTATATTGTTTACAACAGTGTTAGTTTGATTTAAACTATTTATAATAAATATTATTCATTACAACATATATTTGGTCAGCCATTGAATATTTCTTATGTATAAATTTTTGATTGTGCTATTCATGTTCCAATCCAACCTCTCAATGCACTGAAATGGGTTCTCAATTTTAGTATTTAGATTGGTTATGATTCTCCATCTATTATTAGATACTTTGAATCCCTTATAGAAAATATTTTTAGGACATGTTTTAAATATTATCAATTTAATGAAATAATTTTTTCTATCACTAGGGGAGAAACGTTTGTATCTGAAACACAACGTGAACTCAAAGTGAAAAAATTCATTCTTATCTCATTTTGATCATCATACAAATCAATGTGAACTAAAAATTTAGAAGATAATGTGTTTATAGAGTAGTATAAATTAACTACTGGATGTTCTTATTGACACCAAAAGTGTAACAAAATTGCAAATTCCTACAATAATTTGAGTCCCATAAGGAGAACTTGCCAATAATGTAGCAAATGAATCTATGACAAACTTAAAGTATGGGAAAACTATTGATTCAAAAGATAATAATTCCCAAATGAGAAAAGAACAAATAATAAAAATTTATACATTTAAAAAAAAAATAAAAACTCCTTTTAAAATTCTCATAAAATATAACATTTGAAAGAGGAATCTCACAAAAGAATCTCCTAAGAAAAAAATGTGTCTAAAAAATAAAATTTTAATACTTTCTTTAAGCACAAGAGAAATATGATATATAAATAATACGGTTGACAATACATTTATATTTAAAATGGCTATTGACGTTACTTAAAAAGTAACATTAAAGTGAGCCGAAAATTTTCAATGAATGTGAGATATAGAAATGAATGACCAAAATAAAAAGAAGTTATTGAAGTTGCATCAAACTCACCAGAAAAACGATACATATTTGGACTTGGTAGTTCAAACATTTAAAGGTCTGATTTTTTTTTTTTTTTTGGATATAAGTGATTATTTATATGAAAAAGAAATTAAAAGAATGTACCGTAAGATGTAAAGTGCAACTTGTTGCGTAAAATTTGTTACAGAAATCAAGAATTGATTATAAAAATATATATTTGGATATTTTGTATGTAATCATATTTATATTTTGACAGGCTTGACAGTTACAAAAATTTTAGATATGTGACTAATGAATATTGTCACTATATATTTATATATATTGTAAGATTATGAAATATGCATAAGAATTTTAAAATGATACAAAATACTAATAGTATATAATTCAATTACATCACAAAGAATGTACTCTATCAAACTTTAAAAATCTTTATATGGATTAAAACAATTTAGACGGACATAATATACTTTTTTTTGTGAATATTTATTGAAATAGGTGTTTAAAAATAAGTTAACATTCCCATGTGTTTTAATTATAAAGTTAAAATTTAGATTTGCTATTATTACAATTTATATTAATAATCTAAATCTTATATGAGTTCTTAAAGAGTTTACAAGAACCACTAATTATTTAAATAATAAATTTGAAATAAAAGATCTTTAAAAATAAAATTTTATTTTTACCTGCAAATCAAATATTTCTCAAATGGTATTTTTATTAATCAATCAACATATATTATATAAATAAGGTACATTATTTAAGTACTCTAACAGTAGTTTGAACAATTGATGGTAAAAAAGATCATTTATCCTCCAAAAGATGATGAAAAAATTCTTGATCACGAAGTATATATCTTAGTGTTGTTAGTGTACAAATATATCTTACGAATTATACATGGCCTGATATCACACTTGCGGTTAATTTATTAGTAAGGTATAGATCCACTCCAAAGACATTGGAATGGTGTCACATGCGTACTTTGTTATCACTATAGTATTAATGATCTAAGATTATTTATCTAAGTGGTACAAATACATAGGTAATTGGATATGTAGATCTAAACTATTTATCTGATCTGATAAATACCGATCACAAATATGATATTTACTTACTTATGAAGATAATACCGTATTATAAAAATTTATGAAGCAAACAGAATATGCTACATTTTTTAATCAATTGGGTATTACTAATATACTTTTTTTTTTATAAGTAAGTAAATTTTATAAATAAAAAGAAAAAAAGTATGAAAAATTATGTTCTAACTCCAAGTATTTTGTCAATTTAGAGGTAGAATACAGACGCTAGGGTATTTTTCGAACACCACCATGAAATATTCCACTATACCGAAAGAAAACATAAAAAAGGAAAAAATCGGCCAAAAAAACCCATCATCCAGACCGGCCACGAGCCTGCTACATAACTGGTTGAGAGACTCTGCACAGTATTTACATTCTGCCAAGTTCTGCAAACATGCAAACCAGGCAATAAACCATCCCGACCGGCATTTTGGCAAATTAGCACTGGGAGCATTCTGGCAAAAGTATAGCACACCAGGCCCACCAAATAGCCAAGCTCCAGACCGGCCAGACTAACAACATACCACACACGGAGAGCATCCAAATCGGGCAAAGGGGCAACGTCAGCATGACACCAAGCGGTCAACCACAACGATCCTCTAAACCATGAAGCAGAAGAATGACATCAAGAGCTAAACCGGCATTATCAACCAATCGGCCCACATATCCAAACCGGCATTTTGTTGCATAGAGTTGCAAATCGGGCAAAAGCCATCCTCGCGGTTGGCTGCATACCGGGCGAAAAGCACACAGCCACCTTGGATCATACCAGGCAAGGAGCATTCTGGGAATTTGCTGCAATAGGACCCACTGGATTTTTTTTTTTTTTTTTTTTTTTCAGCCTACCAATGGAAATCAAAATTGTTTCCACCGGTGATTTATAATAAATAGAAAATAAAAGGTCATTAAAAGGTCCGACCAAAAAACCCCTGATTCCACCAGCCTACTAATGGAGACCAAGTGTGTCGGTCAACTAATTGACCGGCCAAAAACCTTTTTTTTTTTTAACAGTCTACCATAGGAGGCCAAGTTTGTCGGTCAACAAGTTGACCGGCCTAAAAAACCCCTTTTTTTTTCAAACCGAACAAAATGTTTACAAGAAATGGACCAACAAGCCATTTCGGCAAATACAAAGGCCATGAATTTCACCACTGGCCTTTATGTGACCCAGCTCTGATAGCCAAGATCAGACAACATATCCTATCAGCAAGGATGGTTCAGCATCCTGATCACAACCTTACCCGGCTAATGCAAAGGATCCAAAGAATCACCCACATCCACCCAATATTAGATGAGTACTACCAGCCTGCAGCATACTAAGGAAACAGTAATAACCATACAATCGGCACTGAAAATGCCATCAGAATCAGTCACCAAAATCCACCAACCAAATTAATGCTTTGGAGTGGATTTTCGGCGCCTCAGGACTTCGATTGTTTTCGAGAACTGACCTGCTCGGCCAAGAAAATGGAATAGTCCTCCATGTCACAAGCACCAGAGGTATTACTAATATACATGAAGCAAGTAAAAAAATGTGTTTGTCTAATATCATTAATTCAATATATTCGAGAAAAGGTTGGTTTATCTATGGTCAACAATAAGCCAATAAATGTATATGAAGATAATGTTACTTACATCAAATAAATTAGAAGATGTTATATTAGAAGTGATAAATAAGAAGTATATTTGACCTAAGTTCCTTTACACCCACAGAATTTAAAAGAAATGTAATGTTATTATCAAATATATATAATATAGTACTAATTTAGCAGATTATTTACTAAATTTTTTTATCAACTGTAACATTTAAGATTGTTCATTGTATTAAAATGGGATGACTTAAAGGCCTTCCATTATGTTTATTTTAGGGAAAGCTGATTTAAAGATTTAAGTTGGTTGTACCCTTTTTTTTTCTTTACAGGGGTTGTCCCATTGAGATTCATTTTAGGGGAAAAAGAAAATGAAGCAACTACTAGATAAAAACCTCCAATGCAGGTTAAGGCAAAAATCTCATCGGCTAAAGACTCATTGAGGGGAAGGAACAGCCCCTAGGTAGTAAAAAAATTGATCTTTTTTGTTTGACTAAATTATTCAACTTTTATTTACTTTTATTTTTATTTTAAAATAGAAATTATTTTCATTTAATTAAACAAATTTGGAATAATATTTATAAAAGGTTGAGTAACAAAATTATTTTGAACCTTAATTTTATAATATTAGATTTAATATAAAATTTTATATATTAAAATCAAGGTAGAAAGTATATTTTTATACTTTTCCATTTACAAATTGTTCTAATTAAATTAAATGAATGTAATTTATTTTTTTAAAAAAATAGAATTTAATAAATATTTAATAATTTTATTAATCCAAAAAAGATATTTCTCAATTAGCAATATGAGTTCAAAATGAGATTCAAATTTGAATTACGGAGGAAAGCATACAGAAGGTGATTGAATAGAACAAATAATAAGAAGTTGATCACCAGTTTGGGATGGCGACCAGAGTGTTCTGAGAAACTGTTAAAAAGGCATTATAACTAATGTTAATGGAATTGACTTGAGTGTTCACACATGATACTATTTTTAGTTTAATCAGCTAAATAATTATTTTTATGGTCCAACTATTATTTACTATTTCATGGCTCGACCAGTTAGACTGTTAGTATTATTTGATTTTGATAACACAATTACGATCCTATTGTTTGTTGGCACTAGTTTAATCTTACGATGCTATTTTTTATAATTTTTAAAGGACGAGAACCAAATTTGTAGTATTTACATCGATATTAATAATTCAAGTATTTTATCAAATGTCTAAGAGACGCCATTATTTTCTGCACACTTTGCTCTAAACATCATTTGCAAATTACTAGCAAAAAAGGGAAGGGGATGAGATTCACATGTTGCTTTGCTAAAATAGCATTGAATTATGAATTATTGAGTCCGATCCACAGAGTTCAATTCTCGTCTATTTGCAAGTCATAGAATGAAGGCAAGGTAGGGAACGAATTTGGAATGCTAGACCAGCTCGATCCATGAAATTGTGACATTAAATTCCTATTCATAAATCTCCACCGAATAAAATAAAGTCCGAGTTGACTATTAGTAAATAGTACTATTAAAGTTTTGGGTCACATAATTACTAACCTTAAAATCAAGTTCAAATGATATTTTGAGAATTCTATAAATGAAAAAAAAGTGAAGCAAAATTTGAATATATATAAATTGTACTAAATTTAGCTTTTTGTAATGTTATTTATCATTGTACTGTGTTTAATATTGAAATAAAATAAAATAGAAATAAAATAATTTTTTTATAAATAATAAGATAAAAATAAAGTTTAGAATTAATATTTTATTATTTGATTAATCATTTAAAATAAGTAAAATAAAATTAAAAAATAAAATTTTAGACATTTTGATGGGTACAGTATAACCATCCAGGGAAAAACTGCTCAAACCACTTCGTCTTATCGAGGTGGTTGTCACAGGTAGTTTTTGACCGGTGGTTATTATAGAAAAAAATAATCACCTCTGCCTTTATAAAGATCCTCATCCAAACAAAGGAGAGGAGGAGGAGGAGAGACGGGAGAAAACTACGAAAGAAGAGGAGCCCTCGATATGAAAAGAGAGGCTCTTGATCTGAGGAAGGCAAGCCCTTGATCTTAAGGAGGCCAGCCCTCCATCATCTCAGGGGGTCAAAACAACGGGCAGATAGCCCATCCAAACAATCTCCCTCTCCCTCCAAGAGATTTCCTAAAAGGGACATTCCTTCTCAAGCACACTTTTAAGCCGTCCATCAATAACGCATTCACACTCAACCCACCAAATATGCATCATCTATTTATCTTTTTATATTCTTGGAAAGACTTCTGACTTGAGCGTCGGAGGGTTTATAGTGCGAACAATTCCCACCAACCTGTGACGTCTCGTTTTTAGTTGTGTTGTGCAGGGTTCAGGTTTGAAGCTATGGAGAGTGGGTCCGCGTCAGATCGATCGTGAGAAGATCCGTTCTTGTCCACGATCAATATGATAACCCGAATTCCTAGTATGCAACATTGACGTCATCTGTGGGAAACGAGCAAAAAGCCAGTTTTACGACTAAAAAGCATAAAAACAAAACTGACGCACTTATAGTAAGAATTCCGACCAGAGAAATTAGACGACTTCCTAAACAAATGATGGCAGTGCTCACCTTGCCATTGGCGCGTTGACACTTGGGAACTTGGGGCTTTTTCCTATCTTCTGCGATTTCCCAACAAGGAGAAGTCGGAGAGCCAAGCCAAAGCCCAGTGACGCTCTCACCACCACTCTTAATGATTCTGCAAATACCCATAAAGAAATCGGCAGGCATTTTTCATGCAAGAGACCAATACTCGTGCAAATTATACATCCGAAATACTCCAGGCTTTGTGTATAGTCGTCAAACGTTGGGGGCTTTTCCTTCACACCGGTATCTAATACCCAAAAAAAAAAAGGTTTTGGCCCACGGCCGGTTTGACTTAGTCAAACCGGCCTCAACTCCCTTTTCATAAAAAAAAAAAAAGAAAAAGCAGATCGGGCAGGTTTGTAGCGAAGAACAGAAGAAATGGAGAAGAGGGAAGAGAAGGAAGAAGGAAGACACGCGGAGCGATAACGATCGTCGTCTCCGGAGAAGACACCGGCCAAATCTGATGCAGGCGAAGCCCTCTCCATGTTTTCCTCTCCGATTTGTGCCACGATGTGAAGAAAGGAGGGAGATCGTGAGCCGCGAGGAGCCACCGCCGTTGTTGCCACCATCACCAAAGGAAAATCCATAAATCGAGGCATGTAAATCTTTCCTTCATCTCTGTGGATGCCGGTATTGTGTTTTCATATGGCAAGTTCGAGAAGATCGGCCGAAATTTTGGTAAATTGTATGATGAGGTGCGGTGGAGAAGGACAGAGGACTGCAGACGGCGTTTGCTTACGGAACCATCGCTACTGTCGCTGTTGCATGGGCTATTACTGTGGCTGGCGCTGTCTTTTATGCCAGAACAGCTCTTCACCGGTGCTCATCATCTTCAAAGCCCTCTCTGTTTGGTTCCTCAAACCAAGGACAGAGCCACTTCGTCCAAAAGCAGAGCAAGTCGTGCATAAAGAAAGCATTTGCTCCTGTCACAACCACTCAGGCTTCCAAATTTTGCTCCGGCTAATGCCACTTCGGCTCCCAAAATTTACTCCAGCCACAGCCCACTCCGGCTCTCAAAATCAACTCGGATTTTCCTTGCGCAAGCGAAGCATTTGGCGATGAAAGTCATTCGACGATTTTCACTTCGCTCAAAAATCACTCCGGCTCCCGAGAACTCATCCACTCCGGCAAGTGATCAAGCACTCCGCCGGAATTCGGCACTCGAAAATATAGAATTCCAATCAAAATTTTGTACTCGTCGAATTCCACTCCGAATTTTGCACTCCGTCGAATTCCACTCCGAATTTTGCACACCACCCAAAGACACGAAAGGCATTCCAGCGACCTAAATTCACTCCGGCATGATAGATTTGTGCCAGAATATGCTCATCCGGCCTTTCATCTTTCTGCCAATCAGAAAGCCACTTCGGTTGATTTCTATTCAGGCGCCATCCGGTTTTGGATTTGGTCACTATTCAGAATTGCAAGTCGGTTAGATTTACTCCGACATTTTGTTTCTCTACCAAGCCGATTAGTTTCACTTCGACATTTTGTTTCTCAGCAAGTTGGCAAATTACTTCCCTAACCCCAAAAGCGGCTTAAATCCACTCCATCACAAAAACTAGAGTGAGTTGGACCAGTATATCATCTCCCTGCCAGCCAGTTCCACACCTGCGTCCAAAAAGGAATTTCAGCTCTCTGTCTCTCTCAGTTGATAGAGATACTTTGATGCCCAAAGTTGGAGTTGTACAGCTCAGTCCGGCGTTCAAATGTCACTTCGGCAGCAACTCTGGCGCCTCAGACCCACTCGGCGTTCTTCCGTTGTATAGAAAACTAGCCCAGGTTCCAGTCGGGGTTTCAATTGCCACTTTGGTAGCATTTTAGCCTACCGAGATATTCTCTGGCTGCAGAAATCACTCCGGCACTCCGTCTCTCATTCAACCAGTTTGGCATGCCATTTCAAACGGTTGAAGTGCATTCAGTCCGGAATCATTTTTGTCATTTAACCGGTTTGGCTCATCAATCATATTATCTGACTCAAATTGAGCATCCAACCGGAGCGATCGACTTAATGCAACAAGTCCGAAATTCTTTGACTACGGTGTTAAGATGAACTCGGCCAAAATCCATTACGGCCATTACGCATGACAAGACACTTTGGCCAGTTACCACACCGGTTCCTAAACAACTCCGAACTTCGGCGAACTCGGACTTCAATCGACTTGGATTTCAGTGAGATTTTCCCGAGTGGGACGAAGCACTCTGAAAATCTCTCGCAAATCTCTAGAATCGGCACTTAAAGGTGTCAAAACCGATTTCATTTCGAATCGACCGAGGAAAATCCAAATCCGCCTTTGAAGCTGCTCGGTTAAAAGCACTTTGGATTTCCCATTCACAATGGCCCACATAAGCTCTCCAGGAACAAGCATTCTATGTGCATGGCACTCCGAAAATTTCTCGCAAATGTTCGGTCAACATTTCCATCGCAAATCAACTCTGGACTTCAAACAACTCCGGTAAATTTCCACTCCGGCTCCCAAGAGTAAGACTGTCAACTCCGGACGTCAATCAACTCCGGATTTCAATCAACTCCCGTCGATTTCCATTTCAGTTCCTAAGAGTGAGACTGACAACTCCGGACTTTAGCCAGCGGACTTCAATCAATTCCGGACTTCAACCAATACCTCCACTCCTAAACAGCCGGTTTGACTTATTCAAACACAACTCCTCAAATCCAAACCGGCATCTTCTCTCACAAGAAACTGGTTCAACTTACATACATCCTATAATGAGTGATCAAACCTGACACAACGATTTTTATTAGTTGTCTTCTAACAGTTGAAACTGCTTCAATATGTATCGATTCCAAAATGTTATGCTGGGGGCTTCGCCCCTAAACTCTCACGGAATTGAGATCGTCCAGCATTCGTAAACCAAGATCGGATTAATAATCTCGTAGCCTAAGCGGCCACTAGTGACAAGGCATGATGGTGGTTAGGAAATCGATTCAGTTATTAAATACCGATGAAAGCCAAAAGTATATGATCCATACTTCTCCTAGATCGCACACCATCTACTTTGAATATCGAACGACCAAAGAAGGCTAAATTCTAAACCTCGGTTACATCACCGAGCGGCCAAAAGAGGTCGAATTCTAAACCTCGGTTACATCACCGAGCGGCCCAAAAGGAGGTCGAATTCTAAACCTCGGTTACATCACCAAGCGGCCCAAAGAGGTCAAATTCTAAACCTCGATTACATCACCGAGAGGCCCAAAAGGAGGTCGAATTCTAAACCTCGGTTACATCACCGAGCGGCCCAAAGAGGTCGAATTCTAAACCTCGGTTACATCACCGAGCGGCCCAAAAGGAGGTCGAATTCTAAACATCGGTTACATCACCGAGCGGCCCCAAAAAAGGTCAAATTCTAAACCTCGGTTACAAGACCGAGCGGCTCAAAAAAGGTTGAATAAATCTTAGTTACATCACTAAGCGGCTCAAAAGAAGCCGGATTTTGAAAATCAGATTTTCCAAAGATGGTAAGTCGACAAAGACATACAAACAGCGTCCCATCAATAACATGCCGGGAGTTGAAAAATTCAAATCACCCGGCATGGGGGGCTAGTGATGGGTACAGTATAACCGCCCAGGGAAAAACTGCTCAAACCACTTCGTCTTATCCAGGTGATTGTCACGGGTAGTTTTTGACCGGTGGTTATTATAGAGAAAAATAATCACCTCTGCCTTTATAATGATCCTCATCCAAACAAAGGAGAGGAGGAGGAGGGGCGGGAGAAAACTGCGAAAGAAGAGGAGCCCTTGATATGAAAAGAGAGGCTCTTGATCTGAGGAAGGCAAGCCCTTGATCTTAAGGAGGCCAGCCCTCCATCATCTCAGGGGGTCAAAACAACGGGTAGAGAGCCCATCCAAATGAACTCCCTCTCCCTCCAATAGATTCCCTAAAAGGGACATTCCTTCTCAAGCACACTTCTAAGCCGTCCATCAATAGGACGCATCCACACTCAACCCACCAAAGATGCATCATTTATTTATTTTTCTATATTCTTGGAAAGACTTTTGATTTGAGCGTCAGAGGGTTTACGGTGCGAACAATTTTCACCGAGCTGTGACGTCTCGTTTTTAGTTGTGTTGTGTAGGGTTCAGGTTTGAAGCTATGGAGAGTGGGTCCGCGTCAAATCGATCAGCAAGAAGATCCGATTTGCGGTTCCTGATCCGTATGATAACCCGAATTCCTGGTACGTAACACATTTAATATACAATAATAGTAATAAAAATAAATAATTAATTAATATAAAATAACTATTTTATCCTTATTTAAAAAATAATATTTCAATGTATATTTGAAGTTTAGAATACAATTGAATAAAATAAAGTCACCAAATTGGTCTAATTTTATTAACCTAAAATTTTATAAAATTTAGTCAAGGTACATCGATATTATATGGAGATATAGTAAAAAAATTAGGCTTGACTATTTTTTAGACCATATATAATCACGGATGAAAATAAATAATTCAGATTGATTTGGCCCGGATTATAAATTTTTAAATATATTTATTTTATTTGTAAATAAATATTAAATTTAAGAAATATATATCTGAATAAATTATATTCTCTTATAATTAGTAAATTTTATATAGAGAAATTTTATAATAATGCATATTTAGGTAGTATTTTAATGCAAATCTTATGATTTTAAAATATTTTAAATTTTTAGATATTTTTTATGAATCTTTACATTTTTGTATAATCAATTATTATTATTATTATTTTACAGTCGTATAAATATTACCATATTATTTATTTTTTTATTTTTATATGTTTTTTGATCAAGTATCCAGTATCTTCAATTTACTTGTACTTCATCTTCAGGGGACCTATCCCTTTAAAAGAGTGGTAGATTTAACAATTATTCATTTCGATCATTTAATATTGATCGAACGATATATTATTTATTATTAAAAAATACTATTTAATTTTTATTTACTACTAAAAAAATATTAATATTATCCGTCTAATATTAATTAAATGATTGTGATCGAAAGAAATTGAATCAATCTCTCTTTCAGCAGGGTAGAAATCCAAAATGCCTCCTTCTTCTCCTTTTCTAGAGAAAAATAAATAAATAAATATTACTTATCCAATTTAATAGTATAAATTTTGTCTTTTTTATAACAAACTTAACCATATTTAATTCAACATATTTAAAATAATATTTATCTAAAATAATAAATATATTTTTTAATGATAATTATCCGAAATTAGATTTGAAAAAATATGACATCTTAAAATTAGATTATAATTTAATAAATTACTTTATGATTTATAATTTGTAATAACAAAATGAAGCGGAAATAAATGAAGGTACCCAAATTATCTATTTTCACTCAGTAAAACGATTAATTAATAACTGAAAAATAAAAAAATGAGAAGATTGAGTGGAGATTTATTCAAAATGCGGACGCTGCGGAGGGCTGGGGGATTGCAAAGTCGTGAAATACTCCACGATTTCGACCTACGGAGACGGAAGACCACAGCAGGCGGAATTTCGAAACAGAAATTCTGAATATGAGGACGTTAGAGGAGAGAATAGTGAAGTCGCTTGAGCGACGGAGACGATTTCAAATGCTGCGGAGGGAAGACCGAAATTGTCAAGATTTCTAAAAGTTCGAAATTCAGAATGAGATTGAGGATCTGAGAGACCGATGATGAAGAGGATAAACATTGCGATTTTGCCGGAGGTGAGAGCTTTCACAGTGAGAAGAGTCGATCATCATATAGAGCTCTTGCCCCTCCCTCCCTTCCTGCCACATTTATCAGAAGAACTTACACCGAACTTGAGAGAGAGAGAGAGAGAGAGAGTCCTTTCGGTTCGTACTCATCCATGGTCAGTGGCGGCGGGTATCGGACATTGCTGCCGTCGAGAGGCATAAAGAAACAACAGCGTCGGCCGTTTTCGCCGGAGTTGTACCGACGGCTCCTCATTGAGACTGTTGAAAACTATGGAGCATCTCAAGGTCAGTTATCAAATCTCGTTTATTTCTTTTTAATTCATATTGCAGAAAAGGAGTGATGGTTTAATTAAAAATGCTTTGAAGCTCCAGTAGTTTTGAGGCTTTATGCTCATTGTTGAGGTTCCAAATTCAAGCCTAACCCACCCGAGTGTATTTTAATTGTTTTTATTTTTTTGCAGTATTTGTTTCGACAATGGCAGGACGAGTAGATGGACTCACCAAGATCAAGAACATGTTACAGGTTTGTTATACACTTTTTTTGAAATTACTAAAATTGATTCTGATTATTTGAATTTTTAAATTTATGTGTTGTGCTTTTTTTTTTTTTTTTTTCAATTTGATTCTTAGAATTTATATTTATACTAATCACATTGTATTTAAAAGCATTGAAAACTAAACCATTTCGCGATATTATCCGATAGTTGATGTAATACTAATAATTTATAATTTATATGATTGTATTTGCAGAAATACAAATTTTGCGTACGGAGGGTGACGAAGCCTTACCACGACCAAAGCAGGGACATGGACGTGGACATAGACACATGCACGAAAACGGCTACTAATATGGATATAGACACAATCATGGAAATGGACATAGACGATGACATTGACTTAGCTACAAAAATGGATATAGATATAGTTACGAAATATGGATACAATAATATATGGGCATGGTGACGCATATTGTGTCATATTTTAATAATATCTTCCATACCCATATTATATTGTGTTTATACTTTGTATCTATGTGTATATATATTTTTATAGTTATATTTATATTTAATTTTTATTTTTGTATTTGTTTGTGCCCATTTACATAATCATCGTGTTTGTATCCATTTTTTACATCAAGTCTTCTACGTTGCATGAAGAATGTCTAAAGAATGTTGATAACTATTAGATATTAGAAATTTTGTAATCTTTTATTGGAGGATACTTGTAAATTATTTCATAAATTTGATTTAAACTGTTGTAATTTGGCCACATGTAAATATATATATTTGACATCAATAAATGGAAGTAAAATTTTGTTTGAAATTTTGATATGTTTAGATTGCTTTTAAGGTATCAAATTTAACTTGTTCTTCCTATTTTTGAAATGCACTTCTTTTCTGCATTTGCTATGTGCTTTTTTATTTTCTATTTTTGGATAATTATGTTTTATTTTTATCTGATTAATTTTGATAATTAATATTCTTTTTACCTATTAGGGGCTTATTTGTGAGTATTAGAATATGATTTGGTTAACACAAAATAAGTTCTTGGAAAATGTTTTTTAAAATTAAATTATAATTGTCAGTATTTTAAATTTCAATTTGTATCCCTTTTAAGTTATCATTCTCTCACTTAAACTACTTCATTCCATCTTCTCTATGTTTTTTTGTTTTGAAAGCATATACTTTCGAATACAATTAATATTTTATTTGTGCAATATTTTACAATGATTATTATTCTATTCTTATAATTAATAATTACAAAAAACTATTTTTTTTAGTATTTTTTTCACCTTACCCTTTTTTTTAAAAAGAAATTTAATATCGAGTATCTCCAATGTACTCATTAAAAAATAAATTTATGCTTATTTAATTCAACAAAGTCATAGGAACATTTATAAATGGCACACTAAAAAAATATAGTTTTTCACCTAATTTTAAAAATTTAGGTTTAACATGAAATATATATATATATATTAAAAATTATTCATCTTTCGGGCAATAGAACAAGCAATATCAACTGTATATGTATGTGTATATACAGTGATATATATATATATATATTAAAATATGCTTGGAGGGTTGCTTGAGTTTTTTCAAGCAACCTTGAAATATCATAACAAGCTCAACTCTAAGGTCTTGATATGTTCAATGAGACATAAGATATAAATAGTAAGACTCTCTCATCTTTTAAAAGATGGCACGATTAAAATAGATCTCAACCTCTAAACTCAACGAACCAAACTCAATACATTCTCTTTCCATATAATCTGGCTATATTAATTTCTTATATTTATTCTTATGATTATTTTAGAATATTTGAATGACAAGTGTATCGAAGGGATACTTGGGCAAATCCACTTGGGACACTTTTTATCACTAATCTTATTTAAAGTGTTTAAAAAATCGGTTTAAAATTTTAGATCATACACAAATACGTATCATAATTATAATAGTTGGGCTATAGAACAAGCCAAAGCCCAAGGAGAAATGCCTACAAATCAATCAAATCCAACAAATCAAGGGCCAAACATTTTTGATTGAAGATTTATTGATTAACCATTTATATTTAATGAGTTGAACATCATGTTATAAAAGTTTACCTAAATCGGAGGGGCAGAAGGGGGCTAAAAGATGGAGCAACTACTAGATAGAAACCTCTAATGTAGGTCAAGGGAAGAACCTCATCGGCAGAAGACTCAACGAGGGGAAGGAGCAGTCCCCAAGTAGTAAAAAAAATGATCTTTTTTGTTTGATTAAATTATTCAAATTTTATCTAGTTTTATTTTATTTTAAAATAGAATTTATTTTCAATTAATTAAACAAATTTGGAATAATATTTATAAAAGGTTGAGTGACAAAATTATTTTCAACCTTAATTTTAGAAGATTAGATTGAACATAAAATTTTATATATTAAAATTAAGGTAGAAAGTATATTTTTTATACTTTACCATTTACAAATTGTCCCAATTAAATTAAATGAATGTAATTTATTATTTTTTAAAAAATTAGAATTTAATAAAGGTTTAATAATTTAATTAAACAAAAAAAAATATCTCAATTAGCAATAAGAGTTCAAAATGGGATAAAAATTTGAATCATAGCGGAAAGCTTGCAGAAGATGATTGGACAAAACAAATAACAAGAAGTTGATCATCAGTCTAGGGTGGGGGAAACAAGTGTTGCAAGGAATCGTTGAAAAGGCATTATGACCAATGTTATTGGGATTGACTTGAGCATCCACACATGATAATATTTTTAGTTTAATTGGCTGAATAATCGTTTTTATGATCCAACCGTTATTTGTTGTTTCATGGCTTCAACCAGTTAGATTGGTAGCCATGTTTGATTTTGATAATGCGATTACGATCCCGTTGTTTGTTGGCACCCACTTAATCCTACAACATGATTTCTTGTAATATTTGAAGGACGCAAACCAAATATGTAACATTTACATCGATACTAATAGTTTAGGTGTTGCATTTGTCATGAACTCAACTCAAAGCAGGTCTAATAATAATATTTTATAAAATAAAAAAACCCATAAGCAAATGTAATAATAATCAACGAATCTCAAATCCGAGTGTGACAAATCAGACATAAGAGGATCCAACGAATTGTAACTCGTATAATATCTCATTAGATCTAAATCTAGTAAACATAAGAGTAGCTTGCTATCCAAATATCATAAGGGAGACAACCGAACAATGATAACAACTTATTTTCATAATACAATAAATCAAATTATTCTCAATAAATAGTTCAAAGGTTTACACTCGGCCTATACCAAAATTCAAAATACACCCCCGACATTTAGACTAAATAAAAATAAAAAATTTATATTCAACAAACAAATAATGCATCATCAAATCGCATCAAACCTCCTACAAGCATATTTAATCTTACTAATCTAAAGGGATAAAAATGAAGACGTGAGTTTAAAACTCAACAAATATCAATGTATACAGAGAATAATATATATATGTCCATAATTATAGATGGAGTCAAATAGTATAAACAAATCATATAAAATGAATCATGGGGTTCAAAAATCAATAAAAGATTTGAGGGGTAGTCTTGTACTCAAATCATAATCCGTATAAAATATAGTCCCATTAGGACATACCCATTACAAATTATGATTCGGAATAAAATCTCATAATTCAAATCATATTATATAATAAATTATGATCCGATATTATATCCAAATAAATATATACTAAACGAGACGATATTTAGATCCAAATCACATACGAATAAATCAAGGCCAGAACAAAACCATATAAATCAAAACATGTTCTTGCATATATCACATATCCATAGGTACGGGACTGACTAAAATCTCATTCATAGGCAAATTTGCGTACCTCAAATCAAAATCCAAATATAAATCAATGCAGAAATACAAAATATACTCAAACGAAGAACGAAATGTTTTAAAAGACTAATTTGAGGAATGACTACACATACTCTTAATAACATTATGTCATATCAACTATAATTTAGGCTTGTAGGATAGGCCATTTATGAATACTATCTCCTATAGATACGGAATAAGTTTATTATGTTTTGCCATCCGTGGTATTGAGTGCAATTCTTAAATTTATTTAATATATTAGGGTATCCTAATATATTAATTTTATTAATCACCTTATGATGGTTCTCACTAAAATACAAATGAGGTAGGTTCAAATACAAACAAAGTCTCTTCTTGTTTGTGGAAGAAAGAGTAACAAATATTTTCTATTAAGAACAAAGTCTCCCCAATGGGAGAGGCACCACATTTCATATATCTAAATTGGATCACATATTGAATCACAATGGTAGCGACCGTATCTTCGGACAACATGTATGTGAACTAATGCCCGACCCATGTAGGTTTCATGCCCATTTTTGTACAAATATATTGATAAAGAATATATATGGTCTCAAATATTTACACATGTTTTCGTAAAATCATAAAACTCCTAAAATTTTCAAGACCCCAACAAATATCCTAGAATGACCAGTGAATATGGCCTGCATGTTCACAGGAAGTAAATAGGGTTCATCAAATAACACGCATATACATAAAATCTCTAAAACGTAAGCAAATATTATTAGACACGAAATCAGACAAAGGACAGGACTTATAGATACTTTCATTGACATTATATCAAATAAATCTGATAAAAGGATGTATAGAAGAAACCGAACTCTGCTTTCTCTTTCTTCTCTCTCCCTTTCTCTCCTCTCTATTCTGCCGTACATGAAATGGGCGATCAATGCCTTGTGCTCCGCGCCTCGAGCGCCATCAATTTGGAATTGATGCTCGAGCGTAGACTTAGTCGCAAGCTCAGGGTTTCTACGCCTCATGCGTCTTTCGAGCACGCTTTAGGCACAATTCTGCGAATCGAAATTTCACAAGATTTAATCAATTTTCAACATATTCAATATCTAAAATAATAATAAATACCAAAATAAATTAAAAAAAAATTTAAATATTATAACTCTCCCCTCTATATAAAAATTTCGTTCTCAAAATTCATATACTTCAATATTCAAACAGATGGGGATACCTTTTCTAGACATCATTCTCGTGTTCCCAAGTTGCTTCCTTGACAATTGGTTTCTCCAAAATATCTTGACTAATGGGGTTGTCTTTGTAACATCCCGAGTATTTATGACTTTATTATTTTATGAGAATAAATTGCTTGATTAGTTACCATAACTATTTGGGCATTTTTAGTGAATATTTAGGAGAAATTTTATAATTTGGCTTAAAATATGGGATTGAATTCTTAGTGGGCCATACAAAAGAAATTTTTATTGTGATTTTTATTTTTGGGATAAAATTGTAAGATTTATTTAGAAACAAATTTTTAATAATTGACAAAATTAGATAGTATATCAATGTATATGAATGGAGTAGATATTTAATATTAGGACCTAATGAGTTTAGAGTATTTCGATCGTTGAATTGGTTTAGATATTTGAACCATTAATTGGAATTAATAGTTTGAGTTTAGGTATTTCAGCCATTGAATTTAGTTTAGAATAGTTAATATGTTTGATTGGGTTAATTTAATTATAAATCTAATTAATCAAATGAACCATTATTTATATTTAAACTAGGTGGATTTCAATATATTAGAATTTGTTAATTAAAAATTCAATTATAAATTAAATTTAAAAAGGGGCTAAAATATTAGAAATTAAGATTAAAAATTTTAGGTGTTATTATAAGGGTATGTTTTTAACCATCATAATGTTATAAGTTTTGGATGAATAAAGCATATTATTTGTAGTGACAGCCTCTGCATGCTCATCATCGTTATTATTTAGGCCATATAAAGTCTAATTATAACACTGCCTATAAGAATGAAATTATCAAAAAATTTATATAAAACAGGTAATAAAATATTTTGTTATATATTATAGTAAGAAGTAATAATTATTTATATCTTTTAATAATAAATAATTGGATTAGGGATTGAATCTAAAATATAAAGATTTGATTCTATAATGGAAACAATTAAAGTGATGGACGAGGGATCGTGAAAATGGGTGACAAAATTTCAAAGAAAATGCAGACAATGTGTTATGATGGTGAAAGCGATATGATTATATGACTACAAAAGTATTAATGGCATTTAATTAAATGTAGTGTGTATCGAGCATTTCCTTTATCAATTGGTCACGATATTTGACAAACGATGATAGGAATGGCTTGATGGGTTACACTAGGAGAAATTATCACAACTACATGTGACATGAAAATAAAATAAATATTGATGTGTATGATACCCAAGGGCTCAAATAAGGAGGTCCAATACAATTTTAGGCCGAACAATCAAAGTCAGCGACTCTTAAGGCCTACGCAGCCTATTACGTCTGAATAGCCCATTACGTCTGAGTAGCCCATTATACCTGCACGGCCCATTTTATTAATTATGATCGAAGTCCATCTGATGGCCTGGGCGGTTATTTAATTAATGACAACGGACGTTAGTTACAACCACCACAGATAAGAACAATAGTAAAATCGTCTGACAATTAACCATCGCCCACCATCTATAAATACTAACTCTTTTCATTCAAGAAAAAGAAGAGAACTTGAATAATACTTGACTTGAACGAACTTAAGTTCTTTCAGACAAAGTATTATAAGATGCCCAGAGCGTAAACTCCCTCTCTCAAATCAAGACGACTAGAGCGCATCTCCTCAAACTTATTAAACTTTATCCCATCTCTTTCTTCATTATTGAAGGAAAATACTGACTTGAGCGTCGGAGGATATATTAAGGCACGAGTCCCGCCAATCCTTTGACTATTATTTGTGCTTGTACAGGATTTGATTAAAAGTTTACGAAGACCGATGGGCAAACTTCTTCATCCGTACAACAATCAGATTCTCGGATATAATATTGGCGCCGTCTGTGAAAATATGTTACTAAAAGTCCAAAAAACACAATTTTAAGAAAAAAGAAAAGTGGTGAACTTTAAGGCACAAGTTAGCGCGCCAATTAAGGAGACCACTTCAGGTGGTAATAACACTCCCATCATTGATCCAATGGATGATCATCCTGATCCATATGTTTGGGTACTTGCTAAAGCTGTCCAGACCATTTGTATGAAATTGGAAGAGCAGCTAAAACGAGTCCCTTCTTTGGCCTCTCAAACCACTATGCCCCAAAAGAAGAAAAGTAGGGGAAAAAAATACCCGTCAAAAAAGACTGACCACCAGGACGACCTCGTGACTAAAATGGCTTCAAACAAATTCTCATCGCGACTTGAAGGTCGTTTAAGTCTCTGAGTCCAAGAGGATAGTCCTAAGAAATGAAACCCTCGGTATTCTCGCAATGATAGGGAGCCCATATTTCGTGAAGAACCCTCTCATAATGAGCTTCCTCCAAGGGCTGTGAACCATCCAGGTTCACAGTCTATCCAAAAACCATCCGAATTGAGGGATCTTCTCAATGAAAAAAGGATGGGGGCTCCTCCTCGAATTGAGAAGAAAGTTGACAGAATTTGGGATCATGTCTTTGGAGAAGACACTATAGGAAAGATGGTCAACTTGCAACGGTCTCCATTTACAATGATGATCCGTACGCGGTTATTACTGCATAAATTCAAAATGCCCGCTTTGGAGCCATATGATGGAAGCTCCGATCCTATGGATCATCTTAATCACTTCTATACACTCTTAAACTTTCAGGATTTAGATGAGGTAGCAATGTGCCTTTGATTCCCTCTAACCTTAAAAGGCGATACCCGAGTATGGTTCTATCGCCTTCAACCAAATTAAATTCAAACTTCTTAAAATTTGGTTGATAACTTCTTATTTCAATTTACCTCCTGTAAATTGAGGTAACATTTGGCTCAAGTAAAGCAAGGGCCAAATGAGAGTATAAGAAAATTCTTGCCTAGATTTACGTCTGTGGCTAGGAAAATTCCTAAGCTCACTAAGGAGGTGAAGCTAACCACCTTCGTGTCTACATTGGAATCTAATGACTTTTTTAGGCACAAGGCTTGTAAGAACCCTCAAACCTATAGAGAGGTCGAAACCATTACTCGTGCCTATATTGTAACCGAGAAGGCCAATGATACAAAAAGGCCGAAAGACCATCCCCACCAGAAGTCAATAGAGGGGAAGAGAAAAAATGGGGATAATATGGGTTCTCGAGGATCGAGAAAGTAATAGAAGTCCGAGTCGGTACCAAAAAGAGGATTCAGGCTACAAGATTTGACTTCCTTAAATGACTCCCACACCAATACCCTGATACAAATTCGGGATGAGAAGTTCTTTAAATGGCCAAAGGCGTTAAAGAACCCAGATGGTGGTGATCAATCGAAGTATTGTCATTACCATCGGTGTGGAGGGTATAGTACCGAGGACTGTAGGACACTACAGAAAGAAATTAAAGAGTTTATCCGGGAGGGACATCTCAACCGATTTCTGCAAAGATTCGGACAAACTTTTAGAGGAGCAGATGGAGATTAGATCGAGCAGCCAAGAGGCCGAGTGGTAGCTGGCGTCGTAAACATGATTCCTACACGATCTGCTTGGGAAGGCGTTCCGTAAAGCTCGAGAATGGCCATTGGCCACAAAAAATCAATGATAGAAAATAGGGATGATATTATTAGTTTTAGTGATGAAGATTTAACTCATATAATATTTCCTCATTCTAACCCCTTGGTTGTAACTGCACTTATTTTGGACGGTAGTATAGACTACCAATTAAAACGAATATTTATTGATAATGAAAATTTAAAAAATTTAATTTACTTGGATGCATTTTTAAAATTAGGACTAAAAAGAAGTCAATTGAGGATCTCAGAAGAACCTTTGTACGGACTGGATAATGAACCTGTACCCGTACAAGGGGTAATCCAATTGGAAGTCATGTTGGGTACGTATCTGAGAACAGCCACCAAGATTCTTTCTTAGTTGTAGATCTTCCATCTGTCTACAATGCTATCCTCGAACAACTCTTCTTAACAGCTTTCAAAGTCGTGACTTCTATTTCGCATCTAAAAGTAAAGTTTCCAACTCCATTTGGCATCGGAGAAGTCCTAGGTGGTCAAATGATTGTGCGAACTTGTTATTTGTCTCAAGTCACTTAGACGCCAACAAGTCAATAGATCGAGGACCTTGATCTCTATGATGAGACCGCATCACTTCAAGCCCAGTCTGGAGAATCAACAGATCAGATTCCATTAAGCCCTAATGATCTTGAAAAATACATTCAGATCGAAAGTTCTTTATCCGAACCATTTCGAAGTCAACTTATCGATTTCCTTAAACAAAATTTCAATATTTTTGTTTGGACACCTTGTGACATATCAAGTATACCAATTGGGGTAATAGTCCATAAGTTGGGCTTAGATCCCAACTATAAACTTGTCCGGCAAAAAAGATAAAACTATTCGGTCGAAAAGTTGATTGTCATTCGGAAGAAGTGAAGAAACTCTTAGATGCTGAATTTATTAAAGAAATTCAATACCAAAATTGGTTATCAAACATGGTAATGGTAAAGAAAAGTAATGAAAAGTGGAGAATGTGCGTTAATTTTACCGATGTCAATAAAGCATGTCCAAAGGACAACTTCCTATTACCATGAATTGATTTGCTCATAGATTCCACTTCTGGATACGGATTGCTCAGTTTCATGGATGCATAGTCAGGCTATAACTAAATTTGAATCAGTCCAGAGGACGAGGAGCATACATCTTTTATAACTGATTAAGGGATGTACTATTATAAAATTACGCCATTCGGTCTGAAAAATACTGGTGCAACTTTTCAGCGCCTTGTGAACAAAATATTTGAGGCTCAGATCGGACGAAATATGAAAGTATATGTGAATGACATGCTCATAAAGAGCAAGCTTTAGAATAACCATATTCACGATCTGGACGAGGCATTTAATGTCATGAGGACGCACCAAATGAAATTTAATCCGACTAAATGCACCTTTGGAGTAACCTTAGAAAAATTTTTAAGCTTCATTATTTTGCATCGAGGAATAGAAGCCAATCTAGAAAAGATTGAGGCTATCTTGGATATGAAACCTCCTTGGACAGTGAAGAAAGTCCAGAAACTAACTGAAAGATTGGCAACATTCTCACGTTTTCTGGCTAAATCAGTTTATAAATACTTATCGTTCTTTAAAGCATTGAGAGGCATAAAGGTTGCGGGTTTTCAATGGATTTCAGAATGCGAAACTGCCTTCTGAGAACTTAAGGAGTATCTTTCTCATTCGTCACTGTTGACTTCTCCACAACAGGGCGAGGAATTATTTTTATAACTGGCTGTATCCGAAATTGCCTTAAACTCGGTCCTGATTCGAGAAATGTCTGACGGATAAAGACCAGCATATTACGTCAGCAAAATCTTAACCGATGCAGAAACTCGTTACACCCGTGCTGAAAAGATATCACTGGCTCTTGTATATTTCATTTGAAAACTTTAACCATATTTCAGGCACACCGAATAATTATCCTGACAGACCAACCACTAAAAGGAATCCTATGAACGCCAAATGTGTCAGGATGATTAGTCAAATGACTATTGAATTAGGAGAATTTGACATAAAATTCCAACCGAGGCCGTCCTTAAAAGGGTAAGCTCTTGCGGACTTCATTGTTGAAACAACGACACCAATTTTAGACGCCCCTGATATTATTGGGACTGACAATCCTGAAAATATTCCGACTTAAACTTTATACAAAAATGGCTCTTCAATGCAAGTTGATTGCGGAGTTGGAATGGTACTGATAACACCCGATCGGTCTGAAATAAAATATTGATTGACCATCAGATTTTTAGTAACGAATAATGTGGCCGAGTATGAAGCACTACTTGCTGGATTAAAATTAGCTAAATGGTGCTCATCCACAAATCTCATAGTATACAGTGACTTATAATTGGTTATTAATCAGTTTGAGAAAATTCCAATATTATCAATCCACTACTTTTCTAATATCTCTCCAATGTGCGAAGTTTGATTTCCACATTAAGCATGTGGAAATGATTCATATCCCATGAGAAGAAAATAGAAAAGCAGATAGGCTGGCAAGAGCTGCTGCCACAGGAGATCCAGAGCAATACGAACGAGGATTACATGAAATTCTCAAAGTACCTAACATCAATGACTCACAACAAGAAGTCATGCAAGTAACTAAATTTGAAAATTGGATGGCTCCCTATATGAAGTACCTGTCTGAAGGCACATTGCTAGAAAACCTGGATGAAGTCAAGTGTCTAAAAAAGACAGTGGGATGTTATACTATTATGGATAAAAACTTGTTCCGATAAGGGTACTCAATTCCATACCTACGGTATCTTGCATCGAAGAGGCCGAGTACACCCTTGGTGAAGTATACCTCGGTATTTGTGAATCCCATATTGGTGACAAAAACCTTGCCTTCAAGCTCATGAGATAAGGATATTATTGGCCTACTATGAAATATGATACAATGGATTTCGTCCAAAAATGTGAGAATTGCCAAATATATGGGAATCTCACCCATCAACCACACACAGAACTCTGAGCTCTGCAATCGCCATGGCTGTTTGCACAATGGGGAATTGACATTCTCAGACCACTTCCCGTGGCATTAGGATAGAGAAAATTCATTATAGTCGAAATTGACTATTTCACAAAATGGGTCGAGGTCGTTCCATTAGCCAAAATAACCGAGCAAAATGTGACCGAATTTGTCCAATAGAATATTGTTTGCAGATTTAATATACCCGAAGTTATTGTGACTGATAACGAAATCCAATTTACAGGCAAACGTTTCACAAAGTACTGTGCCAATTTAAAGATAAAGTTGGCTCACACTTCCTTGCTCATCTGCATTGCAACCGACAAGTGAAAGTTACTAACCGAACAATACTGCACGGTCTGAAGATAAAACTTGAAAATTCTGGCGGCTCATTGGTGCATGAACTTCCTTCTATCCTTTATTCATACAAGACAACACCTAGAAAACCGATTCGTGAAACTCTTTTTACTTTGTGCTATGAGATCGAAGCCGTTATTCCAATAGAAATCGGACTCCCAAGCCTTTAGGTCAAATTTTTTGATCCACGTCACAACTCGCAAAGATTTTAAAAAAATTTCAACTTACTTCAAAAAGTTCGGGACAAGGCACAGTTGCAGACGGTAGCATATCAACAAAGAATTGCTAGATACTACATCAAAAAGGTAAAGGAATGATAGTTTGATGTGGGAGATCTTATCTTATGGAGCATTGAAGTCACAGGCTAAAGTACCAATTGGAACAAATTCTCACTGAATTGGGAAGGTCCGTTCCTAAACTCATCCATTCTTAAGAATTGGGCATACAAGTTAAGGACCTAGAATGGTAGATTAGTGTCTAGGATATGGAATACCTGTCATCTTAAAAAATACTTTCAATAAGTTTATTTACTGCCAGGTAAGATTTGCATCATGTGGAGTGCTTGTACCATTATAAAATTTATTAAATAAAATTTTATTTTCTTTTATTTGCCTTTATGTGCGCCTGTCTTTCACATTATTACATAACCTAGGCTACTTCTAAGTCAGGTGAAATTCATTCACCTGTACCGAGGACCATATTAATCGATCTGAGAAACTCAGCCACGTAATTGAGCGACTCATATGAAATTGTTATTTAAAATTTGATTACGTCATCAAGTGGTCCAAATGAGGTCGTGGATAAAAAACTTAGGGGGCTTCCTCAAAAGTATATATGTAAAGACCTTTAAGGCAGTATCATTGACTGAACATGGTTTTAAAAAATTTTAAGTTACAAACATGACTCATAAGTCAAATTTAACTTAAGTAAAATATAGAGTCAGACATATAAATTATCTGACCAGAAAAAAGAGAGAGTTTAATAAAATTTTATATTTCTTTGATTGACTAAATGTACAAAATTGATCGATTACAATTATGGACGACGCTCAGAAGTTCCTGGCACTGATTTTCAAGAATTAATATCGTCCCCAGGAAGGTACAACACTTCAGAATTATGATTGGCATTGGTGTTCTTCGGATGGAGAGCGAAAATAAGAATTTTAGGAGCCAACATTTGAACGATGTGTCTGCACAGGTTGATACCTTCCAATAGCTACGCCCCGATATCTTTACAAGGTCTTCCGGACGAATTGAAGAATAGAGCTCACTTTTAACTTTAGAATACTTCTATCTAAGGAGGTTGTGTCTCTAATTCATATCAACCAATTCACGCTCAAGGTTAGAGATACGCCCCTTAGCAATAAGAAGTTTCTCCCTTTCCATGAAATCATGAGCAAACCCTTTCACAGCATTAGCAAGATGATTTATCATTTCTTAGAACTGTAAGGGAAATAAAATCAGTTAGTATACAAAAGGAACAATTTGGAAGTTAAAAAAGATTATGGACAATTACCTCGGAGATAAAAACCTTCCCACAAGTCACATCGTCCATAAAAGTCTCTAGGGTAATTTGGGCCTCGGCTCTCGAAGACCTCGGATGGACTACCTCAACCTCTTCCTCAACTTCCTTGGGCGCAACATTCTCTTTTGCCTCTTTGTCCTCACCCATGAGTGGGGCTTCCGGAGTAGCAATTTGACCCTCGGTCACAATCTCTTTGTGGACCTCGGACTTTGGGGGCTTGGGAGAATGCTCCTCTACAGTTTCAGGCCGAAGTTTTCTAGTGGCCACTTCAGCCATGTTGGTCCCTGGGAACTCAAGTGGTGGCAACCCCATAACCTCTTCAGAATGAATCTCGCTCATTCAAGAAACCCCTTCAGCAAAAGTTATCCCAATATCGAGTAAAGACTCCTCGGGTAGAGGTGGCAGAACGGCTGGAACACCGTATGAGGCAAGAAGTGAGGCCGAAATAGGGATGACCTCGGTCACTTCCTTAACAACAGACCCCACATGCCCACTTTCTCCAATTAGTCTGATGGCCTCAAGAACTTGTACAGAGGAAGATGTAGAGGTTTGATCTATCGCGATCGTTGGTTGCTTCCTCTTTTTTAGTCTATCTATAGTGGCCTCATCCTTAGAGTTGGATTCAACTAAGGCCTCCATATTACCAGGTGCAATGGCCGACGGTTCCTTTATTTGTATGGCCCTTGAGGCTTTTTTGTCCTCAAACTTTTTCGATTTGTCCTCAAACTTTTTGGATTTGTCCAAGGACCACTTTATTTTAAGCTCATTAGCTTTTCTTTTATACCTTCTTTTAAAAAGGGTTTTCACAGTCGGAACTTCAGATTCTTCAACCTCAGGCTCCCACTTGACTAATATAAGTGACTCAGAGAAAAGTCAGCGGGTTTTTGTATTCTCATTGAAGGTACCGGCCTTTTCACGAATAAGGTTTATAAGTTTTTGGATGGCCTCCTTCTCGTGATTGTATATGTCCGACTGCATATCAGTAAAGACACAACCCCATTTTGAACAAATCTCTCATGTAGAAGGAACCGTTAGAAAAAAATACCAATCCTTCCACCTTTTTATGGAGTTAGGGTTTCCTCCACTAAATCCATACTTTAGTCGAAGAGACACGGTTACCTAATCCAAATCATGATTAAAACGGAATAAAACTTTCATGGCTGTGGCGTTAAAAATTACCTCTTGAATTTGTGTAAAAATACACAGAAATCAAATACCTCACGCTATTTGGCTGAAGTCTGGCGATCGGTACATGAAATTTCACCTTATCTTGTAGAACTCTGGGGCCAAAGGAAATCGAAAACCACCCTTAAGATGAGTTTCGCATACCGTAATGAATCTGGTGGAGGAGAAGAAGCTCACCCATCAATTCGAGGCATGACATATGCCATAAAATGTAGAATCTTATACCAAACTCTAAAATACTCCACATCCTCAGGGGTTAGAATCGATTGAATCTTTACGACTCCTGGCGCCATGAAAAATTCTCCAACAAGAAAGGGGAAGGAAATTTCTATGGAGGAAAACGAGCGTAGAGAATGTAAAGTGTTCTTCAAACATTTGAAAGTGAATTTATAGGATGGGAGAAGAGTTTCAAGCGACGTTGTTTACATTCAAATTTCAAAAGATGCGCCTTATTATGGCCCCAATACGTGTCGATTGTTCATTCGATCTATCAGATATCAAATTTCCCGACGTCAGCAATGATGGTTTGTGTGTTTCCAATAAGCTGAAACGACGTGCATTTAATGTGATAGCCGACGGCAGAAATACAGACCGTCGGGATATTAACATTCATTTAGTCGACGACTTCGGACTTGGACATAAAGAAATTTTTTAAGTTCATACCAGAAGGCCGAATGTCAAATCTCTTGGCATGGAGGCCTAATAATGGGTATGATACCCAAGGGCCCAAATAAGGTGGTCAAATACGGTTTTAGGTCGAGTAATCAAAGTCAACGACTCTTAAGGCCTACGCATCCCATTACATCAGAATAGCGCATTATACCTTCACAACCCATTTTGATAATTATGACTGAAGTCCATCTGATGGCCTGAGCGGTTACTTAACTAACGACGGTGGACGCTAGTTACAACCGCTGCAGATAAAAACAACGGTAAAATTGTTCGACAATTAACTGTCGCCCACCATTTATAAATACTGACCATCTTCATTTAAGAAAAAGAAGAGAACTTGAATAATATTTGACTTGAATGAATTTAAATTCTTTTAGACAAAGCATTATAAGACGCCCAGAGTATAACTCTTTCTCTCAAATCAAGACGCCCAAAGTGCAACTCCTCGGATTTATTAAACTTCATCCCATCTCGTTTTTCATTATTTAAGGAAAATACTAACTTGAGCATCGGGAGATATATCAAGGTACGAGTCCCACTAATCCTTTGACTGTTATTTGTGCTTACACAGGATTTGATTAAAAACTTACGGAGACTGAAGACGTTAAACGATCGACGGACAAACTTATTCATCTGTACAACAATCAGATCCTCGGATGCGACAAGTATAAATATAAATTATATTATATAACAAATATACAAATATCTATTAAAAATATATATATAATACAAATTTATACTACATTTCAAATTAATGTTGACTGCAATGTCACATTAAAAAAATAATTAATTAATAAGGCCCTTGAAGCATTTTAAACGGCCCTCCATGTTTGTCCTCCTTACACTATGCTTCTTTCTCCTCTTTGTCTTCTAAAAAAGTTCAATTTTCAAAACGTTTCAGGTATTTTTATAAAAAAATATATATATTTTAGCTTTAAGAAAAATATAAAAAAGTTATATGTGATCCGATGTAAAATATCATACCTACTAAATCTTTAATCGGTACATTATTCAGAGATAATTTGGAATCAGCCATTAACTAATTTCTGATTTATTATTATAAATCCTAGTAATGATTTTCTGTCTATTTATTCATCAATTATATATATATTTTTTGTTATACAGGTTGGCCGAAATTTGCTGAACTGTCGATGGGTTGGTTCCTTATTCCACCAAAACTAGGTGCATAATATAGAAAAATGTGTTAAAGCCCATCTAATCACTGCCAAGTTTTATGGAGTTATGATATTAAATGCAATTAAAAGACAAAGAGACCCCTAATCACTATTTGTTTAGACCCTTTATAAATAGCAAATGTAAAAGATATATAAATATATAATATATGTAAAATATAGTCACTTGTAGAGATAAATAAAAATCAATTTTGAAGAAATAAATATCACCAAACTAACTATAAGATAGTAGAGAAATATTATTTATAGATTTGGTGACGAAAAAAATCCTTAAAAACTAATCAATTTTTCTAAAAAAAAACCACGCTAGGCTCTTTTAGTGAGAAAAAATAATATAATATAAAAGTTAACTTATAACTCGATTGGTGCAGATATATTGTATTTTAACAGACTTACTCTTGACTCGTGTTCTTTACCAAGAAGCACATTGGATTTGTTCATAATAGTAAAAGTGGACAACTTTCGGTCTTCTTATTGAAATTGATTCATTTACTAGTAAATCTTCACAAACTATTAGAATTCAGTGTCAATGCCACCAACACACATCGAATGTTTATAGGTTGGAATAAGTATATAAACAATAGATAAAAATATTAAATGAGAAAATCTTAACAATTTTATATCAAGATAAAAATTTATTTTTTTCTTCAAACAAACGGAGCTCAAGGGTTTATAATCGATTTTTTGTCTCTCTTCTATGAAGAAAAGAGATACATTTATAGAGATAATAGAAATTAGGTTAAAAATCTCACATTTAATAATGAAGCAATACCGTAATACTCATACACTACACAAATGTGAATTAGGCACAAAGGCATAGGCAAGGCGATGCACGAGCGCCATTTGGGTGTACATCGGGTATAAATATTTTAGAACAATGGCACTTATACACAATATATGCACCTATCTGGTACAGGTATTTTGAACAAACTGTGCTCATGTATTGTACAAGCAATTATTAGTCGCAGGCATTCTTGACAAACTATATTCATGTGTTAGAGAGGTGTGTATCAATTGTGAGAAAGGAAAGCTAGTTGTTACAAATTCAGACTAAAATAGGTTTAATTTATTATAATTTATAAAAATAAAATTTTAAAATAATATGGCGAATCCCAAACTCTAGTATGATAAAACAAATAAACCACAGGACCCAATATGATGACCATAGCCCACACAAGATCCCATCGGACAACCGTTCAGACAATATAATACATACGACCTACTTCGTAAATATTATAAAGGAAGTGATAATTCGACCATAACAACCAAAACTCAATATACATAACCAAACTATTCTCAACACACAACTATGAGCCTACACTTGGCCAATTCGAAATATTCTAAATATAGCCCATAGTAATAAATATCCAAGCAAATACATACTTACCAAAATATACGCACAGCAATCAAATCACATGCAAACTCTTACAATATATCTAAGCCAACTAATCTAAATGGATAAAAAGTAAAAACATGAGTTTAAGACTTAACAAATATCTATGTCATATATAATAAATAAATATGTTACAAAGTAGAGGGATGGTTCATAAACACAATCAAAATGCATAAAAGATGCAAATCTGAATAATCCGATATCAAAGTTTATGGTAGTCTCGTACTCAAATTACATTTTAGATAGAAATAGTCTCATCGAAACGTATACTGAATAGAACGAGATTCAGAGTGAAATTATATAATCAAACTCACGTCATAATCTATATTGAAACCGAGGCAGAACGAAACAGAGTCTGGATCAAAATCACAGATAAACGAAATATAATATGGAATAAAATCATATAAATTGAAATATGTTTTGGAATAAATCACATATCCAAATGTACAAGATTAACAAAATTTCATTTGTGGGCAAACCTGCTAATCTCAAAACGAAACTCAAATATAAACCAATGTAAAAATACAAAGTATGCACAAAATTGGAGAACCAAAGACTAAGAGACCAACTTAAGAAAGGATTATACATACTTTTAGTAATTTCAAGTCAAATCAATAACTATTTATACCAATGGGTAGAGCCATCTATGCATACTGTCTCCCATAAATAAGGAACATGCTCACTATCTTTTTCCACCTGCAACGTTGGATAAAATTTTCAAATCTAATATATATATTAGGCTATCCGAATATATTAGTTTCAATTCTATTCGTTTAAGATGGTTCTCATTAAAATACAAATGTGGTGGATTATCTATAAACAAAATTTTCCCTTCGACGAAAAAGGAAGTCACAAATTTTTTCATCGGGAATAAAACTCTCACTATCCGGAGAGGGTCACATATTAAATCATATCACATATCATAAAGATAGAGACCTCGATCTCTAAGCAACAATACATGTATACCAATGTATGGCCTATGCAGGTTTCATACCCTTTTCCATACAAATATACAGATACTTAAACATACTATCTCAAATGTTTACCTATTTTTCATAAAATAAATAAAATCCTTAGATATTTATAATTCCATAACAAAACATCAAACGATCAATTAAAATCATATGCATGTATAAAGGAAACAAATGGGCTAAATAAAAATAACATGTATGAATATTAGATCTCCAAAATATAAACAAATTTTATTAGATACCGAAACAAATTAAGGATAATAATTAAAGGTACTTGCCTCAATCTTATATCAATCAAATCTGACAAAAAGATATTCCGAACTGTCACTTCTCTTCTTCCTTTCTCCTCTTTCTTTTCCTCTGTCTCTTTCTCCTCTCTTCTTTCTCCCCGCAAAATGCCAGCACAGCTCCCCATAGTTGCTTATATAAACTACCCAGTCCTCGAGCACTAATTAGGTGCATCTCGATCGCCATCATCTCGGCAAACAGTGCTCGAATGTGGCCTCGGGTTCCCCTCGAGTGCCATCTCTCAGCAAATGGCGCTTCAGACACCACTTGGGCATGCCTCAGGTGCTAACCTGTTGAACCAAATTCCTTCAAATTTCATAAAGAATACAATTGATTTCAATACATTCAATTTATTCAAATAATAAATATCTCCAAAATAAATCAAATAAAAGTTGAATATTACACTAGTATTTAAATATTATGCTCATATATGATACAGGTTCCTACCGGGTGCAGGCATTCCTGACAAATTATATTTATATACTAGATAGGCATGTATCCATCGTGAAAACTGAATATTAGTCTTCAGATGAATAGAGGGCACTAGTCTACATTGACGCTTGAACGTTCTTCAAACCGTTTATTTTTTAATTACAAAATATGTGAATATAAGAATATCTTAACCATCATCCCATTCAATAATCATTTAACAACTACCCTTATGGTGAGATGGAGGCTGAAAACTCACATTTTATCAAGCAGCGACTGAGGCCACCATTACACCATAGGAAGTGACTATTATGATTGAATTGCCAATTGGTGGCAATCTAGTAATTGGTGATATCCTATCGGTGCCTGGAACTGCAGTGACTTCTAAACAATTTTTTGGTTTGTTATTAGATACATATCAGTATACTATTAATTCTTATGTGTGTATATAGATTTTTCGTCTAATAAGAGAAATATTATTTTCAGATAAATCTAAAATTCATATTCACCTTATATTTCTGTCTCTACTAAAACATATTAATGATGTAATTACTTATAGTTGTGCATAGCTCTATAGGAAGTTATGCATAGCTACCAACCAAAAGGGAAATGATATTGGAAGTGTGTTGTTTATCTCATAATAAGGACACGGGATAGGATATCAATCAAAAGTTACTCCTAAATCTAAACCCATAAAATTTATTAAACACTCCCATGGGTATAAATGGACAATAGTAAAATCGGTGTTCGACCAATACAAGTGCACACCAATAAATATCAGCAAAGCCTACACAAAGTTATTCCTAAATAAATAGTATTACAAATATATTGATCAAATACATAAATTTAATATTTGAATAAAATTCTATTTTAAATATGTTATTATTTTAACGGTTTGTGTGAACATCATATACGGATGAGGTTGTTCAGGTTTGACCTCCTGCTATTTCATCGATTTACAAATATGGTGTAGTTGGGTACCAATGATTTGTTTCAACATTGTCGAGTCTCATTTTTCGAATTGAGTACTTCAATGATTTAGACTTTTATAGACAATTTCAATTCAACCTGTCAGGGTCATTTTTATTTTGGCATATTTTATGATCATATTTGGTTGTATATTGATATTGAGTTATGCTCATCGAAGTGCTATAACAACTCATTTTCGTGGCTGTTTGTTCCCGTTTCTAGTAGCGTCGTGCCTACAGTTAGCTCGCCAACCGCTCGAGCCTCAATTCCAGTAGTATCGTGTCTGTTGTGCGCTCACCATTTGCTCGAGCCCAATTCCAGTAGTCTCACGCCTGCCGTGCACTCGTGTCCCAAAATAAGTAACCTTGCGCCCGAAGCTCACCGCCCTCTCGCTCAAGCGCCTGTGAGGTTTTCTCTTGATACCCCAGGCGCGCCCGCTGCCCGCTTGACTACCCTATTTTTAAAAGTATTTTTCAAGGCACTCTATATATTTTTCCTTCTTTCAATTGCCCTACTTTTTGCTAAAGCATTTTGGGAGCGTCCACTTTGAGAGAAATCCATCTTCTACTACTTTAATTTTGCTCCAATTGAGAAAACCGCAATTATATTAATGTGTTCCATGTGTTAACGATTTTCTCATCAATTTCTCTTTACCAATATAACACTCCTACCCATTCACCTTCATTAGTGATATTGGTACTGTGAAGAAGGGGTTCCGATGGTGTTTGCTATTTTAAGTGGTTCGCGAGGAAAGATTAGCGTGAAGATTAAAAAGTGTCCGGTTCCGTTGTCGCATGCAAATCTAAGGAGTTCCTTCGTAGGGATCACAAGACCGGAGTAAATCAGTTAGGTTAATGCGTCTATACCACTCGATCTATAAGTTAATTTTTATAGTGGATATTTTTTCTAACCATTGAAACCCTGAGGGTTTTTCTTGATTGCCGTTGGTATCGAATTTTTCTTTCATCATTAAAAATTACCTCTTATTTATTATTACTTATTGCCTTACTTTTTATGTGTATTAATTGTTCATATTATCTAGTTATAAATATTTTTTTCGTGTATTGAATATTTATTTTCGTACTTCTTCCGTTAATCTTTCAAAGGGTCGAAACTTTATTGTGTAATTTAGAATTAAACATCCTTTTCAATTGGAATCAGAGAGACTCATCCCGATCCGCGACCCCGTTCTAGGTATATATTAGTCAATTATTGTCTGTTTCTCTCTACTTTGATGAGAGCAATTACGCTTACTGAAAAGTACGTATGAGAGCATTTCTTAAATTTATGAATGAGCGTGTCTAGGCTAGTACTTAAATTAGATGAACTGCACCTAGAAGCACCACAGGTGATGAACCAAAAGTTTTATCTTTGTGGTTTAAAGACGAACTTGATGCATGCAAATGAAACAGTAAGGGGTTACATATTATATTTATGGTCGTATCCCCTGAAGAATTTAAATAAATTTCTATGTGTGAGGCATCGAAAAAAACTTGGGACATCCTTGAGATTACCCACGAAGGAACTAAATTGGTTAAAAATTTACAATTATATATGCTCACCATTGAGTTTAAAAAAATTTGAATGAAAGATGACGATATATTTGATAAATTTTATACAAAATTGAATGATATTGTGAACTCTACATTCAATTTAGGAGAACGTCTTCCTGAGAATAGAATGTCCAAAGATTTTACGATCTTTTCTTGAATGTTTTAGACCAAAAGTCATTACTATTGAATAGAGTAAAGATCTAGATATTTTAAAAATAGAAGAACTTATTGGGTCCCTTCAAAATTATGAACACACTCTTCCTTAATCTAAAATAAATAAATCGATTGCCCTGAAAGCTGTTAAGGAAGAGAGAGATCATCATTCAGACAAAGAGTCATGTAGTGATAAGAACTTTGCCATGTTCGTCAAAAATTTAAAACAATTCTTCAAAAAAAAAAAAAAAACAGTAAACAAACCTCCAAAGAAAATGATCTGTCTCAAACCTCAACTAAGAAAGAAAAAAAGGAAAATAAAGACTCCAAAAATAAGAAGCCTCAAAGTATCCAATGCCATTAATGCCACGGCTCTGGTCATATCCGAATTGAGTGCCTTAATTTCAACAATTAGAAAGGAAAAGTTTTAAATGTGTCTCTAACAGACAATGAAAATAATAAAAATCACGATAAAAAATCCTCCGAAGATGATGAAGTGAATTATGTGGCCTTCAAGACATATATTGTCAGTGGTGACGAAGCGACCAGTACGCCTCTTGAACAATTAGATTTCTCTCATGAAGAATCTGATAACGATTTTTATGTGCTGTAAGAAGTATATAATAAAATATTTAGGAAATATTTAAAAGTAAAAAAGATAAATAAAACTTTAAATAGTAAACTCATCGAATTGGAAAAAGAAAAAGCATAAGTTATGATAAAATTGAAAGGTGCCACTATTGCACATCATGATCTGAAAATGAAAAACAACTCCTTAATCGCTAAAATTAAATTTCTAAAAGTGGAGTTTGAAAATACTAAAAATAATATGAAAAAATTCTTAAGTGGAATCCAAAAATTTGATCATATGTTGGGGCTTGTGAAAGTTACTAAAAATAAAATAAGTTTGGAGTATGTTGAGAAACTTTTCCAACACAACCCGCAACCTAAAACTATCTTTGTTCCTTCACAAAAAATATTAACACATCTAAAATCACTAAGATGGTACCTCAATATGTAGAGAAAATATTTAGCTTAAATCATTTGTCTAATCTATATAGTCAAATAGTCATGAATAAACCCACTAAAACTCACCAGTTAATTAAAACAAATACCTATTTCAACCAAAGATCTAGGAATTCTCCTTCCATGCCTAAGTTTGTGACTACCTGTCATACATGTAGAAAAATTAGTCACATTCGTGCCAGCTGCTATACCATGAATCTTCTGTATAACCAAAGATAAGGAGTGCAAATGAATAAACTTGTTACTCACATTCAACAATTGAATGAATAAGTAAAACTGTTGAATTAGAAAGTGAATTTGGGAAGAAAAATATGGGTTAAGAAAAGAGAGTTGAAAAAATCTTCTAAAATTAATGCATGTAATGTTCCTGACATTGCCTTGAAAGCCCAAAATCAGTCTCTGTGGTACTTGAATAGTGGATGCTCTAAACACATGTGTGAAAATAAAGCCATGTTTTCCTCGGTGTCAGATCATCCTGATGGGACGGTTGTCTTTGGTTATGGCGTTAGAGCTCCTATTCTTGGCCGATGTCTAATTTGTATCTCTGGATTCTCAAAACCTTTGATGTTTTGTGTATCTCAGGGTTAAAATCCAACCTCCTGAGCATCAGTCAGTTCAGTGATGAAAACTTTGAATTTTGATTTTTTCAGGACAAATGCTGCATCTACGACACAAATTACTCGATTGTCTTTGAGGGTAAGAGAACTCCCGATAATCTTTATGGTATCAAGCCAAACCACATTCTTAAATACAACTCTACTAAAATTGATTCTTTAGAATTGTGGTATCAATACCTTGATCACTTAAATTTTAAAAACCTATCTAAAATCTAGAAGAAAAGCTGTGTTAAAGGCTTCATAAACTGCCAAATATCAAACATCACATGTGTTGCCCTTATTAATTAAGAAAATAAATTAGAACGAGTTACTCATCTCATAGTGACATTAACACATCACGTCCCATTGAGCTGATTCATTTGGATCTTATGGGACCTTCTAGAATTGAAAATCTAAGATGCAAGAAGTATATTTTAGTGGTTGTTGATGATTACTCTAGATATTCTTAGATAGGCATTATCTGAGAAAGTCTGATACTTTGACTATGTAAAAATTTTATGTAAAAAACTCACTAATGAAAAAAAAAACTACTATCGTAAGAATCCATAGTGACCATAGGAAAAAATTTAAAAATTTCAATATTAAACATTTTTGTAATGAAGAAGGAATTCATCATGAATTCTCATCTCCCATCACCCCAACAAAATGGCATTATTAAATGAAAAATTAGGTTATTCAAGAAATTGTTAGAATTATGATGCAATATAAGAATGTTACCACACACTTTTGGGGTGAGGCCGTGAGCACGGCTTGTTACATAATTAACTGGGTCTACCTAAGACCCAAGATAGAAATAACCCCATATGAACTTTGGAGAGGAAAGAAACCTAACGTTAAGTCTTTTCGTATCTTTAGTAGTCAATACTTTATTTTACAAGATAGGAAAAATTTATGCAAGTTTGTCTCAAAAGGTGATGAAGGGATGTTCCTGGGATATTTCATAACTAGTTGAGCCTATCGAGTTTACAATTTTTACACTCAAACCGTTATGAAATTTATTAATGTTGTTGTGAATAATATTCCTAATGAGTCTTCTAAAACCCATGATTGTTCTAATAAAGAGGATGATCATGCTGAATCTTCACCTTACTCCATATTTCCTAATATTTTGCAAGCAACTCCTAATGTCATTTGTACAACGGAACCCTCCGCATGGGTTAAGTTAAATCATCTAAAAGACCTTGTGTTAGGCGATTTGAGTGAAGGTATGAGGTTGCGCCACCATGTTCTAAGCCAACTTGCCTATACCTATTATGTTTCTCACATCAAACCCAAAAAGGTAGAAGAGGACTTGTCCGATGAGTGCTGATCAAATACTATGCATGAAAAATTAAATCAATTTATGAGAAATAATATATGGTCCTTGTGTTCCCCGACTTACACATACAAACATCATCGGGACTAAATGGATCTTCAAAAATAAAATCAATGAAAATGAAAATATCATCCGAAATAAAGCTTGTATTGTTGCTCAAGGATATACTCAAATGAAGGGCATCGATTATGATGAGACTTTTATTCCCATGGCTCGTCTCAAATATGTCCGTATTCTCCTATCCATTGCTTGTACCATGAGATTTAAATTATATTAAGTGGATGTTAAAAGTGCATTCCTAAATTGTCTCATTTAAGAGAAAGTTTATGTAGAGCAACCAAAGGGATTTGTGAATCTTGCATTTTCAGACCATGTATACAAACTAAAAAGGCCATATACGGATTTAAGTAAGCTCCCAAAGTTTGGTACGAGCATCTCTCCTCGTACCTTAGTGATCATGGTTTTGTTAGGGTTAGTGTTGATAAAACTTTATTTGTAAAAATGACCAAAAATGTATGTTGGTAGCCCAAATTTACGTTAACGACATTGTGTTTGGTGCTACCATTGACTCCCATGCTCATTCCTTTGCTGATTGCATGACCTCGAAATTCGAAATGAGTATGGTCGAAGAACTCACATACTTTCTCGACTTACAAATTCGACAACTCTCTCACGATAATTTTATTTCTCAAGCCAAATATGCTAAGGACTCTGCCAAACGCTTCAATCTTGATAACTCCAAACATACCCGGTCACCAATGAGCATTTTATCGAAACAGTATCGTGATCCTGTAGGAAAGAGTGTCGATCCAACTCTCTATAGAAGTATGATTTGTCTAGTCAACCCGATATTATATTTAGTGTCGGTGTCTGCACCCGATATCAAGCTGATCATAAGAATCCCATTTAAGTACTGTTGAGCGTATCATTCGCTACATCAATGAGACTTTTGATTATGGGATTTTTTTTCTCTGACGATTCCAATTTTACCTTGACTAGATATTCCGATGACGATTGGGCCGGCAATATTGATGATTAAAAGAGCACCTTCAGTTGATATTTCTATGTCGGCTCGAACCTAGTGGTTAGGATGAGTAAGAAATAAAATTTCATCTCATTATCTACTACCGAAGCCGAATATATTATCATGGGGTGCTGTTGCACGCAACTCCTATGGATGAAACAAATGCTTCTTGATTATGGTATTGTCCAGGACACTATGACCATTTACTGTGACAATACCAGTGCTATCAATATTTTTAAAAATGTTGTTCAATACTCCCACACTAAACATATTAATATTCAGCATCATTTCATTCGTGAGCTCGTGGAAACTCATGTTATCTCTCTTGAACATATTCTGATAGACAATCAACTGGTCGACATCCTTACTAAACCTTTGGATAGTGTACGTTTTAAATTTTTGAGAATGACTATCGGTGTTTATTTGCCTCCCAAGGAATGGCGTATATTTATTTTTTTTCAGAAAAAGGCGCACATTATGTGCGCCGGCCTTCCACACACTCAAGCATCACTACCTTCCGTTTTATCTTCCTGCGAGTAGCGTGTGCACCACCAAAACCTCCTTCGGTGCTCTCCGTTCTCGTTGGTTTTGCACACTCTCCGACCTCCTTTCTCTCTCACCTACCTCCAAATCTGCCTTCCTTCATCTCAATTGTGGGCGCCTTTGAGGTAATCTTCTCCTCCCACCACGTTTATTTGCTTTGTGGTTTCCTTTCGCCATTAATGGTGGCGCCGTCCCTCTTCCCTTCGTTTTTTTGGATGGATCTCCTCATGAGTCACTCCCATTTCGGTCGATTTCACTGTTTTCATACCGATTTGCTCCAGATCCACCAATTAGTGCGTGGATTTGGTGTGCCGGCTATGGATCTTGTTCGTGCCATGTTCCCTGTTTTCTGGTCCTCTCGGCGCACATGGCGCCTTCCCCTAGCTGCGAACCTTTGTCACACCTGTGGTTGGGCGTTCCCATCGTGGATCCAACCCGGATTCTTTCGCAAGCCATGAGGCTTTGGTGACTGAGATTGGTGGTGCACAGCTGGAGCTCTGGCGCTACTCCTGGTGCTTCATGGCGTAACTGACGAGCGCCTGCTTTGCGTCCGCCAGGTGCCGTCCCTCCTCATGCCTCTCTCCTCACACCCACACACCACCATCACACACAGCACCCAACTCGCAAACCCCCCCCCAAAAAGGAAGGTATCGGTGTAACATTATTTGGGTGTTCTTAAAATTCTCTCTTTATATGTGTATTTCAGATATCGGGCCCGCAAAAATCATTTGCTCGCAAATTGATCGGCAAATGCAATCAACCGAGTGAGCTCTCCACCCCAGTTCTCTTCATCAATCCTGAGGCGAGGCCTTGTTTACATTACACATGTCTAATCAGCAACTCTCCCTTGAAAGGGAAGTCTGCCTTGACTCCCTCAACCCTTTCATCTCTTCTATCTTCACGGACCATCATTGAGAGTCGGTCTTCACCAATTTGATTGCTCATTTTAATGTCCTCATGCAAGAATTTTACTCCAACATGCATGAGTCTTCTTTCGATTCCTTTGCGACTTTCTTGTGGCGGTAGCACCTTAGGATTATCCTGGATGTGATTGCACGGGTTCTTGGACTTCCTCCGGTGAAAAATTTTAACTACCCTTTTCCCCCGGTTCTCTAGGCCACACCCCAATGAGATCGCTACATTCCTTCATGGTGCCCCCATTGAGCGGAATGGGCGATCTTTCAAAACTTTGCTCCTATTTCCTCTGAGCTTGGTCGTGATTCGTATCATGCTCATGAATATTTTTTCTATCTCTCACTTTTCCTCCATTTCCCTAGACAAAACTCTTTTTCTATATGCTCTCTTGAGTGGGCGGCCTATTGATTTGCCGTCCCATCTCTTCTCTCACATCCTCTCCTACTTCAATACCCGCAAAAATGACAACCTTTCCCACTGGTGTCTCATTCAGCAGTTGCTTGCTGGACTTGGCCTTCCTTTTCCCGATCTTCCTCGCATCCAACTTGCACACCCAATCTCATCTACCACCTTTACCTAGAGTCGGTCACATACTCACTGCTTTGCAGAGGCTCCCCATGAGCCATTAGATGAGCCTCTTCCTGAGGTGCCTTCCTATCAGCCCGAGGGTGGACCATCTTGCTCAGTCTCGTCCCACCATGATCCCTCGGATCCTGGACCGTCCGTCCCTCCTCGACACTCCACCTCTTCCTCTATAGCCCTAATGGGTTAGATATCTTGACTTGTCAATCGCTTTGAGTGTCTCTATTCCTCGTAGGAGTAGATTTATGCTTCACAGTCTTAGCTATGTTTGGATCTCCTTACCGGATTTGAGCGTCTTGACGCCCGCTTGGCTACACAGGAGGATGAGATTAGACGGCTGCGGCGTCATTATGGTCATCAGTCCTCCGGTGCTTCTTCTAACTCTGAGTGATCCCCTCTCTTTGGCCCTTCGTGATAAAAGGGAGGAGACCATATGTTTGCTATTTTATTAGAGGGAGGCATTCTTATTTTTGTTAGGGGAAGACACTGTGTACTATTTAGGGGGAGTTTTTCTTATATTATTCAGGGGGAATTATGATGATTTTCTTAGTCTTGATGACTCTATACATTTTATTGCATTCATTCATTTTGATACCCTTATTAATGTTCCTGTTCTTTCATGACATGTATGTTACTCTAGACATATTATATCGTCTTATATTATACCTATTTGTACTAACTATGATTGACCAGGCAACACAACTATAGTATTGGCACGACAACTATAATATTGACATAGTAGTTCTCATGTTCTTGATCATTTACTTTTTATATTATTTTTGTTTCTCATTAGGTGTAGTTTTTTATATATACGGATTCTATCTCGATGATATCTGAACCCATACTTCTATTGTATTTTTTTACTTTAGGTGTTTTCTCACAGAATTGTCAAAAGAAAAAATTGTTAGGGTTATTTTTATATTGGCATATTCCGTGATCATATTTGGTGGTGTGTCAATATTGGGTTGTGTTCATTAAAGTGCTGCATCAATTCATTTTCGTGGCAGTTCATTTCCTTTTTTAGTAGCATTGCACTTGTTGTTCGCTCACTAGTCACTCGAGCCTCAATTCCAGTAGCCTCACACCTGCTGCGCACTTGCCATTCTCTTGAGCCCCAATTCCAGTAACCTCGCACCTTCCGTACGCTCGAGCCCTAAAACCAGTAACCTTGCGCCAAAAACCCGCCTCTCGCTTGAGCACCCGTGAGGTTTTCTCTTGAAACCCTAGGCACACTGCGAGTGCTCGAGCTGTGCTCGAGTGCCACGACAACGGTCCTATTTTTAAAAGTGTTTTTAAGGCTCTTTATATATTTCTTCATACTTTTAATTGCCCTACTTTTTGCTAAAACATTTTTGGAGCATCCACTTTAAGAGAAATCCATCTTCTACTACTTTAATCTTGCTCCAATAAAAAAAAACCGCAATTATATTATTGTGTTCCATGTGTTAACGATTTTCTCACCACTTTCTCTTTATCAATACAACACTCCTACCTATTCACCTTCGTTGGCGACGTTGGTATTGTAAAGAAGGGGTTCCAATGGTATTTGCTACTTCAAGAGGTCCATGAGGGAAGATTGACATGAAGACTAGAACGGTTCCATTACCCCGGGCAAATCCAAGGAGCTCCTTGGTAAGGATTACAAGATGGGAGTAAGTCGGTTAGGTTAGTGCGTCTATACCACCCGATCTGTAAGTTGATTTTCATAGTGAATATCTTCTCTGACCGTTGAAACTCTGAGGGTTTTTCTCAATTACTGTAGGTATTAAATTTTTTCTTCGTCACCAAAAATTATCTATTGTTTATTATTACTTATTACCTTATTTTTTATGCGTGTTAATTATTTATATCATCTAGTTATAAATATTCTTTACGTGTATTAAATATTTATTTTTGTACTACTTTTGTTAATCTTTCAAGGGATTGAAACTTTATTTGGGACAAAACGTCCTTTTTAGAACCTATTCACGATAACACTTTGCACAGGTTAGATCTTTGGGTTCATCAAAATTCGAATTGGATGACATACCACGGTGTGCATGTCGGTGCTTGGAATAGGCACTATGAAATAAGTCGTCGCTAGTATAGAGACGGCTCGAACGGCATATTTTAGCATTCCGCCTACATGATATGCATACTTGACGATGGAATAGTTCCACGGGCGTATTGATGGGAGCGGTGGTAAGAAGCAAAAATGTTTATTTTTATTCACATTTATTTTTACTTAAAAACAATTAACAATGAGATGGATGGAGTGGCTAAAAATCATATTTCTACAAAATGCAGGAGTGAGAAGAAGCATTCTTGAGGCTTTGGATGAGCATTGCCAATCAACTACCTCTTATATCAACTTATTAAACCTTTGGACGTATTACAAACCCTAGTTGGCAGAAAAAAAGGACTAATTTGCAAGCTGTGCAAAATAAGATTATCAAATTTACGGACAAATTTGGACGTAAATTTTTCAATTTTACGGTGTTTGGGGTATGTCCCAACATCTCTGATCTAAATTCAAGTCGACAAAACACTTGAAGATAGATGCTTCTGTATCTTTTTTCTATTTTCATTTATAAAATTTACTTATAAAAAAAAAGTTTTAAATTTATGCAATCATTTACAATTTTATTTTTACAACCAGTATCTCTAAACATAAGCAAAAAATATATTTTTTTTTATCCAAAATTTTTGCCGGGATTATCCATACAGTTTTCATCCTCGTTGATGATAAGTGATTGTTCTGATTTGAACTTTTTAGATCAGTCTCAGTAGGCCCAAATCTTCACAAAATAAGTTACATTTTGCATAGATACCACCCCAAAATCCCCTCTTTCTTAAGTTTTGAAGGCATGGGGGCCATATGAACAAATGCCAGGGCCCACCCAAATGTTTAACGTGTAATAATATGATTCTATGATGGACCTCTTAACGCACACGAATTAGGATATCAGGACTGAGTCTGTTGTTATTAATTTAGTCCCTACTGTTAGTTATCTTTGACTTATATTATATATAATTTTTATGGGTGAGATCATATAATTACAATTTGGTTCGAACTAATAAAATAAGCATAAAGATTATTTGTTTTCATAAAGCTTGAAATACGTAAGGGCCGTTTGGTTGTAATAATTCAACCCTAAATTTCAATATTAAAATTTAAATAACGAGTCTAATTTTAATTCTATTGCTTGCCATCAGCTAAAATCAAAATTTCAGTTTCATATTTTAATTCATTAGAGTTGAAAAATAACATATGATAGTTATTTATAATTTTTTAGATTAGAGTAAAAAATTATAATTCTAAAATTATAAAATATCTGTTAATTAGATTTGATAAAATTTAATAACATAAAACTCATTAGATAAAATATTTTTAATTATTTAAATCAGGATAAAAATAGGCCAGCCATACCTTTATTTTTTAATTTATTTAAAAAGAATTAGATAAAAATATTATTTAAAGATCTAAATATCAATATTTTTTTAAGAAAAGTATTATTTAAAATATAAATTATCTAAATCTAAAATTAAAATTTTATATAATTATATTATACTAAATTCTATATATTAAAAAAATTTATAATTTATATTAAACCACTTATTCATTTTATTTTTATATATAAATTTTAAAAAACTAACAATATATCAAATTTAGCTTTCATCCAGAATTATAAATTTTAATACAATTTAAACAACAAAATTAAAAATTTACCCAATTTTAAATTTAATAAAATTAAATTAGACTTATATTTTTAAATTTTAATTTTAAGATAAACCAAATAGACCTAAAAGGATCCATCCCTCAATCTATTGAAGGATTCACCGCCCAGGAGAAAACAAGAAGATAAAGCAAGCAAATGACTGCTCTTACATTGCCACAGAGGAGATTTTCCAATTTTCCAATTCCCCAACTCCAATAGCTACTAGGAAGAGCAAATTTGTATTCCAAACAATGGATATTTTACAATTCAGTAATTACTCTTCGGTCTCTTAAACTCGGCCCAATTTTTTACTAAAATGATAGAGCCGAACAGAACAAATCAACCGGCCGCTTACCCGTGAATCCAACAGTTACTATACAACCATCTAAGACTGGATTTGAAGGAAGATGAATATTGAGGTACATTGAGTGTAAGTTTCTAACCCTACCTTTGGTTATCTCGTTGGTCCATCCTGAGAATTAGACGAGCCCATGAAGGGCTGGATAATCGGCGCTTCAAAGCTTTGATGCAGGTCTTTTGTCCTTGTCATCGCAGCAAGCTCCTCCTTTTGCTGCTTCTTGAGGAAACTCTGAGCCGTCGCATTCACGATCTTAAGAAAGAAGTTCAACAGCACCAACCAAACCACCGTATTCCATATTGAAGCAAATGAAAATCCCCACTTTGTCACCTGAAAGGAGATCATTTCATCCAAGGTGAAGTTACAAATATTGGCCTAAACAAAAGGAATCACATATAAGCCATAAGTAAAAAAACACCTTGGCATTAGAAGGCAGTGAAGAAGAAGCTGCCATATACTTGTCTTTGACAGCATGCAACTTGGCAAGCAGGTTTGGTAGGACAGAGGAAAAAGCAGGTATGAGGCCGACAACCCGAACCAGCTCATTCTCTACCCAATCTAGAAGCTGATTGTTGCAAACCAAGATAATAAAAATCGTCTGCAAAACAACAAAGTGAACTCAAGGAAAGACTCAGACAAAGCCTTCAGTTTTCTTTCGGGAGCCAAATAGTGCTAGCAAACCATGAGCAATTTTTTTGACCCGAAACCGGTCAAATCAGTTTGGTCCAGTTTAAGTCCTTTTTTTTTTTTTAATACAAAAAGTAATAATCAACTCATTCAAAAATTTTATATTTACTCCGGTTCAATTGGGTTATCAGGTCGGAGATTTTTTTTAACACTAACGTATAGTTTTATACGATATCTATGCCAGTCAGAATGAGTAACCGGTACATTAAAAAGAGTCTATCAGAAATCCAAAAAGATTGCAATACTCCAAATCAAAACTGAATGTGTGAGCATGAGGAGTCATATGTAACAAACCTGAACATGAGTCTTTACAATGGCCTTTCCAATCAAAGTTGCAAGGAAGAACTCCCAAAAGGGAATTCCAATTGCCCACACAAGATGCCAGCAAGATCAAATAAAGGGTTTGGCACCTGAAACGTAAACTTATATAAACCAGCAGAATTTCTAAGCATAAACTCTCTCACTTAACTTTACTTGCTGTAAAGTGGAATTAATAGACCGTCTGGAATAGATACAAACAGATCCTTTTCAGCTGGTTAAGGTTTGATGACAGAATAGATTTTACATGCATCTAATTGAAAGACTATGGAGTGGAAAATTTTACAAGGGTTAATTTTCACTTGTATGGGAAATTCAATCAATGAATTAAACAAAAGAACTAGAATGTCAATACACTGCAACGTGAAATATCATCTTGCAAAATGAAAAACAGAAAATTAGCATTTCGCCATCTGAACATAAAATATCAAACAGTTATTTTGAAGTTGTGTGAGGGTGAGTTTTGTTGTAATAGTAAAATTGCTTTATGTTGACAATTCTGTGAAGGTCACTAGTTCAATTCATAAAAACTACATAGTTGAAATACAGATGTAAGGTAAGGCTGTGTAAATCAAATCCTCCCCAAACCCAAGATGCATGAGTCTTGTACACTCAGTCACCCCTTCAGAATTTTGAAGATGCCAATGAAAGCTAGACCCTAGAAGTCAATCAGTGGTTAAACAGTAAGAACTCATAATGAAAGAAAATCTGTCTTGTGTTTTTCATATGCATGGTGCACAACAAAGCTGAAACCAGTACTGTTCTTATCACTTATTTACTTGTCATCACTAAGAATAATATAAAAGAAAATATCTGTCAGTCACTGGCACCTACTGCCTTGAAAATTGCAATTGAATCACACAATCAAGAATAAGCCCTTCTTTCCCAAAGAAATACTGATTTGGCATTTAAACAGCTTTTATCTTGGCCAAGTTATGGACCTCCACAGATTCCAATTTCCTTAATCAGATGTCATTTATTGACTTCCTTTTTCCATGGGATTTTAGATAGCTCCAAACACAAAATCCTGGCAAATGTCCATCTAATCAAGTATTTCCTTACCACACAAAACACTCATCTATTTCCATTCCCCCAAAGCATTTGTCAAGCTCTTAACTGCGAATCAAACTATTTATTTCCATCTCCAAAGGATCCCTCTCGATAAATGCTGAGAAAATACCAAACTATGGTTAAGTAAAAGGTTAACCGACAATTTCACTGAAACAGAACCTCTACATTGAAGGGTTAAGGCTGCATATATTTGATTCTACCCAGAGCTGGCCTTGAAAACTGGCACACCCACATAGAAGAAAAAGATTACCTCTAAGCTCTATGAGGGTATTCCGCAGTTAAAATAGAGCAAACACTAATGTAAAAGCTGACAAAGTAAATGGTAAAGTGAAAATTGTCATTTTTAGACTATAAGAGTAATCAAACTAACCGAAGCAAGCAGTAGAACTGTAAAGAAATTCAAGTACTGTGAATGTGATATAAGCCAGTGTTTAATTTGCTTCAAACGAGTGTCCACGCCTCCATTGTCTTCTATTGAGGAAGCATCCAATTCATCCATGGGATCCAATTTGCTACCGGACAAGCTTGCTGAAATAATTTGAGTTAGTACGCAGAACAAACTTGACAGAAAAACAGAAAGATACTTCATCTTAGAAGGTATCACAAGCCTAAGGCGGATTGAGTTAGCAACTTCTACAGAAACCATCAACTTAAATAATTAGCACCAATAGAAACAATATAGCATGCAATGCCAATATTTTCTGTTCTCTCGGATGCAAGTATGACACTCATATAACAACACATGAGATGCAGCACTAGGTCAACAAACTCAATGCCACTATTCTACTATTCCTGAACTAAGTGCCAGGCCTTCTTTTCAAACTACCACTAATATGAAAATAACTGAAACATTATGATTCAACTATCAACTACTCCAATGAGAATTCAGATTTGACTACCAACGAGCCATAGCTGCTTTTCCCTATCTAAATCAATTAGGCCGGCTAAGTTTATCAAAGGGTGATGACTTATGAAAGAACTTCATATCAGCTGTCATGTCAAACTCAAAGAATTAATGAAAATTGCCTATCAAGGGAAATTGGAGTATTAATGAAATAATCACATCCAAAAACACTGGAAAACATTCTCATCTGCAAACAAAGTTTACTTCTCTGATGACAGCTGAGCATCTAAAAAAAAGCCATTTCAATTAGTTCTGAAATCAATCAAGATTGAACAATTCATTTGCACACTCAAGTATATACAAGGAATTCAAAGAACTCATATAAAATCTGTTGAAAAGACATTTTATAAAAGGAATTGAAGAAATCTGAAAAGGTTGCAATTCATTCTCATAAGGGGAGGCTTATTTCACCACTTGGCCCATCTTTCTATTAATCATTCGTATCAACAAGTATTAGTGAACTGTTTCACCATGTAGTTCCTTTCGGGCACAAAGGAAACAGAAATTACAAAATTTCCCCCTCATTTTATAGAGCATTTTGCAAGCATGGATTGAAAATTGTATGGAACCTAGAGCTTGCTTATTATTCTCCAAAAGGAATAATCTGAAACCCACATTTCGAAATACACGGCATAAACCCAGACAAGAAAATAGATTAGCTTCCTTTTCTAAGATGAGGTTGATTGCTTTACCCATTCCAACATAGGAGCCATCTAATCATAAAATTCCATTAAGTGGGGTAAACAATACATTTTTTGTGCACTGGAGGTTGATATAGATGACAGCATTGCCTTATTGCTTAAGAAGAAAAAATGAAGCATCTTTCTGACAACACAATTATCAATTAGAATGTCATATCTCAAATTTAATTTGGGATTAACTTGAACAACCTCATTAATCACAGGAATATTGCTTCACATAGTATGATATGAAGAGTCATCAAAAGGAGAGTAACAGCTAATGATATTCATCATTCAACCTGCCCTGGAAATAAAGTATGGAGGAAGCTCTCCCAATGCAGTTCCAAGGCCCCACAAAATGGCTTCTAACTGAACTTGAGGCAAGATGCTGCTAAAAGGAATCCGTGTCCCACGAAGAGAGTTAAACAATGGAGGTCCAAATTCAGAGCAGTCCTTATCAAGCCATGAAGGGCCTCGTTTCAATTGCATGGTATCATATGGAGCAATTTTCAAATCAATTCGGCCACATTGCATTGCCTTTATGGTAAACAGGGCAATATGAGGACCCAGATACAGAACAAAAGTGTGCAAACCAGATCCTGCCAAAAATCAAATAAAACAACAGCGAAACCCTGTATCATCACCAGAAAGAATATAAAAGACCGAAAAAAAAAAAAAAAAAAGAAGAAAAAAGAAGAATTTCATTGCCAAGGTCAAGGCTTATCAACCATTATGCTGCCAGGCTGACAAATTATTACCTACTCTTCAGCATAATTATTCAATAGAAACTGCAAAACTTAGGATAACACATGCTATGAAACTGATATGTGACATGGAAGTTTGGGTTATGTAGTTGCAATATCACAATCAAAGAAGGTGAAATTGCTCAAAACTAAAACATATAAAATGTCTCATGAGTTGTGATAGTGGCACATTACAGGGTCTACACAGAGCAGGGAAGAAAATCAAAATTCACCCCTGAAGCCCAATTAAGACAGCATCTCAAAGCTGATCAAAAGCATGATCAACTGTTAAGAATTACAAGGAAACCCCAATAATCAATCAATTCTTTCACTTGGTAGACTTTAGGCAGTGATCAAGCAGAATTGATATCGAAAAAATTAATATCCATCAACTGCTTCAAAACTTCTGATATCTTTTTTATCAGAAATTTTGAAAACATCATGAAGTGTGATATCATGCATGCAAATAGGTCTCTGAGGCATGGAGACACTATATAGTAAATTACCTACAGAATGTGCTCAGCATCAAAAGATGACTCCGTAACATCTCGTATAGACATCCTTGACACAGACTCTTGAAAGCAACTATCTCACAAACGAAGCTTGATATTAGCAACGGAAGGGCAGTCATTTGCTTGTGATTTTACATGCATTAGAATACCCTTACTGCCTACATAGAATACTCCTGTTGGATATTACCCCAATACATTGCATGATAATTAAGCCATCCCCAGCAGTACAAAGGACTGTGAGTTGTAGAAACATCTTTCCCACATTAAAATTTCAATCACTTGAGCAGCAATGAGATATTGGTAAACATTATTCAGCTATTGCCCACAAACCTTAGCACTCAGCAATTAGCATCAAAAGGTGGTTCAAGGTATTATGTCACACTTTTTTTTTCTCCTCCCAAAGCATCTATGTTATTAGCAAAAGCCCCTTGTCAGGGCCATTTATCAGACAATGACTAGTTTGTCACTGATAATCATCTATCCATGTTTATACATGCATTCTGGTTCAATCCATAGAAATTTGAAGTGAGCATGATAGAAATTCTTCTAATTCCATTGCTAGATTTAGTACAATTTACTATCAGCAACAAGATGACGCAACTCATTAACAAAACGGTCATGAATGCAGGTGTTTTTGTGAGTGGCTGTTTGACATGAGTAGCCATGCATATACACATTTTCAGTGAGGGCATTCGCTCACAGAATGTTCAAGCACACACATAGTTGCTCAGAATTCTGATACAATATTGTTGAAAGGAATTCTGATACAATCACATCCAATAATTTTACCTACAACCGCCATCATGTACATAATCAAAGTAATACATCCTGAAATGATACTCATGAAAATAAATATACTTACCCAGACCAATAGAAGATGCAACACCTAGGGCAGTCCACCATAAAACAAAACGCACGTATTGAATTACCTCTCGAACATGCTGCAAGGCAACAGTGGAGCTTATCAAAGCACCTAAACAACACTGATCAATAGAATGCCAAGGACTAATTCAAAGCTTGTTAGTTGTAACACTTTAATGAGGTAAATCAAAATTACTTGTGACAACATTGAAGACAGAGACCAGTCATGACCTCAACGTCATAAGAATTACATTACTGCATTATCAATTACTCAATTTTAGTTCATACAATTTACATCAATAATAGCTTCGTTTTGGTAACACCAACATATGCTTCATTGAAAAGGGTAACAAGACACTCTATCTATCATTCACAGGACAGCAGCTTAAGTGTGTTTTTTCTGCAAGAAAAGAAAGTTTTACATGCTATCTCACACAGAGCAATTGCATAATCTATGAGGGGAAAACCTTTTCATGAGAACCCTCAAGAGTTGCAAAGAGAGCTCCAAAAGCCACTACCAAGGTACCCAATAGCATAAGCCAACCACCTTCTGCCAAGAGATATGTTACTGATCGTTTGAAATAGAGCACAACAGCCATAATGAAAAATTTCAATGTTCTGAAAGGTTGTGCAGTTAGTGTCAAGTTTTCTAGCTCCTGCTGATGCTTCTCAAGGAGACCTGGATAAAGTATAGCTACATCAGTAAACTATTTAATTCAACTTTTGTCAACTTTGCAGACAATAAAAAATAGATATCTCCTATCAAATTCAGATCTTGCAATTTAGTTGATGCAGTATTTGTGACATATATATATAGCAATATTTGCACAAATATTGGAATCAAAGCTGAAAGTAGCCCAACACCAAGCACACAAGACATCAACAATTACCTCTCTCCTTCACTAACTAATATACATATAATGCTGCATCCAACCGAAAATCAACATATAAATTAATACCAAGAATGTTCATTTTGATTTATTTAGTTTTTTCTTAATTTGGATACTATTTTATCTTCTATTCCTCATTGCATTGGATGAAATGATTATTTATCACTCTCTCTCTGTTGCTCTCTCCCCCCCTCCCCTTTTCTGCATCCATCATGGATACAAAAGCACGCAGGAAAAAATGTAAGAGCCTTGTGCATATCCATATCTTCAATTTGTTTGTTTCCTTACTTAGAATAAAACAACAAAAGGAAGCTTGGCCGCCATTTAGACTTCAGAGAGTTTGAGGGAAACTAATAAAATTAATCTCACATGAATACAAAATAATTTCACCAACAAATAAAATATTTACTAAAAAGGAATTTTCATAGATTTAATAGAAATTAATTATAAAATTTATGAGCACATACATTTTTTTTGATAATTGAATACTAAATAGGGAAGGATAAATAGGAAAGATAAGCCCGCAATGAACTCTTGGATGCATGAAATGTGAAGGATACGGGCTTTCAAAGGCAACCAGTGCAATATTTTGGTGATTTATAACTACATATTCTTTCATTTACGTTATTATCTCAATCGATTTTCAAGCGCTTTCGTGGGCATACATTGACCACAAAACATAAACCCTTAACACAATCAAGCGAAATCTAGAATAAGAAATCCAAAAATAAAATAGAAGAGATACAAATTAATATCAAATTAATTGGATAATTTGAGAAAACAGAGCTATTTGGAGGGACATAATACCAAACTATTACTCAATTGTTGCATACATTTTCCCTTTTTTTATTTCCAAGAAAATTAATGCATTCTGATAGGGCCTAAGCATTGACATCTCATAATGCTAAGCCCATGATACATTCAAGTCTTTAGATTTCAGCTTATCCTGAAAATCATAAAGGCTGTCACTAACAATGATTGGAAGCTTACAACTTCAAGCCTCGAGACAGATATGTAGAGTCATAGCTACAATCAAGTTGAACTTCGGACTATCAGGAAATCACCCTTGTAATAGGCATATTGGAATGGAATTATGCTATGTGGTAAGTTAATGTCATGAAAGTCTTCTTTGTTTCACCAAATTATAGGTTCAATGGGTTAAGGGTACATAATAGCTTTGTAATTAGGTCATTTCTAATTCTTCCCTGCCCCTATGAGTACCCATATAATGGCAGCCCAGTAAGCAAAGCTTTTCACATTCGGTTTCTGTGAAGAATCAGAGGTACACAGTCCTACCCTTACAATGCATGAGATTAGATATACAAAGTACTACCCTCATGATGCAGAAAGCCTATTCCATGTTCTGAATTGATGACTTTCATATCACAATTTAATAACTTTTCTTTACCCACGTGAATCCTAATGTAGAAAAACAACTCTAAGAAAGCTGAAGTGCTACCCAATATCTCATAAGAAAGGAAATTTTAAGTAACAAAAAAGATGCAGGATAGCACCTGATTTATCTTATTTGTAAATGGCAGTTAGTTCTCATTTCCCCATTTCCTGCTCTCATGAAAGACAAATACCACCAACAGTCTTGTCTCCTGCCATATGCAACATAATCCTTCAATGGGCAACAGCAAGCATCCAGATTCAGATCCGGAGTACCTCAAACTGCAAATCATATGGTCAACCATTATCTGCTCTCTCCCAATTAAGAAGCTAACACTTCACTCACAACTAGATCTGCCCAAGATTGACATTTCCAGCATACCCTCACTGCAGTACCATGAATAGGTTGGAATCCTTTTTCCTATCACACAGACATCCAGATAGAAGATAGACATGTTAACTATCCCAAATTACACACTGACTTCTTTGCCTGTGTCTTTGACTTTACTATGGAGGCCACCATCCCCTTAACAGGAAGACTTGGGAAGGGAGGGGATAACATCATTCACATTTCATATACACACACATGTATGATCAGGGTATAGATATATAGGGGTCTGTCGGCAAGCACACAGGCTGTTACAATGAAAATCTTATGGAAATTATCAAACAAAATGCTAGTTTTAGTTAACGGATTGGCCACTTCAACTTCAGCCTCAAGAGTACAATAGATGAATCCACAAAGGCTCGTCTTCATCCACATTGCTTCAGCCCTAAAAAGCATCATTCCCGCTATACAACCTAAAATTTTTTGCTGGGCCAATCAAAAAAGCTATATACACATAGTTAAATTATTATCCACACCTCGTGTAAATATGTGTACATATCCTATTAGATCACATCCCAAAACCCACTCTTTTTCTCATTCAGTATCAACCCAAACTGGAATTTGACATAGAAAACCAATAAGCTCTCGTACAACAGAAACTAAAAATAACAGCCATGAAACACCTCGAACAATAAATAAACAAAACCAAATCTTACGAAATCGCACCCCAATGAATTATAATTGTTATAAAACTACACCACATCAATAAAAGAAACACAAATGCTAAAAAAGATACAAACATAAATGCCCGAACCTGAGATCGAGGAATCAACATCTCTCGAAGAAGAAGCGACAGAAGACGTACTTGATTTTTTACTGGAGCCCATCTATACATGGAAAAATATTATATTATCAAACACTATAAATAAAGCATCAAAGTCTTCCAATGAAACCCCGAAAACGTAAGGTTTGCCAAATGAGGTCTGCCTATTTGAGACGTTTACTTTGCGTGGAAATTTGATACTTGGAATCGAAAGGAGTGTGGTACTGTAGAAAATTCGGCGGATCAGAGGATCCTTCCTAATCCAATCGAAATTGGATGAATGCGCGTGTATTATACTAGGTCTCTTCCCAATTAGCAAGTTTGCGCGAAGAATGAAGGCCCCGGTGATGACAAATTTTGTATATTAATATTTGGAATATTTTCACTGAGAAAATTATTTGATCCATTTATTTATTATTATATTTTTTAATATAAATTAGTAATAAAATATCACATTATTTTAAAAAATCTCCAAAAATAATGTTCCCTTAAAATCATTTCTTGATAGGTATTGATACACAGAACCCAATTAGAATGCCCATTTTCGTGAATTAGGCCCCTCTGTCAATGAGGCTTAGGAGGCTAATTTGACCCAAGAGAAATAGTGACTAAAAACTTTGTTAAGGCCCGAGGACTCATTATGGCTGAAAAACTTTGCTTAACCTGCAAAGTCTGCAGGTTAGGGTTGGTGACTGACTTTGTCAACTACAAGAAGGGATAAAGGCGATATCTCAAAAAAAGATGACAACTTTCAGAAAGACACGTCGTCCTAAGAAAGAATTAACTTTCGTAATCGAGATTTTACAGAAATGATATGATGAGTTTGCAGAGTTGGTGGCATGCTTTCTTACACATGCAAACCCCTTGCAAAATAGGTGGCTGTTGATCAGTATATATATGCAAAATGAGCACCAAAAGAGAGGGGCATAAAAGGCGAGCGCAAAAAAGAGAAAAACAGCCCACCAATATGGACTCTACATGTGGACATCTCTTCAATGAAAGATGGTTGTGGCACTGGCGTTGTGTTGAGAACATATGAGGGATCAGAGATAAAATATTGAATGATTCTTGGGTTTTCAACAACCAACAACGCCGCGGACTACGAAGCATTGCTAGTGGAATTTCGGTTCACTAAGGAATGTTCGGCCAAAAACTTGGTTATCTACAGTGACTCCGAGCTAGTTGTCAATTAGGTCCGCGAAAATTTTAAAGTAAACAACCCACAACTTTCAAGTACCTTTTAAAGGTCCAAAATTTGACTTCGAACTTTGATATTTGTCCACATTTTCAAAGAAAGCCGAAAGCCGACTTAAGATCCAATAGCATCAGAGACCTCGGGTGATGCAGATATCGAACGCTAACAATTAGATGATGCCCTATGTGAGATATTTGTCTGAAGGGACATTGTCTGAAGATTCGGATAAAACTAAGAATGTGAAAAAGACAGCAGGTTGGTATACCATCATGGACAGCCAAATGTACCGACGTGGGTTCTCTATCCCCTATCTATAGTGCCTCACTTCCGAAGAGGCTGATTATACCCTTTAAGAAGTGTACCTCGGAATATGTGGATCCCACATTGGGGACAAAAATCTTACTTTTAAGCTAATGAGGCAGCGGTACTATTGGCCAACCATGAAATACGATACCATGAATTTCGTGTAGAAATGCGAAAATTTCCAAGTTTATGGAAGCCTCACTCACCAGGCTCACACAGAGCTTCCACCTTTGCAATCACCCTGGAATTTACACAATGTGGGTTTGACATACTTGGACATCTACCGATAGTTTCTAGACAGAGAAAGTTCCTGATCGTCGGGATCAACTATTTCATGAAGTGGGTTGGGATCACGCCGTTAGCTTGGATAACTGAGCAGAATGCTACAAAGTTTGTCTGTCAGAACATTGTGTGCAAGTTTAGTTTTTCAGAATACATTGAGACTAACAATAGAACCCAATTTACCAAAAAACAGTTTACCAAGTATTGTACTAACCTAAGGATAAGATTGGTTCATACGTCAGTTGCATATCTATAAAGTGATTGGCAAGTGGAAGTTACAAATCTCACGATACTACATGGATTAAAGACAAAGCTGGAGCATTCAAGGGACTTATGGTTACACAAATTGCCATCAGTTTTGTGGTCATACAGAACAACACTAAGAGAACCAACACAAGAAACGCCCTTAACCTATATATGGGGTCGAGATAGTCATTCCAAAGTGGAAGTTGAGCTACCTAGTTTTCAGGTCAAGTGCTTCAACCCGAGTGACAATGCCCAAAAGTTTTGGAAAATTCTTAATATACTTGAGGAAGTCTGAGACCTAGCAAGATTGCGGACAGCGGCATATCAGCAAAGAATTGCCAGATATTATAATAAGAAGGTGACAACATGCCAGTTCGAAATATGGGACTTAGTGTTGAGGAGCATTTAGGCCACGGGTAAAAATATCAGACGGAATAAGTTTTCCCTAAATTGGAAAGGACTGTTCCTGGTCTCGACCATTCTTCAAAATTGGGCATACAAATTGCGCACCCAAGAAGACAGACTTGTCCCTCGAACATGGAATGCCTCTCACTTCAAGAAATATTATTAGTAAATGTGTAACACCCTGATAATTTGACTCGAGCTATATAGTAATTAAATTAATATAATATAAATAATATGATATATTGATATTAATAAATATTATAAATAATAATATGTATTAAATAATTAATAATAAATGATAATGATAAATGGAAGTAATAATATATAGTAATAAATATTAATAATAATTAACAATAAATAATAATGTGAAATTATATTATAATAAAATATTAATATTAATAAATATAATAAATAAGTAAATATTTGATTTTTTAAAAATATTAAAATAATAATAAAGTAATTATTATTATTATAAAAATAAAAGAATGAGAAAGAGGGAAGAATGGAACGAAGAAGAAGGAGAGGAAAGACAGAGAAATGGCCTGCCGATCATCCTGCGACGCCGCCTCTTTCTTCTGCCGAGAGATTGAAATAGCTAACTTTCCTTCTTCCTCTCGATTCGCCAGCTTGGATTTCGTCTTTGCCAGTTGCTCCCATTTCCTTAGAGATTGTTACTTTTCCTTTTCTTCCACTTCTTCATCGGTTGTGGCTACGGGTAAACCAGAGAAAGCAAGAATAAGGAAATAGTAGCCAAAGATCTTATATTGTTGCCGCTACCAAGGAGTGTCGTTGGGATTGTTGAAGCTGTCACCGTTGGTGTTCTCAATTATCAAGCAAGTTGATTTGAGTTCTTTGATAAAATCCGTTACCTTTTTTCTTCCTATTAATGTCGATCTTCCATTTTTGTATCAAGATTGTTAAAGAATTTGATGTATGTGGGTAAATTTTTGAGGATTTTGATTGAACTGGACCGTTGATGAAGAAATTGAAAAAACAGGGCATTCAGTCGATGCTGTGGATTTCTAAAGAATCAAGGTGATTCTGGACCAAAATAGTTAGTGTGTGAAATTCACAAATAAACTGATTAATCTTCATTGGCTGTGGCTACGGGTAAACCAGAGAAAGCAAGAATAAGGAAATAGTAGCCAAAGATCTTATATTGTTGCCGCTGCCAAGGAGTGTCGTCGGGATTGTTGAAGCTATCACCGTTGGTGTTCTCAATTATCAAGCAAGTTGATTTGAGTTCTTTGATAAAATCCGTTGCCTTTTTTCTTCCTATTAATGTCGATCTTCCATTTTTGTATCAAGATTGTTAAAGAATTTGATGTATGTGGGTAAATTTTTGAGGATTTTGATTGAACTGGACCATTAATGAAGAAATTGGAAAAACAGGGCATTCGGTCAATGTTGTGGATTTCTAAAGAATCAAGGTGATTCTGGACCAAAATAGTTAGTGTGTGAAATTCACAAATAAACTGATTAAATCCAATGAGTTGAAATTTTGTTTTCGTAATTTGATTTGGGAAATTTTGTCAAGTGAAAATTTGGGATAAAAACAAAGCCTTCGGCTCTGTGAAGATACGATTTGGGCTACACGTTAAAAATTAGGGCTTAAGGCTGAAACTTTTAATATAATGACGGTATTTAATCCTTGATTCGTGTATTGGTTACTTTAATTTGGTGAGAAATTGATAAATGGCGAGGAAATCATGCGCGTTGTGTCCTGAAAATGGAGGTGAACAGTGGCTATGCTGTGTTTATGAAATTGCCGTGTAGTGAGGGGGCGTATATGTGGGTGTACAGCGTATATGTGTATGTATAGCATGTACACGTCATAGGCTAAAGCCGTATATGAGTGTATATATATGTATATATGTATGTACATACGTATGTATGAATGTATATTGTAGGTATAAATATTAGTAAATTTGGAAAAGTAGTATGAGGAAATATGATGGTGGGTATGTGTACGTGGATGAGGAGTATGCATATGTGTTAGTGTGTGTTGAGGTGTGTGTGTATAAATATATATATATATTGAAATTGTTAATTAATTGAGGAGAAGGTCATCAATAATTAGTATTTTGATGGGATTGTTGTGGAATAAATTGGGATAGTTGAATAAGATGAGAATCGTGTGTCAGTTCGATAACGACAAAATTGAGGACATTTTGTGGCCTTAGAGGAAATTTTGAAATCCTGAATGAGTTAAAAATGATTTAATAAAATATTAAAGCATTCGATCGAATATTTAAGCTATTCTTGGCACCGTTACTTGTCTTCCGATAATGACATTATTTGCATGACCTTCGAATGGTGTGTGTATAGTCTTTATTAGCATTGAATGACAATTCTTTCATTGAAATTGTAAAGCCTTCTTTGTGTTATAGTTGATTGTATGAGTAATTGAGTTATTGGCTTCCTACAGTTAAGGTTAAGGAGAGTGTATGAAAAACTAAGGTATATAGTCGAATAGAAGGCTACAGTACTTTAGCGTGGTCTACACTTATCCGATACTTATTTCTGTATCATGGTGATAATAAGATATACTGATTATTGTAGAGGGATGCTTATAGTCACGTGACCATCATGGGAGATGATATCAGGAATATCATTTGACAAGAAGTATCACGGATGGTATCGGCATGCTACGGGTACAGCATCTAGGAGGACTGTAGGGGTAGTTGTATATTATGAATAACCTCGTTGCACTTACCTAACCGTTATGGACGTAAACACAGGGCCTTTGGTTCACAGTGATAGGATAAGGTCCAAAGAGATTCATTCTGATATTTCATCATTGTTGATACCTCATGAGTTGGGATTCGGTTGAATCTACGTATTATATTCGGTAGAATCCATGAGTCGAATTTTACTATATCCGGATTCAGTGGAATCCATATTGTTTTTCGTATTTGATTTTCAGGTCATTCATGTTGATATTCAGACCAGGAGATCCCTTTTATTTTTTATGAGATTGGATTCCGAGGGATCTTGCCTTTTATTGGTAAAGTGTTATGATCTTTGTTACTATATCCTATAGGGATCTTTCTTATATCTTTGAATGATAGATACAATTAAATATATTTTCTTGGACATATTGATTTGTGGGATATTATATTGTTATTCGTAATTCTTGTTATATATTGTATATATTGTATATCTGTGACCATTATTATCATTTCCTTTTTGCTTTCGGATTGATATCATTTGTTGGGTATTTGGCTCACTCTTGTTATTTTTCTTATTTTTCAGAGTAGCAGTTTAAACGAGAATGACTTTAAAGTTGAGTAAAGAGTTGTGGTGAGATAAATTGAGGCCAGCTGGAGATAGTATTGAAATAATACTCTAAAGATATATTTTTGACGTTTTGCTTCATTTTATTGGGATACTTTTCAGACTATGTATTTCTTTCCAAATTTATTTCAATATGAGGATGTTTGGATTATTATGGTTGTGTTTTATTGTGTTGTGGATCCGTTAAAAATACATATATGTTTGGTTGAGAATTTGGATTTATTCTATATGATTAGGTTTGGATATTAATTATGGATTTGGATCAAAGACGTCACAAAATGTATAGACAGCCAGGTTAAGTCAATTGTATCATTTGATGTGTTTGTATCATATTTTATTAATGCAATAAAATTCTTTTTACTTGTTCACTGTTTTGCATTCAATGGAATGTTTACATATTATTTTATAAATTTACAAGACCTAAACTGCCATTAAATCAAGTGAAACGATGCATTTTACTTGTTTACAAAGCTATTCTAAAACAATTAGAAAAACTTGGTAAGTTTGAGTGGCTTATTTGAAGTCGGACTCAAAAAACTTGACAAGGCCGAGCGGCCCACTTAAGGTTGAACTCAAAAAACTTGGCAATGACACCAAGCAACCCACAAGGGGTTGGACTTAAAAACTTAGGGGGTATAAAACAGCAAGAATGTGAAGACCTTAACCCCATATTTAGTTAGAAGAAATAAGGTGGGAATAAAATTTATATTCCCCGAGAATAAAAATTTCTCCGTTTGGTTACAAATTTAACCGGAAATAAATATTCTCTGAGAATTATTATTTTTACAAATGTGAAAAATAATAATTTTCACCATTTATATGAAAATTGTTATTCCCACACATGTGAGAATAACAATTTCTACAAATTATTATTATTATTATTTTGTTTTATTATTATTATTATTATTATTATTATTATTAATTATTATTGATGGGTAGGCCCATAGCAGGCAGGCCCAATAAGAAAAGCAGCCTAAAATTCAAAAAAGTCCAAATGCGCGTTTAGACGGTCAACGATAGCGTTTAGACGGTCAACATTAGCGTTGACCGTATGGAGCGCCAATTAGGCAGCCAACGCGCTCCCTCAAGACGGTCACCATTTCTGTTGACCGAAAGTAGTGTAGTAGCAGGCTGTGAAAAGATAAAAACCTAATATGAGCCAGGTCCAATTTGGCAGACATTTCCGTATACGACAAGCAACGGTACATTTCCCTGATTTCACGCATTCCTTGAAGCCAATCTCCTCTAAAGAAGGTATCAACAGATTCGACGCCCTTCCCATGAGGAAGGTGCCAGATTTTCTCTTTCTGCCTACAATGAACTCTAACGGTAACAGAAGCACAGAATGAAGGCAAATAATTTGGAAAATCGTTACTCGCTTAGAAAGAAAATGATCCCAGTAGAATACACCAATCAAGCCTTCTTGCTTAAGGAAGGCCGCCAAACACGATGCAAGGATCGCACCTTCTTGGCCAAAGAAGGTCGCCCTGCCACCATCTATATAACTCTACAGAGTCTCCATTCTAATGGGACAAAAAGAAAGACAAAAAAGAACTACGACAAAGAAATCATTGAGCATACTAACGCTCATCCCTAAGCACCAATCACTTACTATAATAATCCCACTCCGAGTCTTCAGATTTCAGAGGCTTCACCCACTCCCCGAGAGTCATCCATTTAAACTTCCACGCTTACAGGACTTGGTTGTCCGCTTGTTTCTCGTGAACATTAAGCCGAAAAATTGTGCTCTCAATGAGTCGTAAGAACGCCTCTTACATCTAAAGGCGAACACTCCTTCCTACCTCAATCTCCTTCTCAATTTCAACTTATATTTCTAGTTACCTTCTTATAATTCGAAAACTTATTACTGACTTGAGCGTCGGAGTGTTTTCGGTGAGACAACATCCCGCCAATAGTTGACCTCTTGTTTATTGTAGTAGTGTGTAGAGTCCAGACTCAGCGAACGGAGTAGGATCTAAACGATCAAATGAACTCGAATCTGTTCAAAGTCGGATCTAGATACGCATCAATTATTATTATTATATTATTATTATTATTATTATTAGGTATTATTATTACATATTATTATTATTATTAGGTATTATTATTATTGTTATTTTATATTATTATTATTAATACTATTACTATTATTATGATTATTATTACTATTTTCACCTTATTCATCATACTATTCAACAAACCAAATAATGAAATATGAATTTTTACCTTATTCTATTTTAATAACCAAATATGAGAATAATAATTCCAACTCTATTTTCATCCTATTTTATTCTTTAGAATAAATATTCTATTTACACATTATTGCATTCCAACAACCAAACGTACCGTAAATGTAGTATCATCAGCCAACAATAGTTGAAAGGTTTGGACACTTCACTCATAAAGGATAGAGTTTCCTTATGACATGTCCAAGAAAAAGCCTAACATATAAGAAATTCAAGTAAGAAGAAAGATTATATCAGAAAATAAATTTCACTAATATATTATGTACAGGCAAAAAAAATTTTATTAAGTCTTGGAAGACCCTGGCCGAGAGGGGTCAAGAGTATCATCCTCTTCCGAGTGACCAATCAGATCTGACTCACATTGAGCACTGGCATTCCTCCGATGAAGCATAGAAAGAGGAAACTTTGGAATCAAAATCCTTATTATGCGACGATACAGTCCAATACCATCCCAATACTTTCGCTCTAATGCAAATCTAATGTCCTCGACCTTTATTGAAGCCCTGAGCTCATCCTCTAGCTGAAGATTCCTGCTTCGAAGGGAAGTGTATTGTTGTTGTTGGGCCTTCAACAAATTGTCAAAGGAAGAAATCTTGCTTTTGGCCTCAGCAAGTTCACGCTGGAGACGATTTGCATGCTCCTCGGAAGCCTTGAAGGTATCTATGTCAACACAAGATTGGGTGGCTTCATCAATAGTTAGAGTAAATCGGTCGACCAATTCACGTAACTGCAAAACAGAAATTGGTCATTAAAGCGTTATCCAACAAAATAAGAACCTTAGGTGCTATGGAGAAGTACCTTTGAAAAGAGAGAGCTCCTTACTGAACCTTCCTCTGTGGGAGCTCCGAACTCCAAGGGTCCCATCGCTTGAACAACGTCAGCTCCAGTGGCTACCTCTTTGGCCCCAGAAGCCTCTATTATAGCCTCGGACATAGGGGTTGCTTCGCGAATGTCTAAGACTGGGGGCTTGACTATGTCAAAATACTCAACACCCCTCAATCTCTATCCCTGCGTCATGTGAAGTCCCCATGGCGCCCTTGGCTTGGACCTCCCGAAGGACCTCGGATGGAACATCTCTTGCTCTATAAATTTGGATCGCAAGATGAGGGAGCTCAGGGATGGGTATATCCGTTGCCCTTGTTTCCTCGGCCTGAGTTCTCTCGGTCGGACCCTCAGTCGCCTCCTTGGCCTATGCCCTAGTTATGTCCTTGGTCAGATTATTAATCCAATCCGATGCCTCTCCAGAAAAGATGGGCGGAAGGTTAGGCACGGGCTCACCAAAGGAAGAAGAGGCAACAAGCAGCTCAACATTTGTGTCCTCGGTCTAAGAAGGTTGAATAGCAGGCTCTCCAAGTGTTGAAGGTCTGACCATATCAACACTGCGGACCACCGCTGTTTCAAGTGGTCTCTTTCTCCTCACCAACTGACCAATGAAGAATTTGTCGTCATCAGAGGAAGAAGTCTCAACCACAGTCCGTGGACATTTGGAAGTCTCCGTCCGACGACTTTTTTCTACCCTCTCGGACAGCTCTTCAATCCTCAAGGACTTAAGCTTCCTTTTCAGCTTCTTTATCTTCACGAGAGGTATGGTCTAGACTCTTGAGTTCTCGGGCTGAGGATCCATTTAGCCTTTTTAAAAACGTCAGCTTTCAACCATCGGTTCTTTCTATTTTCATTAAAGGAATCGAGGTTATTGTGAACAAGGTTAGTAAAATCCTTCACTGCCTCCATCTCATCACTTGAAGCATCACCACAAAAACTCGAGTCCACATTTTCCCATTCATTCGACACACCCCACTCAGGGGGGACAGTAAGGAAAAAGTACTTGTCTTTTCATCTCTTGGTGGAATTATGATTTCTACCACTAATATAAAATTTGGGTCACGGGGTAATAACAATCTAATTTTGGCTGTGAGAAAATCTAAAAATAACCTTGATAGCCGCAGTTTCAAAAACTTTACCATGATAACATGTGAAGACATAAAGGGATATGAGATACCTTACCGCATTCGGCCGTACTCTGGCCATTGAACTTTGAAAGCCTTCATTATCTGGTAAAGTTCCAAGGCCATGGGATAGCGAAGACCACCCTTTAGATGGATTTCATAGACGGTAACAAAACCATCTAGAGGGGTGCATGCTCCATTGTCTGCACCAAGCAACAGTATTGCGGTCAAACTCGAGATCCTATATTTAGAATGGATGACCTCCAGATCTTTTAGAGAAAGAGCAAATGGAATATCCTTTACTTCGAGAGTCATCATAAAATCAGAGGAGAAAAATGGGAGACAAAAGTCTGAAAGAAGAAAACTCACAGCGTTCAAAAGAATGAACTTAGAATTGCAAACGAAAATCTGAAAGAATGGAAGGACTTTTGAAGGGTGGAGAATTCAAAAGACACGCCTCATTACAACCAAACCACGGGTCAACCTCCCATAAGCTGGCAGGAATAATGACCCTTATATTTCCAAGGCGATGTCAATTGCATTTAATGTCTCAATTGACGACGCACACCAACATCTCGGACTTGAAGAAAGTCCTTAGACACGTTTTGGTCAAACTATTGGTCAAAAAAATGTTTGCGGATATTTTGGTCAGGCTATTGGTCTCAATAATATCCTCGGACACATTTTTGCCAATCTATTGGCCTCAATAATACCCTCTAACATTTATAAGTTTGCGCTGGACAAAGGGAACATATGCCAGCATCAAGCTATTGCTGAATAATAGGCATGGTGCAAAAAACACAAACAATTTTCCAATGGAGAATGCCTTCGCATGTCACTCAAGATATTTTTATGGTCAACAAACATACTAAAGGTTGAAGTTCTCAAATTTCTTGGTATGGAGGGTTAGTGATGGGTATTGATACCGAGGGCCCAATTGGAAGGCCTATTTTCATGAATTGGGCCCTTATTTCAAGGAGGCCCATGAGGCTAATTTGGCCCAAGAGAAATAGTGACTAAAGACTTTGTTAAGGCCCGAGGACTCATGATGGTCGAGAACTTTGCTTAACTTGCAAAATCTGCGGGCCAAAGTTGGTGGCTAACTCTGTCAACTATAAGAAGGGATGAATGCGATATTTTAGGAAAGATGACAGCTTTTACAGAGTACGTACGTCCTAAGAAGAGCAGTTAACTTTTAGAATCAGTAGGTTTTATAGAGCGATAGGATGGGTTTTGTAGAGTTAGTGGTAGACTTTCTTACACATGCAAGTTTCTTGCAAAGTAAGTGGCTGCCGATTAGTATATATATGCAGAACGAGTACCAAAAGAAAATGGCATGAAAGACGAGCTCAAAAAAAGAGAAAAATAGGGAGAACATAAGAAGACGCTGTTCTACTCTCAAACTCTATTTTCACTCTCTTCTGTAACTTGAGTTCTTTGTAATAAAAAATCTCTATATTGAAATCATTTACGGACCAAGTGTTCCATTATTTTTTCCTCTCATTTAAGAGAGGTTTCTCACGTAAAATATTGAGTGTCACTACTACTCTTTTTCTCCCTCTCTCTAAACTTCTCTAGCTTTCCAAGACGCTTCCTATAAAGTTTGAACCTTCACGAAAACTCAACTTTATACCTGCATCCTCAAATCACTCCCTCAAAAAGGACCTTCCTTTATCTTTTGTATTGCACAAGACTTGGATTCAATTATACGAAGAACTAGTACGGGACGCATTTGGATCCCCATCCATACAACAATCAGGATCCAAGGACGCAACACTCATTATATCAAATGTTTTAATAATCAGAAAATTACATAATAATTTAGTATTAGCAATTCTGTTTTGGTTTACAAAACTAAGCAAAATATTATTTTGGTTTGAAAGAGCAAAAAAGATCATGGTTTAAATTTTAATATAAAATCTAGAAAAATTATATGGTCCTTAATGACTATAATTATGATCCTTTATATTATAAAAAAATAGATTATATCAATATTCAATACACATAAATAATATTTATCTGGATATACTATAAATAAAAAAATACCAATTTTACTTGTTTATTATCAACAATATGCGTAATAAATAAAATATAAAAATAAATTAATACAAGATGTAATAATAAATAAAAATTTTAAGAATTAAATAGCTATTAAGTAAAATTTTCTTAACTTCTAAAACTAATCAAGTTAAATATATTATAAAAAACTAATTTACAGGTCAAACAGTATAAAAGCGCTAACCCTTAATTGGCTTACTATTATTATATAACTTTTACCCAAAAAATTCATCGAATTTGCTTCTTATTAACAAAATTGGGTACTTTTTGATCTTCTCTTAGACTTTACCTTACTGTCATGAAAATAGCCAATATTTTTAAAACTCCAAGATCTAAGCCATTGACAAAACTTTGAAGGCTCATAGGTTCGAATTAGTGATTGATGATGGTTAAATGATATTAGGATGAGTAAACATTATTTTTTATATCACAACTCACGAAAGAAATTTTCTCATTTTCTTCTTATTTTTGTAATTCTTATTTTCTTCTCTTTTTATATGAATAAAGAAAAAAATTTATTTATAAGTAATCTTAAAAATAAGGACAAAAAAACACAAAATTGTGAATACTTTATGCCCATGTTATATATAGTAAGTATATTACTTGTGGGCATGAATTGCATGTTGTATTTGGAGATGGTGCATCTCCCTAATATATATATTTTTATTTCATCCATTGGATAAAAAATTTGGCAGATAAAATTTAAAATGTAAAAAAATATATTTAAATAATTATCTTTATAAAATTTTATACTAATTAATTAATAATTTAATTAATATTAATATTATAAAAAAATCCATAAAAAAATGCTATATATGATTTTTATATCCTAAAACTCAATGGTGGAGCCCTAAAATTATGCATAACCCCTAATCCCATAAATTTAGAGGTATAGAAAACAACCCAATTTATCCACTACACCTGCATGCAAAACTTGAGAAGAGGCAAAAATAATCATCTCAAGATACAATCAAATTTACTCTAATTTAAAATTTATATTTAATAACTTGCTCGACCACAATATTATGATAACTACCTCACATATATACAATCATTACATAACAATACATGAAACTGAAGTAGTGTTGCATCCGGTTACCAAATTTCTTAATTGATTTCCTTAATTAATATGAATTAAATATTTTTTTATTATTTATTTTTAAAAAATTTTATTATTTATTCTATCAATAAAGTTAAATCTCAAATAGACAATGGCATAAACATACAAACGTATGTCAAAGTAATCAATTAAACCGTAGAACTCAAAGTGTCATACCTGAAAATGGTTTTAAATAATGATCATACCATAATCTCAATACACATGTAAGAAGATATATCCGTAATAAATTCAATATAAACAAGGAAAATTGTGTCTTACACTTGCTACTGGACAAACCAAATTTCAATTACATCACCGACAAAGCGTTGTAATAACCAATTAATACAGAATTGTTTAACCGAAGTGAAACAAATATCCTAAAGTTACTATTCTAAGATAAAATACAACATCTAAATTTTTTAATTCCTAATTCTATTTCCTCGAATAACCTTTCCATCAACTTTCTCTACCTACAAGTACGCATCAACTCCTATTGTCTAAAAGGTTAGTAAAAATTGAAATATGAGTGAGTTAAATACTCAGTAAGATATACAAATTTTCATAATAAAATATTTAATTTACTTTAAAATAATGTTAAAAAAATAACAAAAATCAAATTCAAAATCTTGTAATTTCTACATCATTCATGTACAAATTTATAGGCTAACAATTCAATTTCTTCTTTTAACAATATACCATTAAAAACATACTCAAATTATATAAATTTTTGTGAATTAAGAATTAATAAGGTCTCACCGATAAAAGAGCAAATAATTAAAATTTGAATTATACATGTTTCCATGCAATCAAAGGTTTTATACTATTCAAGGTCTATAGGTAAATATTTATACATATAACCATATAGATAGAGATGAATGTCATTTTAACCCTCATATTATAGATTTAAATATCAATTATTATTATAATATATTAATACAAATCATAATATATCACGGCTAATTTCTATAATAGTCCGTATATAAACGATGAAAAACTATACACAAATATAAATAATTATTTATATTTTTATACTGAAAAAAATATCCTTATTTTTTAATAAGTTATAAAATTTTTTATAATTTTTTAAATACTTGTCAAGCAGTACATTAAAATTTCTGTGTGAACTTGAATGTGCCAATTTTAAAATATATAGAATTTACATTATAAAAATTTTAAATATGTGAAACTATTCACAATTATAATTTTAGAAAAATCAATAATATATTATAATTTTAACATTTTCTTTCAATTGTCTAGCTGGCAGGAATAATATAGAATGATTTTAAAACATGCGAAGCATATTCTTAAGAATTTTAAACATGTTATAACATAATAAACAAAAATCAAAGCATATAAAAATATTTAAATAAAATTTCAGAATATACATGAATTTTAATATAGAAACTAATTTGAGAAATATAATGTATGTGGATTAAAATTATAAATTTCATAAAAATTATAGAAAATGGGAATGAGAATTAATACATGAGAAGTATAAACACTTTACATATAAAATTATAGTATTCATAGTATTTAAGATAATAAATATCTATAAATATCAAAAAGAATAACTATAAAAGAAGATAAATTTAGGATATACTTATCTTAACTTGATTTCATCCAAATATTATTTGATTTCTCTTTCTCCTACTTCCCTCTCTTCTTTTATCTCTTCTCATCAACTCTATCTTTTTCATGTCTCAAGAACCAGCTCAAGATGACCTAAATTTGGCCAAAAAATGCGTTTCTATGACAAGTTAGCTTGTCATGTACAAATAAGGCACAACTGTGTATATGCACCAAGACAAAAGCCACAAGGCACACGAACATTCCTTATGTGTACATCATGTATTAATAATTTGTCAAAGTTGTGCATAAGTATTTTTGGGATAAGTATCGAGTATGAGTAATCTGCTAAGAGTACATTCAAACGCACTAGAGATGTCCTTCAAGCATAACCCATCTACTCAAAACATACATGTACACGTGTCATGTACCAGTTAAATATCATTCAATATAATATGATCCGATCAAAATATTAATTTTGACCCAATTTTTTATTTAATATCAAAATTTTTATTATCTTAATTTAATTAATTATAATTAAAATTATAAATTAAAATTTATATCTTACAAGTAGTGTACCGACCTTATACGTACTGCAACAACTTATACATGCCTAAACATATCCAATTACACAATTCATTGTTTCTCAACAATATCCCCCAAATATATATCAAAACATCAAAATCTTGTTACCCTCCACATGTGCACTCACCATTCTAAAACTCCCATGAAAACTAAACCTGTTAATATAAAAGAATAATAATATAATGTAAGCTAAATGTTCAGCAAATAAATAGAGAATAATATAATGAATATGAATGTAATAAACATGTGACAAATAAACAAATAAATAGAGGTTGGTAATAATTTTATTAATGAAGTAAAAATTTATAAATATCAATTTAAACTCTATCCTGTAAATTAGAGATCCGGTATTTAAACCCATGCATGGGTTGTTTATATATCAACTCAATAGAGAAGGCCTTGCCTACTATGATTGCCTATAGGTGGATCATATATGATTTTATAATATATTACAACATGTTATAATATACGTACTTTTTGTTAATTTTTCGTGATGGTTTATTTTGAATAAACATGATAAAATCTTTATGGTACATTTTTCTAAAAATTAAAAGCAAAATAAATTTTCATAAACTTAGTGTAGAAATCTAACATAGTCTTACAAAAGGTTTCTCTTTAAATTCTTGCAATAAAGGAACATATCATATGACATCCTTCCATAATCTTTAGAAATTTTAAAATTTCCAAGAAAGTTTTATTGGCTTAGCACAAGCTTTCAAATTATTAAAGTAATGGAATAAAAGGAACATGCATGCAAGCTAAGTGGAGGAGGGAACATCATTATTCATATATATGTAACTTTAGACATGTAAATCTCATATTATGAGTTAATATAAAGAAAAATTTATAAATTTTAACAAAAAAAAATGACTGAGATTAGAATTTACTTACCTTATTATGAATTTAAACAATCCTTTGAAATTTTAATTCAAAATCTTATTTCTTTTCTTCATCTTTCTTCTTCAATTCTCCTTCCCTCCTCTATTTGAATACATGAAAAAGATAAGTAGAATTGTGGTAGAAATGTTTTAAGTAATAGACTATTACACATGCACTAATTATATGTGTATCAAGTGGGAAGACTAAATTTAGCCTGCACAAATATGTTTATTAGGTGCACATCAAAATACGAAGTTACTGAAACAAACACTACCACTACGCTTCCTGTGTATATTTTGTTTATAGATGTTTTAAATATGCTCATGTGCCCCTCAAGTTTGAATCTGACTTGAGTTTCACTAGCCAATAGAACATATCCACAGCTTGTAAGCTCATTCGGCACCAACTACTACTGCCTAACACCTAACTCCTCATTCAAACATACAATTATCAAAATTAATTTGTAAAATTAAATGCATTTAAATATTGTATATTAAATTAGTATTTGGATCTTATGGCATGTATTTAATTAACAATCAAATGTGAGATTCCACAATATTTACAAAATAAAAAATTTGCAATATTCCTCAACTATTTTTAATATTTAAAATTATCATATACTTAATAATCCTATAAACTTATGCTTAAATAGTAGTATCTCAAGATTGAATCGCTACTTCTTCAAATAGATTATAGCTAATCAAAATGGTATAATATATTATATTTTGAACCAATGGTTCTGTTTGATTAGTGTAAACAACAAATCATACATAAATTTATCACCATTTGAAAGTTTCTCATATTCAAAATTATTATCGCATTGTATTTGTATCAATCCATATGTGTTTAAAGAGCCGAGCTCTTGATTTCTAAGAATTGTTATCACTCTTCACCCACATGTTTTTTTCATCTCAAATATTTTATAAATATCTATCTACCTATCAAGCAAAATACTTTTATAAATAATAAAATAAAATTATTGCGTCCGAGGATCTGATTATTATACGGATAAAGAAATTTATCTGTTTGTTGTTTTATATCTTCGGTCTCCATAATCATTTAATCAAATTTTGTATAATCACAAATAACAGTCAAAGGATTGGCGGGACTCAATCCCCGATATATCCTCCGACGCTCAAGTTAATATTTTTCTTAAGTGTGAAAAAAGAAACATGATATAATAAAGTGTAATATATCCGAGGAGTTGCACTCTTGGCGTCTTAATTTGGGAGGGAAAGTTTGCGCTCTGGGTATCTTTAAATACTTTGTCGGAAAAGATCTTTGTTTAAATCTTGTTCCAGTTAAGTAAAGTTGCCTTTCTTGAATGAAGATGATCCGTATTTGTAGATGGTGGGCGGCAATTATCCGTTGGAAAAACTGATGGCGACGGTTGCAACTAATGCCTGTATAGTCAGTTGATTAACCGTCGACGGCCATTATATGGACCTCGGCCATAATTACCAAAATGGGCCGAGGAAGTTTTTAGGGCCACGCAGCATAATGGGCCATTGAGGTGCTATGGACCGTGCGGGCATAATGGACTGTGTAGGTTTTAAGAATCGTTGACTTTGATTCTTCGGCCTAAATTGTATTAGGCTTCCTTAATTGGACCATTGGGTACTATACCAATCACTAGCCTCCCCATGCCAAAAGGGTTTGAAATTCATCATTCTGGTTTGAAATTATAAAATTTCTTTATGTCTGTGTCCGAAGTATTATTCAATGAAATCCTATTTCTCCTCGGATAAAAATTCCTGAGTCCAAAATCTTCTTAATGAGCATAATTAACCCAACGGTCTATATTCCTGACATCAGTTATCGCATTAAATGTACATAATTTCGACTTGTTGAAAATGCGCAAGCCATCATTACTTATATTGGGTGATTTGACATTTGGCTGAGCAAATGAGCAGTCGACACATAACAGTGCCATGATTAGGCGTGTTTTTTGAATTTTGAATGTAAATGGCATCATTTGGAGCTCTTTGCTTTGCCTATAAATTGGTCTTCGAAGGTCATAAGAATTCTTTACTTCCTTTGCATTTGTTTTCTCACTTAGGAATCATCTTCTTCCTTTCTCCGTTCAAAAACTTCTCATGGCGTCAGGAGTTGCAGATATTTAATTGATTCTTATCTCCGAGGATGTGGAATATTTTAGGGCTCGGTATAAGATTCCACGTTCTCTAGCATACCTCTTGCCCGGAGTCACCAAGTGAGCCTTTGCTGCTCCATCAAAATATATTGCAGTATACAAAACTCACATCAAGGGTGGTCTTCATTTTCCTTTGGCTCCAAAATTTTACAAGATAATGGTGGAGCTTCATATATCAATCATCTGACTCCATTCAAATGGCATGAGGTACTTGATTTCTTTGTGCATTTTTGCTTGAATTCACGATATAGTTTTTGACGTTACAACCGTGAAAATTTTATGTCGTTTTAATCACAATTTGAATTGGATAAACGAATCTCCTTAGTCGGAATACGGGTTAAGTGGAGGAAATGTAGACTCACAAAAAGGTGAAAGGACCGATTTTTTTATTTGATGGTTCCTTCCACGTGGGAGTTCTATACGGAATAGGGTTGTGTTTCCGCTACTATGCAGTTGGATGTATTTGACCATGAGAAAAAGGCCATCTAGAAACTTACAGATCTTATAAGTGAAAAGGCCAACACCTTCAATGAAAATAAAAAGAACTGTTGGCTTTTCCTAAGTCCCTTGCCTTGGCCAAATGGGAGCCCGTGGTTGAAGAGTTTGAGGCTCAGGGCATCAAAAAACTCTTCTCAAGAGAAGGCATAAAAGGAAAGCTAAGAAGTTCAAAATAAAGGAATCATCGGGTAAATCCAAGAAGTTCAAGGAGAAAATAAAAAAGCCCGAGGACAAAAGAGCCTCAAAGGGCATAGAGATAAAAGAACCATCGGTCATTGCGCCTGGTAATAAGGAGGCCTCCATCGAACCCAGCTCTGAGGATAAGGTCACTATAAATGAATTAATAAAGAGGAAGCGGCCAACGATCACTTTAGATCAGACCTCTATGTCTTCCTTGGCACAAATTCTAGAGGTCGTCGGGTTAATTGAAGAAAGTGAGCATGTGGGGTCCGCCGCTGAGAAAGTGACTGAGGTCGTTCCCATTCCAGCCCCATGCTTCTTCATACACTGTTCCGACCGTTCTACCACCTTTGCCCGAGGAGTTCCTACTTGATATTGTGATAAATTTTATCGAAGAAACTTCTTGGATGAGTGAGATTCATTCTGATGAGGCTTTGGAGATGCAATTACTCGAGTTTCCAGAGACCAACGTGGTTGAGGTGGTCATTGAAAAACTTCAGACTAACTCTTCAAAGGGGTATTTTCCCGAACCCCCAGAGCAAGAGGTCCATATAGAGTTTGAGATCAGGGCTAAATTGTTACGAGCAAGGTTGACGAGGCAGAAATGAATTTAGTGCCTGAAGAAGCTAGGGAAGATGTTGAGGTAGTTGGTCCAAGGTCTTTGAGAGTCGAGGCCCTAATTGCTCCAGAGGTTTGTATGGATGATGCAACTCATGGGAAGATTTTTGTTTCTAAGGTAACTATCTACAATCTTCTTTAACTTCCAAGTCATCTTTTTGTATGTTAACTTGGCTTTATTTTCCTTGTAGATCAAGAAATGATAAGTTGTCTTGCTGACACTACGAAAGGCTTTGCTCACAATTATGTGAAAGGGAGAAACTTCTGATTGTTGAGGGGCGTATCTCTGAACTCAAGCGTGATTTGGCTGATATGAAATAGAGACACAACCTCCTCAGGAAGAAGTATTCTAAAGTGGAGGGTGAGCTACGTTCCTCAATCCGTCCCGAGGATGTTGTAAAGATATCCGATGATCTAATTGTTGTACAAATAAAAAAATTTATCCATAGGTTGTTTTATATTTTTGATTTTTGTAAGCCTTTAATTAAATCTTGTGTAATCACACACAACAATTAAAGAGTTGGCGGGACTCGTCTCGATATATCCTCCAACGCTCAAATTAATATTTTTCTTAAGTGTGAAGAAAAAACGAAATATAATAAAGTGTAATATATCGAAGAGTTGCACTTTTAGACGTCTTAATTTGAGAGGAGAGTTTGCGCTCTAAGCGTCTTTGAATACTTTGTCAGAAAAAATTTTTGTTTAAATCTTGTTCTAGTCGAGTAAAGTTACTTTTCTAGAATAAGAAAATCTGTATTTATAAATGGTGGGTGGCGATTATCCATTGAAAAAACTGATAGCGACGGTTGCAACTAACGCCTGATGTAATCAATTAAGTAACCGTCCTAAATTGTTATACGAACTTTGGCCATAATTACTAAAATGGGCTGAGGAAGTTTTTAGGGCCATGCAGGCGTAATGGGCTATTGAGGTGTTGTGGACCGTGCGCGTATAATGGGTTGCGTGGGCTTTAAGGATCGTTGACTTTGATTCCTCGATCTAAAATTGTATTGGGCTTTTTTAATTGGGCCCTTGAATACTATACCCATCAAAAACATTTATATAAAATATTTTTTTATTTTTAAATATATATACATATATAATTGGTTAGAGTAATTATTAGATAACTCTAAACCGAATCAAAACCTGAATGAAGTTTGTTTTAGTCCTAAAAATTGAATAGAATGATTTGGTTATCTTAATTTTTGATTTGATGTTAATAATTTTAGTTTAAATTATCGAATCAATGATTTTTTAAACCCATCTACCTTTTATTTATATTAATTTTGCTTCGTTTTAAAGAGAGTGAAACTTCCTCTATTTTCTTCGGATAAATTTAAATAAATTTTAGAACCTTTTGTTTTCGAAGCAATTTAATTTGTAATTATTAGAACTAATTTAAGAATTATTTGGAAAATAAAAAAAAAGGAATAATTTTAAAACGGTGTCGTAATATCTAGGGTTTCGCAATCAACAAATCCTCGTCGACGTTCTTCACCGTCACGCTCTCCGGATCCATCGCATTGTTCGAGTCCCAGGCTTCACGTATTGAGCGAGAGAGAGCCGACTGCAAGAGGCAAAGCAATCTGCAACGATGGTTCTCTCTCTCTCTCCTCTCCTCTCTCTCTCTCTTCCCCCCTCTCCCTCTCATTTCGTGTCCATTTGTAAAGACCGCTTTCAAATTTCGTTATTATTGGCTGATCTACTTTCCTTACTCCCTCCTGCCCTTTTGGATGATTGTTACAGTCGCTGGTCGCAAACGAAGACTTTCAGCACATTCTTCGTGTACTTAACACTAACGTCGACGGTAAGCAGAAGATCATGTTCGCTCTCACTTCGATCAAAGGTATTGGCCGCCGATTCGCCAACATCGTCTGCAAAAAGGCCGATGTAGACATGAACAAAAGGTTTCTTCGATATTCTCTTTCTTAATTATTTTGGTTCAACCGACCTTAAAATGCGGAGTGTTGACTTCTCAAATTTCATGTTGCCTTTTTTTGCTGAAAATGAGCGAATGGTAGTATTGTTTCTGCTGTTCATATCGTATTTATTCTGAACTACGATTTATCTCACAGGGAATTGTGGTTTCTGAAAATTTTCGTCATTTAGTGTGTCTGAGTCCTAACTAATTATTTCATTTTTTAATGTTTGTGAGAAGGTTCATGTAGTTCTACTAGCTTAGTCGAAGAATTTTTCGCCTAATTTACACTGATAATGTTTATATTTCATTTGCTATTGTATTTCATTTGGTGGTGTTCGTTGACTAACTAACTATTGAGATTGTATTTCTGTTTTTGTTAAGTATATTGAGATTGTATTTCTTTTTTTTGTTAAGTACATTGAGATCGTATTTGATTTTGCTGGTATCTTTTGACTAACTACTGAAATTGTATTTCATCTTGCTGGTTCCCTTTACTAAATTTCCAGAAGTCATTTTCAAATTGTTGTAGAGTTTCTAGAATATCAAATATACCGAATTAAGATAAAAACCCTGTTCTCAGACAATGTAATTGCTTTTAAGCATCTTTTTGTTAAACCGCCGCCCCCCCTCCCGGCGGGGGATAAAATAAATAAAAATCTAGCCTTGGCATCTTACTTTTAATGTGTTAAATTTAGTAGGATTGTGAATCTCAAATTTTATCATACATCTGTTTTACTGGGGAGGAAAAGTATAAAAGTCAAAACTATGTAGAACTTTAGAAATACTGTATAACCTTATTCAATTATATGAGGGCTCCCAACTAAAGGCCAAATAATGGATGTGTAAATTTGATGAAGGATTGTGTATTTGCAGTATTTGCATTTCCTTACCTTGGGAGATGGAACCCCAAAAAACTATCTAAATAGATGTACTGCACAATTACCTTGGAACGCCTTTTTTCCAAAATCTAGTGCAACTTCTCAAAATTACCCAAAATTGCATAATTTTTGTGTTCAGTGAACACAATTACTTCTAGATATGAAACTCTTTTTCCCGTCAATCTGCTGACATAATATGTGGTAAAGGCTTAGAAGCAAAGGAGCAAACTAATTATTGTTTATGTCCCCACCACTACCATCCACCCTACACCCGCCACACCTTTTAGGTGGCTGCTCCCATGTGGCTGGACCAAAGCTTTGGAAGTTCAAAGGTCAGGAGTTCAGAGATCCAAAATATTGGGAAGCTTGAGAAGTTTGGGAAGTCCAAGGGCTCAGTGAGTCCATGGTTCGGACAATTAGGAGTTTAGTTTTTTCCATGGATGTCAAGAGTCTCAAAACTTGATTTTCTGTGGGAGCTTGGTAGTCCCATCCTGGGAGCTCAGTTGTCTTGGGATTTTGGCTTTTTTGGAGCTTGGCGCCTTCCAGTTTTGACTATTGAAGCTTGACTTCTCTGCAACTGGTGGGAGATTATGAGATTCATGTCCACCTGGCCCTTGAGAGGCATGCAGGTTTCCTAATCTAGTATAAAAGGAAAATGCAAACTCTAGAACAGACAACACCATACAAGTTCAAAAGAGAGCAGAGCATAAGAGAGAAAGAAGGAGAAAGAGGAAGAATTTGTGCTTCATTTGGACGACAATTTATGTCCAATTTCTGCCATTCCTTAGTGTGTCTTCCAGGTGAGGCGTAGAGTGTTTTCTACTGGTTCAGTTTTCAATTATGCTCTCTTCGTGCTAATTATATATTTGTGGAGGAGTTGAGGGGGGATTTTGCACCTAGGTTCTGAAAGGCGCTAGAGTTTTTGTAAGCAAAGCTATTTATAGTGGGGTACTGTTATGGGCTCTAAATTTCTGTGATTTTTCCTTGGTTGAAAATGGATTTTTCCCATGAAATCTTTCGTCTCCTTTTTGTGTTGTTTGCATGTCATTATTTGGCCTCTCCACATATTCAGGCAACATGGGAGCGGTTTGCCATCACTGAGTTTGGTATGCAAATTCCCAACACACAACACCCCATGCCACCACTTCCCTCAGCTTCACGCACATGCTGATACCTGCTTCCATGCCTTTATATCTGCTTGTCTGTTTGTTTGAGTGTATTTTGATGCTCAGCTCTATCTGTATTACTTCTTCATGTTTGAAATGAAGATTGCAGAGCAAGAGCAGTCAATGATGTGCAAAACTGCCTATTTTCTGAGGGAATACACAGCATCTCTTTATAAGTGGATCCTTCTGGGCCTTCTCCTGCCCCCTTCCCCTCTAATGCACATCATCTTTTTTGAGTTTTATGTTTTTAGAAATTTCCAATTAATTGATGTTCTTGTGTATGGGATGGGATGAGTATTTGTTATCGTAGCCATTGCTGTGATCAAATCTGCTTCAGAGCATATGTTTTGATCCGGTCAATCCCAGGCTACATTTATCTGATCAATGGTTTTCTAATGTTTGTTTTGGTTTGGTGATTCTCATTTTGTTAGTTTAATCTTTCTTCTACCACTTTTTCTTTCTTGTGTAGTCTTCATCATGCATTTTGATTTATTGCGCTTCTATTCTGGTCAGTACCTCATTTTTTTGTGAAGTAATTTTCAGATAAAGAGAAAAAAATATTGGCCCAAGCTTAACTGCAAATCTAAATTCTTAACAGAAATTTTCTGTTTGAAATCTTAAAAATTTAAAGAGATTTAACAATCCAAGGCAAACTTTTTTCCTTTGATTTTGTTCTACTTTGTACCTTTTGTGCCTTGTTTGTATGTAAATTTAATTTCTGAAGTATATCGTCACTAATTTTAGTAGTTGTAAAGCCTGAGTCGTAATTTGTTTTTAATGCACATTTAATCACATATATAATCCGTGTTTTAAGTATTTAAGGTTAGCAAGTGGGATAATATTTGAGGAAATTTTAGTTGTGGGTAATGCCTCTGGAATATTTTGGAGCATTGTATTATTGATTTAAGTCAATTTTCTTGTAAATTAATTTTCAGGTAAAGAGAAAAAAAAAAGTTTTTCCCAGGTTTTATTGCAAGTCTAAATTCTTAACATAATTGTTTTTTGTTTGAAATTGTAAAAATTTTAAAGAGATTAACAATCCGAGGCAAACATTTTTTCCTTTGATTTTGTTTGGACCCTTTTGGGCCTTCATTTCTGCTGAGATGCCAGAGAGAGAGGATAGAGATAGGGGGGTGATTTTTGAAGGAAAATCTCAGTATTTCTTGGAATATTCAAGCAATGCAAGTGTATTTCTCATTCCTTCTTCCATTTCCTATTAAAAATGGATCGTTGTAAGGAATTGATACGGTTAATATAGCCCACAAGAAGTGAAGGTTCGGGAAGGCTCAACTATGGGATACAATAGTGGCTTACGACCCTGTCAATAGGGTTATAATAAATAGATATACTGACCTTCCATTTAGGCTCTTCCAGTGGGAGTACTTGTTGGTCCTTGGCTCCAAAGCTCTGCAATTTTTCGCATATGTTATTTCTTAGACTATTAATATAGTTGTGGTGACTTATTTGTAAATATCCTTTTTATGCATTGTTGAACTTTTAGCTCACACTTGCATATTCACTACATTTCATGCCTGCTTGTATATATGTGTTAATGGTTTTTTAGTGCACCTGTCACTAATTAAGAATTGAGGTTATGTGTTGTTTTGTACTGGGATGTGATGGTTGTTCTTTATTTCCATTGTTTTCCTTTTGGACTTGTTTTTTTTTTTTTTTTTTTCTGGGAGTTGTTCTCTTTGAATTCATTGTTGTTACTGCAGGGCTGGTGAGCTCTCTGCTGCGGAGCTTGATAACTTGATGACCATAGTGGCAAATCCAAGGCAGTTTAAGATCCCAGACTGGTTTCTTAACAGGAAGAAGGATTACAAGGATGGTAGGTACTCCCAAGTTGTATCCAATGCCCTCGACATGAAGCTGAGAGATGATCTAGAGCGTCTTAAGAAAATCAGGTACATTATATATGTGTCTCTCGCATGCTTTCTTTTTGGGAAAATGTAAATCTATCTGTTGGCATTGGCCTGTCAGAAGTCTTAATTTCCTGCAGGACGGACTATGACTCTAGGGTTGTATTAGGGGCACAGTCTGTTGGATTAGGAAGCTATAAAGGCATGAGCTCTCTCATGCTGGTCAAATTCTTCTGAGTTGGCAATAGCCATATGACTTGACTGATCACGGCAATCTGAGGTGAATTAGGGGTGTCAGTTGCGTGGTGCTTAATTATTGATCTTTTAGTTGTGGTGACTAATGGAGCTGCTCCTTGCAGAATTGGCACTTCAATTGTGATTAAGTACCCTATAAGTGCTCGGTTGAAGAATTATGTTTAAATAATGTATTTTTAGTGGGTGGAAGTATATCAATGTGGCAGTTCACCCGGTCTGCTCTATTTGTGGTTAGGAATCACCGTGGCCTTCGTCACTACTGGGGTCTTAGAGTACGTGGGCAGCACACAAAGACCACCGGCCGAAGGGGAAAGACGGTTGGTGTCTCAAAGAAGCGCTGACGTTCATCGGTTATCCTATTCCAAATTTTCTTTTTGTTTGGCTCTGGATTCTATTGTGACAAAAGAATTGCTGTTTTGGCATACTCTTCCCATACCATAGTACTTACATGGTAGATGACAGTCTCCTGACTTCTAATCCAAATTTTTATGGTCTGCAATTTATTATGTTGGCTGGCTTCTTTCAGTACATTTGTTAGGCCTGTGCTATTTATAGTTCAGTCCTTGGTGGCTGCATTCTTGCCTATTGAATTGGTCTGATCTGGTTCCATGCTAGAGTTTGATATGAGTCATAGTAAGGTACTTCCATTATTTTTTCTTTCCTCATACTCCACGGTGGTGCCGCCTGCCGTTGTTGGATCATTTCTAGCAGCTCCATGGCGGGCCGCCACCCTACGGAGAATACTCCTATACCCAGAATAGGAGTATAGGGATATGGGTTTTGAGACGAACACTGGATATCAAGCAGTTGTATCATTTGGCCGAAAGTGAAGAAGTGCAGCGAGGACTCAAGGGCGGTTACATTTCTTATATTAGTCCACTTGGTGATAACATATAGATATTGTTTTTTAAAATAATTTTATATATTACAAAAGTATAATTAAAATAATATTAAAAAGTAAATTAACATTTTTCTGTATTTTTGCTTTATTAATTTCAAGGTAAAAAAATAAAAGATACTTTTTTTTAATTATTTCTTATAAATGATTTTATTTTTTCATCTCAAATTATATAATTAAATATGAACTTTAAATAAAAATTTAAATATAAAATAAGATTGTAGATGGGGGTTCAACAGTAGTAAAGCTAAAAACTGTGGGGCATAATTTTCAGCGACCAGAAGGTTTCAGCCTTGGTCAACAGCCGACCACCGCGGCGCCAACAACCGTCCGACAACCGTCGTGAAAGCTGTGCCCGACAGCCGTCGTGATAGTCGCGATGAGATCACGCCGAGATAAAATCGAGACTAGTGTGCTCTCAAACTTTCTAAACTGAATATCCTGACGCGGGCAGTTAACGGAAAGGTTCCTCACAGCTAAAATAATAGAAAATACATTATAATATTCTCAATGTTATATCATTTGAAGCAAATTATTACTCATACTTTTAATATATTTTATTTTACATTAGAAATATAATACAATTATTCTCACATTTGTCTATTAATAAAAAATAAAAATGTAAAAAAAATAATTATTTTTTTTTTTTCTACATATATTTTTAATAAAATAGGATTAGATGGACGTATGAGTATCATTTTTTTCTTTTTAATTATTAAGTATATCATGAATTATTTAAATAAATTGCTGGTTGAAAATATGTAGCAATTTGCGTTCTGCTTTCACTATCTGAAATTACTAATTGAAGTTAACATTGTTAATATATAATATGATTTTTTATTAAAACAAAAATCAACAAAAATATGATTTTTTTTCCCTTCCTTCAATGCGAAATTATAGTGCATGAATGCAGTGAAACAACGTGATTGATCAATCAATTTTCTGACACAGAATTATATATTATTTAGCCAGTACTAGCTAGCTAGTCGAAAGCAATGGACCAGTGGTACCATGTTTCTTATATTTAAATAATTTTATCTTATAACTTGAATAAAAAATTAGATAATTTGAATAATTGAAAATTTTTTTAATTTTAAATCTCATCTGTCAAATTGTTTTTAATTTAATAAATAAAAAAATATATCAAGTGTATTTTTCTGTCGCCCCAGGCACCTCTCCCTACTGCAAGAAAAAAATCTTGCTTCTCCGTCTTCCACCTCCCCACCACGCGGACGAGAATAGGAGGGTTGCGACGCTGCACGAGTATCGCAGCCACTACTATGTCGATGGGATTCAAAATCCAACAACCTGTATTTTGCTCAATAAAATATTAAAAATAAAAAAATATATTTTTTATATACAAAAATATGGACCGTTAGATTTGAAATCTAACTATCCCGATAGCGTTGCAAACACTACAATGCGCATGGGTGGAACAGCGCCCTGAATTTTCCACGGTACTCCCCTGTGGGGCACTATAGAGAAGGCTAAGGACCCTCACTTTATATTGTTTAAAAAAATTAAAAAATATGATAATAATTATAATTTTTTCATTTTTTTTGATATAATATAAATACTTGATATTTTAAAATTTTTTTATTTTATAATTTTTAAAAAATTAATTAATTAAATCTTGATAATCTAACTTCTTAAAGCAGCGAAGGCTTTGAGAGAACTGAGCTGAGGGGCTCGTGCCCTGCTGGGTAGCCCCCTTAAATCCACCACTATGCCAAGACGATGAGCGCAGCAACGTCTTAAAACCGACGGTGGATTTTTCAAGATATAAAATATTTAAAGTTAGTTATTTTTTAAATATTTTTATAATATTAATATTTTTTTAAATATACATTTTAAAAATATAAAAATTAAAAAAATATATATATCTATTTAAAGAGTAATTTTGAATTCCGAATATTCACCCCGGTCCATTTTTATTTTTTTCTTTAATGTTCTTATTGGTTTGGCACGCTGCCTTTGTCGTTTTATCTTCCCTCCATTGCTGGTCTGATTCTTTAGACAAGCTTTTCTTCTGTTTTCTAAGTCCGAATTCATCACCTCTTTATCAAGCAAACTGTTCTTTGCGTTCATTAAGTCCACTTTAATTACTTCTAATTTGATAATTTCTGTTGTGATTTTTTTAATTTATAAAATTAAACTTATAAGGAAATTTTGGTAACTATATTAATTTTTTATGATTTTTCATAATATTAATCTAAATAAGTAAAAGCTCTATAATCTTAAAATCTATATAAATAAGTGCACACAATTTTATCGTACATATTTCATATTTAGTTTTTGGGTGCAAACACACTGAAAATATATTGCCCTTATGGTACCCACTATCAAAAAATAATAATTTTATTTGTTAAAATGTAAAATGAGTATTTGGAAGACAAGATTAAAAAATAAAATAAAAATTGATCCTTTAATTAAATTAGAATAAATTTAAGGCAGTAGAAAAAAAAATCTAACAAATTCACATAATTGAAATGTGACTGCAATATTTAGGAATGATTGGAATTATATACCTAAATTGAAATGTAATAAAATTACATCATAATTACAGTAAAAGCACGAGGAAAGAGGAGGGTACAGCAAGCTCACTGCTAACTGCAGTGGTGACAATGGCATATGCTATCATGCCCTACTTGCCACTCAGGACCATTTTTGTACGTACCATAAACAGCGCGATGGCTTTTTGATTTGCCACTTTCAACTTTTCTGTTGCCCAGAAAAAAAGGAGAGAAAATGGAGGACAAATCAAAGCTAAAATGGTCGCTTTTCAGGACTCCGGCCGCCGTGATGAGACGACAAGAGAGAAACGACGAGATCAGTAAAAGCGCCGAGAATGAACCTGTGAGTATGACGAGGATTCAAGTTAAGGTAAGAGAAGAGCAGTTCATGCAAGTACTCCCAATCTCTTTTGCCGTGAATCAACTCATCATTATCGTCTCTTGCCTCAATCATCTCCTGCATTGATCTCCTGAAATCCGTATACGGGTCCGGCGAGTACTTCCTGATGGCAACTCCTCCGCCCACCACCGCTGACCCTGGTGCAATTTCGACCACATCTAGGATGGAGTTGGAGCGGCCGGGAGCGGAGACGAAGAAGCGCGGGGAGGCGAAGATGGCGGAGAGGTTGGGTGGATGGGGCTGTTCGGAGTCGGAATCGGAGTTGGAAGAGAAGAAGTCGTCGGATTTGGAGGTGGAGTAGTGGTCAGAGGAAGTGACGTCGTAGGCAGAGTTGAAATTCAGAGGTGGCGGCATTGTGGAAGAAGAAAGGGAAGGTGGTGGTTGGGACAAAGATGTTGGCAGGCATTTTAGTAAGGAGAAGCAGAAGCTGCTGTGCTTGGTGAACATGGTGTGCTTTTCTCCGTGGCGGAGGAGAAGAGAAGAGACGGTGGCGGCAAGAGTGTTATGTGCTTTTGCTCTACAGACTGCCGAGAGGAACGATGTGTGGACGCAAAGGGAGGAGGGTGACGTTTCTATAATAATTAAATTCCCCCTTTCCTCTTCTTTAGAGCCAGGGCCCTCCTTGTTTGAATATGAGGATTCTTATTTTTTTCCAAATTATAATGTCCATTTTCAAGTATATAATATCTAATAACTGTATTCTTAATAAAATAAATTATTAGAACAATTCTCATAAATCAAACAAATTATGATTATTTAATCCGTATAAACAACTCTGATATATATATATATATAGTGATGTGTGTCCTGAATCTGAATTAATATCCGATTAAATCAAGTTGGACTTCACGCCTTCTTATCCGAATATTACACACCACAATAATTAACGTAAGATAAAAAAATATATGATTTACTTCTCGATTTATCATCTAATATTTAGACTTTATATTTTAACATACTTGGAACTTGAATGAACATTCAATCATGGGGCTAGTATTGGTTATGGTCCAACTATGATCAATCCAACACGGAAAAATACAAGACTCACAAAATATCAGTTGGAAGAAGATTATTAAGGCAACCGAATTTCTGAAACAAAATTGATTCAGGAATCAGTCTAAATATATGGCTTCTCAATCAACTGAATGGTTGGACAACTAGATGTATTAAAGATCGAGGTAATTAATAACAAGATAAAAAAATAAATTTAATTTTAAATCTAGATGAATGGTTACAAAAACTAAATGATGATTAATCACATTAATGAGATAATAATAACGAATAAACGAGAAGTATTAAATATTGAATGGTTATAAAATCAACATAACAGCTGTATCACAAACAACATAATGCTCCAAATAAGCAACCGTGTCAATTCTAGAAAAATAGATTGATTGGTATTCAAAGTATAAATATAAAGTCTTTGTTTAATAAAAAAAATGATTAGATGAGCCACTCAAAAGAGAAAATGGTGTATATGGTGCTTTAGCCACAACAATTTCCTTTTTTTTTATTGATTCTCGTAGTCGAATCCTTCGAATTTGACTAGTCTTCTACTCATTCCTACTCCTTTTTTATTGCTTTATTTTTCATAAAAAAATATTTATGACTTTAATGTTGGAGATATATATCAAAAAATTAGTATCATATTTTTTTACCTCATATTAATTATTGTGGTGCACAAGATTCGAATCAAAATGTATGAAAGTTTAACTCGACGTAATCGAATACCAATTTAGATTTAAGATGCATATCATGTAATATAAAAACTAAATATGTTTGAGTTTGACTTATATAATATTTTTTGGTTATGTAAGGTTTTGGGACCAAAAAAATTGATTGTGATGGGGTCTTGGTGACTTTATCCGTAGATTGGTCCATAAATTAGTTAACCCGGATAAGATTACTAGAAGCAAAGTTAGAACTTAATATATATATACATATATTAAAATAGGAAGTATGAATTTAATTATAATTCTTAATATATTTGTAACTTAATACAATAATTTCTAATTACTAAGATATATGATATTTTTAAACTGTTAGATGTAAGTGTGGTCATCTGTCAAGCCAGTCGTGACAAGAGGTATAGACTATGGCCTAGCTACGTCGGGACAAAAATTAAGTACGTGATGAAAGATGAGTTGTGGTGCAGTCCTGTTTGTCGTATAATTTATGAATATTTTTATTTAAAAACAGTTGTATATGGTATTTTATTATTTTTAAAATACCAAAAATGTATATATTTTTAATATATAAAATTATGGCCGTTGGATGGACTCGACCAAATAATTATGAGTCGTGATGCAGACCCTAATCCGCACCTTTCCATGACCTACAGTTTCCTGCAACTCTCTTTGGATGGATATTAATTCAACCGTTAATATTTAATATTTTAAAATAATATAATATATAAATATATTTATTTATTTATTAAAATATTATAATATGTAAATATTTATACGATAAAAATAATAAAAATATACTATTTTTATATTTTTAAATATTTTATTAAAACTATTTTTTTATTCCTTGAATTTCAATATAGCAGATAAAAAAGGAGTTGGGGCTGCCCCTATCACGGATACTGGCTTTGTCATGACAACTGTTCGATTATTCTAAAAATTGATTGTATTTTTTAGTTTTTTTAATACAAGTTTATTTTTAAAAAATATAAATGTTTAAATTAATCTGTATATTAATTGGATATTAAAAAATAATACAACCTACTCGGTTTTAGAAAATTCAGAACTTCAAAATAGTGTTTCTCATAATTTAATAATTTCACAGCATTAACTTATACATCAATATTTCAAAAATTTATTATGGTTAAAACATTATTTTATAAAATTTAAAACATAAAAATATATTAAATCATAAATAATTTTTTATTAAATATTAAAATTCTTATTTAGTTTTTATTAAGTACAATCTAAATATAACATATTCGACCCAACTGAAAAGGAGAATCTAGGAGTTAACAACCTAAAAACAAAACTTAAGGACTAAACTGACCAATTGAACGGTCAAATGACAAGAAATATAAAAGATTAAGTTAATTAATAATCAGATAAAATAATTAATAAGGTATTAAATATTAAAAAATAGTTACATATTTAGAGATAATCAGTCACATTTAAATAGACAATAACAAATTAATAAATGTTAAACTTTTATAACTAGGAAGTTACTAAATCAATACAAATTACGGTTATATAAATATTGTAATAGTTGATAATTAACACAATATAACGTCTCCAATGAAGGCGCCAATTTCGGACCAATATATTAATTGAAACCTAGACTATAAATACAAACCTTCAACTAGTAATAGGGGTTAGAGATACTCTAATATACAAACACCTATTGTGAATATAATTAAACAAAGTACGATTCTCCTAACTCACTTAATTCTACACTCATTTATTTTCCTCATTCTTTTTGCATATTTTGATTTTTTTGAAAGATTACTAATTTAAGCGTTGGAGAATATATTATGAAAGAGTCTCATATACCTTTAATCGCTTGTTAAATTATTATGGTTTATAGGATCAAGATTTACGGTTACAAAAATTACACCCATTGTCTCTCAAATCTATTGAAAGTTTAGTTCAACTCCTTAATTCACACAACTACTTGAGTCGCAGGTACACATAGTTTCATAATCCATTTTGCTTGATTATTTTTTTGTTAGAATTATCCAGTAATTTTATATAAGTTATTAGATTATTAAAATAAATTTTGAATTATATTGATCAATATAAAAATCTAAAATTATATCCCTTTATCGTGTAAGTTATCTTATAATTTTCTTTTGTAACTAACACAATTTGTTAATTAATTTACTAATAAAACTAAACTAATTCATGGTCAATAGTGATGAATTATTGTTTCTAAACATTAATGTGATATTAATAACTACTTATTAATAACCACATAGGTAAGATTAAAATAAATAATTTAACTACTTTGTCTAGATTGTACTCATCTAACTTAACAAATTAAGTTTAAGCTTTACTCAATAAAATAACAGTTACATTGATCTCGCATCCTAACTATGCCATTGTATAATACTTAGGGGCATTTACAAATTCTAATAATTATAAATATAGTTATTACAAATTAAATTTGGGTTGAATATCTCATTTAAGATTGATTTTTTATTTAAACGATCATATAAAATAGATTCACTTTAAGATATTAAATTTATTGAATAGAAATTAAATTTCAGTGATAATAATTATTAATAAGTATTAACATGTTAAATAAGTATAAATAAATTACTTTTTAAAAATAACGAAATACATTAAAAGAGTATATCAGATATTGTCAAACTCATCCTGAAGGTACATTCCTTTATCTTATATTTTAAGTCATTAAATATAAATTTAATAGTATAAATATTTTTTATTTTAAAAAAACTTTTATAAAATACATTTTTTTAAAAAAATAAATTAAATAAACCATTGAATCTACGGTCAGATAATTTCAAACTCGAGATGAAGAGGTTGCACCTCACATTTGAAATCATAAAGATGTTAAAAAATTGTAAGATAGTTTTTGAAAAAATATTGATCTATCTAGATAGAGCGCTCGTGTCTTCACCTAGAGATACAATTTAAATATTAAAAAATTATTATTCATCCATTTAGTTATATATTTAGTTATATTAAAACTACTAAAAATAAATATATATTTAACTATATTTTAATTTTAATTAATTATTTTTTAATACTGAAAATAATAATTTTAGTATAATTAAATATATTATTCTATATATAAATAATGTTGCTTTTAATTTAAATGAAGCACAATACATTTCAATTTATTTCACACGGAAGGAATAACCATCTTCTATTTTTGTTAAAGATTTAACATGGGAACACTAATTTTTCCAAAATATAGAAATATTTACCATCATAAAATCTGTACTAATTATTTAAATAAATAATTTCTGATACAGGTGTAGCAGCCTCTGCTATGGTAGCGGGGGTAGTAGTTATTTCTCAAAAAAGTAATAAAATAATAAGTAAATTAAATTATATAATATTTATTTAGATATCTTTTAATAAATAATATTATTGTGTCCTTGAATTTGAATTATTGTACGAGTTAGAAAATTGGTCAATTTTTTACGTTGAGTCGAATTAGTTGAATATGATATCCGTGCTTTTCTCTACATCTCTTACACCATCCTGATTAAAAATGAGTGGTCGAGAACCTCTTACCTTCCGAGAATCATTTTTCGATAACTTCCACACTCAAGTTGTTGGCTTACACTCTCTGGCAGGATACAAGAACTTAAATTCTCAACAATGCAAGAACAATCTCTATTAGTCTCTCTCATTTTGCTTTTCAATTTATAAAGCACACTTAGCGGCTTTACTAACTGAAGTTAGAGTATTTTTGGTGGGATAAATAAATATAAAATATTTTACGTATTTTTAGTGGCTTCTAAAATTTGAACAAAATTAACGGAGTTGGGTCAAATAATAAAATCACTAGGTATGATCTAGAATTTGTTATACAAATTATAAAAAGACAAAAACAAGAATAAAATAAAGGTAAAAATAAACTTCACACTTCATGTTTCATCACCTCTAAATTTTAAAAAATCTTTCATCCATTTATTTTTCTTACACTTCTCTTAAAACTCTATTTTATTTTACTACTATTTCAATTTTAGTGTATTTTTTTACACAAAAATATACATTTAATATCCCCCAATATATATTCTATATATAAATAATGGTTGGTGTTAATTTAAATGAAGCAGAATACATTTCAATTTATTTCACTACAAAGGAATAACCATTTTCTATTTTTGTTAAAGATTTAACATGGTCCCAAGAATGATATCTTTCCAAAATATAAAATATTTACCATCATAAAATCTGTACTAATTTTTAAATAAATAATTTCGGATACATTTCAAGTCGGCCTGTGCTATGGAACTCTATTGTAGTCATTTATTGCTCAAAACCATTAATAAAATAATAAGTAAATTAAATTCTTGATAATATTTATTTTGATATCTTTTAATAAATAATATTATTGATGTGTTAGGTTGATTATTGAATGTTCCGATCAACTATATTGACTGAAATTCCTTTTACTTAAAGTAGCATATCCGTGCTTTAACCAAATCTCCTAATCAATTAAAAACTTCCCACGGAGTGATTTCACTTCAATGATTCTTTGAAGTGAGTAGTTTTTTTCAAAAAATAGAAAGATGTAATGACGAGAAATACATGTGAATAGGGACGGCGTTAGTGTCGGAGGTTGCGCTCGGCGAGGAGTGTCTTTGAGATGTCGGTGTGTTCGGAGGGAAGCGGCTTGAGAGTAGGAGAGTGAAAACTGTGAGAGGTCTTGCGACGGAACGACCATATTCCACCATATATGACCTTCATCAAATTATTATACTTATACTGTATTCATATATATTTATACGGGTGCACTTATTTTTTTTTATTTTACATCGCTTGCACGAGATCGCATAAGGTCAAAGCTCCAGAGTTGGCTTGATTAAGTGGGTCAGTCGAATTAGGTTGGTCAGCATCTTGGTCGTCCGAAGATTTTAGGTCGATCAGCCAGACACATGAGTCCAGAAACGAATTGAGATGTCACTGGGAATTTCAAATTTTTCCCAACATAAATTTAGCGGAAGCACATAACTCATTAATTAAAATAACATAATCGTTTTACAAAATTTTTCACAAGAATCAAAAGAGATTTACATCAATTTCACTCATGCAATGCTACTTAATTCCCGATCAATCTTTTGCCTAACTTGTCCATCAGACTTTTCTTTTTTATCTGCATAAACTCATCATCGTTTGAAAGAAAACATAGGGGAGTGAGCTATAGCCCAGTGAGGTACCCATGCACAAAAATCATGTATAATATAACCTCAAACCAGAATTAAGGGAAACCAAAACGAGAGCCTTATGCATGTGGAATATGACCATGGGCCGAAATCAATTGCAAGCAAATCAATTTTTAAAACAATTGTAGTTCCAAAGTCAATTACTAAAAACTCGCTACATTTAAGGTCCGTAACTTTTAACCAACAAAATCGCTATATTTAAGGCCTACAGCTCTCGACCGTCATATCCCATATTACATCTCCTCAAACGCTACATTTAATATCCGTAGTCTTAACCAACAAAACCACTATATTTAAGGCATGCAGCTCTCGGCCGTCATATCCCATATTATATTTTCTCAAACGCTATATTTAAGGTCCGTAGTTTTGACCAACAAAATCACTACATTTAAGGTCTGTAACTTTAGACAAAAAAAACCGCTACATTTAGGGCCTATAGCTCTCAACTGCCCAACACTTAATTCCGTAAATCATGCTCTTTTAAAAATTTGAAGTTTTTATCAAAGCAATAAACCGAAATTCAATTAGCCAAAGTTACTCAATAATGTAAATAATTAGATATCTTTTACATGCCGATAACCAGACTTCTTTTAAAACATGCTGATGGCTAGTCTTCTTTAAGGATGCAGTTAACCGGACTCATGCAAATTAGCGAATAATCGGACTCCTTAAAACATGCAAATGCCAGACTTTGTTAGATATGCTTCTGTTCATAAACAACATCAATATACAAATGCAGATAATTCTATTTCACACCGGTCAAAATAATATAAGAAATTCTAATATTATTCGAGCAGGAATCATGGAGCAAAATCTCATCTGCAAAATGTAATGCATATTCTGATCATGTGAAGACAATCATTACGTTATACTGGATGAAGAGTATCAAAACAACAATACTTATTAGATTCAAAACAAGAATTTTAATAAAACATTGGGTCCACTTACCAAGAATCTGACCTATAAACTCCTTTGAATCTGGCCTAAAGCTCTTCTTTTCTTCATACTTTACTCACAAACTGCCTCAACTCCTATCTTGACTCTCAAGTTCAGTATTTATAGACGTTAGGGTTGGTAGTAGTGGGTGGAGGCAAATTAATTACTTCGTACTTCTTTTTTTACTCCATTTTTCTTTCTAAAAGGTCAGCGGATTAGGTGAGTATAGGTTACCTACTTTAGATATTTTTCTATTATTTCGTTTTCTAGAGAATTCTAGAGAATTCGAGCAAGTGGGAGTAATTCATCTATTTTGATCGGACCACTTCGGCCTTGGCTAATATGCCGATCCTCTTTTATCAATTTACTCCTGTCATATCTTTTAATCTACTCGATCCAAGTATCGCCGTTCGGTTTCCTATTTTTCAATATTCGGGTATTTTGTTCAATTTATTTCGGTCAATTTCTACTCCGATCATCAACCTTATTCAGTTTATTCCGATCAATTTCTATTCCGATCATCTACTTTATTCATTTATTCTATTCCGATCGTCGATTTACTCCGCTCCAGTCATCCACCTTATTCATTTATTTACTTGACTTATTTCTACTCCAGTCAACGTCTTCGGAAATCACCTCAATCCACTTAGGAAAACGTCTTCGGATTTCCTCTCAATGGTATCCAAAAATGATCTCCGAAATTCATTTAATTGTCTTTGGCATAAATCCCTTCTTCTTTCTTATACCTGCATTTGTACCATAAAATGCTTCATACCGGCAAAATGTTTCATTTCAGCATTTTGCATATACATTCATATTGGTAATTTGCCTTATACCAGCAAAATGCCTAAGCCAGCAAAAATACATCCATCCCACCAATTTTGGCCATATCAAAAAAATGTGCATGCCAGCAAATTGCTCATACTAGGCATTTTACGCATACCGGCTATTTTGGTCATACTAGTAATTTGGTCAATACCGGCAAATTACACCATACTGACCTTTTACCTTAAACCACCAATAATACTCATTCTTTCCAAAAGACCCATTTCGATCATTTCTCCTTACAATCAAATCGGTCATTTCTCTTACAAGTATACCAGTCGCTTCTCCTTATAAGCATACCGGTTATTCCTCTCACAAGTATACTGGTCGCTTCTCCTTATAAGCATACTGGTCATTTACATCAAATGCATTCCGGTCATTTCATGCAAAACCTGCCATTCGAACAAAATGGCATATTTGTCAGTCAACGTGTTGACCAAAATTTTGGCAACAGGATACCTTTCCTTAAAATGCTTTTCCGAGTGATTTGTGCATTTAGCCAGTCAACAATTGCTTCATCTAGTCAACGAAGCCTATTTCGATCAACGATAACTTGTTGGCAAATGAGATGGCTTCTTCATAACTTAATATTTCTTCCATTAATTAAATCTAATTTTGATTATATGACCTTAATTATAATATTTAAAAATCAGGACATTATAGGTCTCTTTGGAGGTTCTATTTTTGGACAGAGAAATGTTCTTTTATCTGTTTGCCTGTCTAACCCCCCTCCCTTGAGAGAGCGAAGGGATATTTACAGTGCAAGCTAACAATTCGAATTTTCTGGTTGATGACAACTGTCTGATGAATCGTCTGACTAGATAAAAATGAATTGGTTGGCTGTTCTAACCTGTTACGGTAAGTTACTTCAACGATTGAGATTGGATCATTCTGATTGGGTTAATGAGATCATTTTGACCGATTGGGCCAGTTGGGACGTTGCCTGAACCTTGGGGCCGATGGAGATGTGTTGTGGGCTAACTAGCATCTGAATCTTTCATCCATTCATGGGCATTTATGCGGAGCTGACCCAATTATTATCAAACTGATCAAATATAATCATCACAAATTTTAATTAATAATCAAACCCATCATATATATTGACCACCATGCCATCTTGAAAAAGGGTTTCCTGATACGGATAATTTAGAGCTGCAAAGTTTTATTTGTGTGATCAAATGTTTGATTATTTTATCATTTGGTTCTTAAATGTTATATCATACTCTTACTCTATTTCATTATATATATATATATAGTTTTTATATTATATGTATTATTAATTGTTATATATTTTAAAAATAATCAAATTCAACAAATATTTTATTAATATGACAATTTATCATTAATAATTTTGGTAGCATATAATGATGTTTTGATTTTATATATTATATAATTTCTCATAGTTGATGTATTTAGAAAATAACAGGATCAATTAAGTCAACTGAAATTTAAAAAAAATATTAAACATCATAATAATTAAACTAAAATATTTTACTCATTTTATTAAATTTATTAATTAGTTAGCATGAATAATGTATTTGTTATTTTATTATTACTAATTTTTCATTGATTTATCTAAAATAATAATAGTTAATGCCAATTGTACTCCCCTGTCCCTACTTCCCCCCTCCGCGGTCTGTTCAATCTCTCCCTCAAATTTGCAAAAAATTAGATTATAATGTTGTCGGCGTTTAATAATAATAATAATAATAATAATAATATTTGATGGGTATTAAAATTATTGATGCCCAACTCAAAAACGGATCCAAAATTAAAGCCCTTGACACAACGTTTGAATTGATCGCCAAGAATAAAGCGGTCAACGAAATGTTGACCGTCTCAACTAGGCTCAAATGATTAAGCTTTTCTACGATCACCATGGGCCCAACTAAACAGAACGTTTAGAGGAGCTTGCTCCGCTCTCCACGGCGGGCGACCCAAATAAGAACCAACTCGAACGTTGACCGTCCTCTCTCTTACGCGTTGGGCCCAAATAACGCCTTTCGAGGATGGGCACAACCTATTGGGTCCATAACTCCTCCGGGATAAAAACAAAATGACCTTCCACGCGTCAACTTTGATCCTAAATGGATACGTGACAAGATTGGCGCCCTTCAAATAAGGAAGGCGCCGATCTTCCCGTATTCTTGCCCACCAAACAACCGCAACTAATAAACCAAAGAGGAAAGAGATAATGCTTTACAGCCAGTAGATGGCAGGCTGCGCAAGAAAACTATCCCTCCACCATGGCAACCGAGATCTCAATGGAGAAGGCGGTGGCAGCCACGAGAGGAAAGGATCTCGCCTTCCCTCTCTAACGGTAGATCATCCACCTCTTCCATAAATCGAGCCCCCCCTTCGCTCGGGCACGCTTCCACTAACACTAAAAACGCTTTCCACTAACACTAAAAACGCTTTCCACTAACACTAAAAACGCTTGGCAGGAGACTCCAAACCTCGGAGAAAACTCCAAAAAGTTCTAAATAAAAGAGTCTTCCCGGTTCAGGGAGACTCTCACATTGTAAACTTCAAGGCAACAAGCGAATCCTCACGATTGCTTACTACCTTTCCCACCGACTCGAGATACAAGAAGGACCTTGCGTTTCTTCTTACATCCGGGTCAAATCGCTCTCCCGCCAACTTATTCTTCTTTTCTTTCTTTAAAGGTCAAGACGGTTCTCTTTGTGTCATTATCGGTACTCTCCCGCCGTTAATCGCCCGACCTCTGTTTTGTTTTAGTGGTGTGCCCATATCCGCACCAGTCGAAAATGACCCGGATCCGTTCATCAAAATCCGATAGAGATTGACGGTCGGATCTGCGACGCATCAATATTATTATTATTATTATTAAAATAAATCTTCACTTGCAAATATTGTTAATGTTTTGACTTATCGACTTATATAAAAATTAAGAGATATTAATAAAAGAAAATTCTATCAATTAAATAATTTTAATAAAATATAACAAAATCTTATAAAATTTTATTCTTTATTCATTCAATAAATTGCTAAAATATGTATCATATTATATTAGATAATTCTAATATTTTAGCCTTTTATACCAATTAGTTAAGAACAATTTATGATAAATAAAAAAATAAAATAAGATGAAATTTATATAACATGCGTCAGGTTTTATAAATAGTTATTAATGTTGTAAAATATTATTATATTGCAAATAATAGCTTCGTAAAAGATTGATAAATATTTTAATAATTTATTTCTTGAAATTTTTGCAATTGGCGCATAAGCATCTCTCTTATATAATGAGAGCCGTTACAACGCCATACGGGTGTCGCAGCAGCTCCGGCGTCACATAAGCCGTTGGTTTCAAAACCAACGGCCTACATTTTTTTGTATACAAAAAATAAAAATATATATTTTTAAATTTTATTTTTTATTTTTTAATATAAAAAAACATGGACTATTGGTTTTAAAATCCAACGACAGTCGTAGGGGGCGCTGCGATGGTCAACGGGTTGATCGACAATTTGTTGCCCGAAAGCCTTCTTTGGTAGATCTCTGGTAGAAGCAAATCAATAAAAAAAATTATCATCCATAGCAAATATAATATTATGTATACTGTAAATTATTTCTATATAGATAATAAATATGTTGATTGTGTAAAATGATGAATTTGTATACAGTAAAAATTATTAGTAAATTGTTTATAATGGATTTGTTGTAAATACAGAAAAATTGTTTGCATGTTCATATTCAATGGACGAGTGTACTCCTTTCGTTAATATGAAATTTCATAGTATGGATGATGTTTGGAATTTTTGAAAACAATATGGCCAGAAAATGGGTTTTTCTATGAGAAAAATGACCGTAAGAAAATTAAAAAAAGATGACGTAGAAATATTTTGAATATTTTCTTGTTCTAAAGAAGGCAAATGTGAAATTGATAAAAGAAGGGTGATCATGCAACTGCATTGGAAAACAAAAAATGGATGTCCCGTTAAGATGGAATGCATGTTAATAAGGGAGAACATGACTGTTATTGTAAAATATTTCATGGGGGATCATAATCATGAACTAGATCTTCCTGAAACGCGCCATATGTTGAGGTCCCAAAGGGATGTGTCAAATTTATAAGGTCATGTTATTGAGATGGCCTAAGATGCCGGTTTGAGACCTTGTGACACCAATGAGTTAATGGTGATGGAGGCAGGAGGCAACGAAATATGCAGTGTGGGGAGGTAGGGGCTATGACAACATATTTTTGCAACCAAGAAATGAAAAATAAATAATTTTATCATGATTTTCAGCTTGATACAGATGACCTAATTAGTAATATTTTTTGGGCTGATGCGGAGATGGTTGCTGATTATACAACATTTAGAGATGTTGTGACATTCGACACAACATATGGAACAAACAAAGATTTGAGACCTTTCGGTGTTTTCATGGGATTTAGCCATCATCGATAAATGGTTGTATTTGGTACTGCTTTACTATATGATGAGATAGCAGAATCCTTTATATGATTATTTGAGACATTTTTGAAATGTCATGGTGGGTGGGCACGCGTTACTATTTTCACTGATCAGGATACTGCAATGGTTAAAGCTATTCCTTTGGCTTGTGCACATGGCATATTTTACAAAATGTCACAAAGTATTTGGCTTTCTATTCGAAACTATTTCATAAATTTACTAGATGTATGTATGAAATTGATCATCCTGCAGATTTTGAAGTTATATGGGCTACAATGGTCTCCAATGAAAAAGCTTTCTGTGTACTTTTGTGGTTAGAAGGTATGTATAGTATACGTTTTAAGTGGGCCTCATGTTATATGAAAAATGCATTCTCTTTGGGTATATAAAGTACATAGTTATCGAAAAGCTTAAATAGTGACCTAAAGTCTCACTTGAAATGTAATTTAAATATGAGAGATTTCTTCCATTATTTTGATAGCATGGTTGATAAGAAAAAGAATAAAGATTTGATGGTTGATTTTGCATGCAGACAAAAAATTTTACATCTTATTATGAACCATTGTCCTTTTATACTTCATGCTTTAAAGATTTATACCCCAATAATATTTAAGATGGTTCAAAAAGAACTACTTGAGATACCAGGTTGGCATGTCATATCCTGTGCTGATCTCGTGTATGTAATAGTTTATTATAGGGACCCAAGGAATGAGGTCATAGTTATATTGGATGAATTGAGCAAGAACGTTTATTGTAGTTGTAAAAGATTTTAAAATGTCAAAATATTGTGTGTTCATACTTTTATAGTTTTCAATGTTCATGATTTTACTGCAATTTTCAATCACTACATTATGAGGAGGTGAACCCGAAATGCAAAACGCTGCAATGAAATCGTTGTTGCAACTGAAATTCAAAGCAATGATGATAATTCGCGTACATGGCTGCAATGCTGGCTGATAATTTTATGAGAAATTATATTCGGATGGAATCAACATCAAGTGATCGGGCAAAAATGGAGGAAGTTGTTATAGGAGTTAATAAAGTTGTAGACGAATTTTGTAACTTAAATATCGAAGAAAGGACAAGCAAGGAGGCCTTACCTGTGGAAAATATCACGGAAAAAATTATGGATGGATCAATAAAAGGAATGAAAAAACGTGTTAGATGGAAGGCAATAAGGAGACATAAAAGTTGTCTTGAGAAAATTAAACACAAGAAGCAAGTATATTTATTTATTATATTGCTCATTATTAGTTATAATTGTCATAACGTCTTATTACTAATACATTTATATACTGTATATGTTATACACTAATGTTGTAAATATTGTCATCTTGTAGAAATTAGGTAGTTCATCATCATAGTTACATGTTGCATCACCCATACAGCAGCTTCAAACCACGCAATATCAATAGCCGATGATATTTATGCAGTTGTTAGTGGTAAACTCAGAAAACTACTAATGCCTTACATTGAATTTATCTCAAACATATCATTAAATATTAATATGTTTTATTTTACTCGTGAAACACAAGTTATGTGAAATGTCCTGTGTATATCATAGGGACAACAATTACATACTCCGTTGTGTGGACCTGTACATACCGAAGGGCTTACAGCTACGCATATTGATACTTCAAATGATGATACTACAACTCTTTCAAGTTTTAGAGTTTATGAGAATCCAAACTATCGGCATAACAGTTGATGGAAAAACCGCGAAAGAAGTACTTTGCCTATTTCATTTTTTAATGTCTAGAAAATTGTGAATACTAGTTGGAGTTCTTTATCCAAGTGACCCCTTTGGCTATGAAGAGGTTTTATGAGTTCCTAAATCAGTTGATGCTACTGCCTGCTTAAGGCCCTTAAGTGCCGTAGTCCACTCTCTCACTTTTGCTGATTTTTTTTTTTTGCTGATGTATTGCTGAAATATTGCTGTCGTGTGTGTATTTCCTTGTGCTATATGTGTTGTTTTTACTATTGAATATTTGAAACTATAATGCTGCGTTATTTTATTCCCTCTACTGATGTGCTGGTGAGGTGCTTCTACCATGTGGTAGCCTCCTCCTTGTTGAATTTTACTGATTTTTAAGCCTCCAGTGCCACGTTCCATTCTCCCTTTATTTTTCCTAAATTTGCCTAAGTAGCCATGTTCTATTTGTACTTGCTGAATTACTGGGATGCAGTTGTAGTGGTGCTGACGTGTGGTAGCTAATTTTTTATGCCATGTGTATGTTGCTTCCTATAGAATAATTAGAATTTGAGTTGAAGTGGAGCTGCCATGTGGCAGCTGAATTCTTGGGTTGTATATTGTTGAATTTCGCTAATAATATATTGTTGTCGTGAGCTTTTTTCTTATTTTTCTCTTGGACGAGCTGGTCTAATGAGCATTGTGGAATGTATATCTGTTGTCTATATTTTTCTTTTTCTTTTTCTACTCCAGCAAATCTGGGCATGGACAAAAGCAAAATGATTGGTATGCTCTAATCCAATGTTTGCGTCTTTACTTAAATAAAATAGTGATTTTTTTTGACAAATTATAACCACCTTCAGGGGTTCTGGGTTTGTAGATTATGATCTACTCCAAAAACATGGTCAAAGAGTTTGCAACTCAGAAAATCATTGAAGTGAATGTGTTGGAGAAGGGTCTATCTAGTAGGTTTGCCTCTGTACTTGAATAAAATGGTGATTTTTGTTTGAAAAATTTAACCACCTTCAGGGGTTCTGGGTTTGTAGATTATGATCTACTTCAAAAATATGGTCAAAGAGTTTGCAACTCAGAAAATTGTTGAAGTGAATGTGTTGGAGAAGGGTCTATCTAGTAGTTACAAGGACAATGTCGTTTCATATTTTTTCATATCGGAATGAAACTCGAATTTACTTCTTAAATGAATAATTATATATTTTTTTTACAAACAAAACAATTTCCAGTGCTCAACCTTACCTTTTAATATCTACATATTAATAAATAATAATCAACACTGTGGAAGTTAATACTGCATCGTGGATTTGTTTAATCTATCCTATTATGTGTTCAATTTTAACCTCAGTGTATATGTGATATTCCGGATCTCATTTGGATTATTTTAATATTAATTGTGATTTTTGGGTATTTCGGACGTGGTGAAAATAAATTAAAATATTATAAAATTTTAAGGAATGATCGGAGGTGCGGAGTGGGGCCCGGAGTGTGCCCGTAATGTTGTCCGGAGGCCCAGTTGGATTTAAAAATAAAAGAAAGTTATATGTATATATATATATATATATATATATAATAATAATAATAATAATAATAATAATAATAATAATAATAATAATAATAATAATAATAATAAGTAAAAAGAAACGGAAAAAAAAAAAGGAAAATGGGAAATCAGGGGAGAAAGTATCGGGGAGAGAGGAGAGAGAAGGGAAAGAGGGGCTAGGGTTTCGAAGAAGAAGAAGGAGGAGGAAGAGGAGAAGGGAGAGGAAGGAGGCGGCGCCGCGACCGACGAGGGTTGCGGGTGAAGCCGCGACGGTCGGTGGTTGAGGCGCGCGACGGTGGTGCGAGGTGTGGGTGCACGGAGGAGATCGGCGGCGAAAGTCGCGCGAGGAGAGAGATACGGCCGTTTAATGGCGTCGACGGTGGCTGGGTGAGGCGGAGGAGGCCGGCGGCGGCCTCGTGAGGTGGTGAGGTGGTCGATCGGGCGCGGCGGAGCTGGCAAAAGGCCGTGCACGGTGGAGAGAGGAAGGGCGCGTGGGAGAGAGAGGGGTTGCTGCGGGAGAGAAAGGGGAACGTCGGGGACAGCGACGGTGGTGGGTCGCGGGAAGGTTAGCGGCGGCGCTCGTGGTGGTAGATGACCGGCGCGGCGGCCGGGCAGAGGCGCATATGCGCGCAGAGAGGAGAAGGGGAGTTGTGCGCACGGGGGTGCGTGAGGCGAGAGAGAAATGCCGATTGGAGTGCTTGGGATATCCTTTCTTCGATCTGCAGAGTATGATGTTAAGGCAAGTATCCTCCACCCTATTCTTGGTCGATTTAATTTCCGATGCATTTTGACTACATGTGGAGATTTTGCTAACATGCATGTATTTTTAAATACCCTCAATTTATCAATTGTATACATGCATGTATGTTTTATCGGTTGTGCGGTGGTTTTGTACTGGTATTTATGATTTGGAGGGATTTTGGACACCCGGACGATATATATGTATGTTTGGTATCCGTATATTATGGAACCATGAACCAGGTCTTGCACTAACCATGCATGCTGCCGGGGGTGGGATCACTACGGGACCATGGTGGTCCGAGACCCTAGGAGTCGATTTGTGATCCGAGGCATTGGCTACTTCCACCGTAAGGAAGATGAGGCATTGGCTACTTCCGCCGTAAGGAAGATGAGGCATTGGCTACTTCCGCCGTAAGGAAGATGAGGCATTGGCTACTTCCGCCGTAAGGAAGATGTTTGTGGTGACACCTTGTGTGTATTTAATTGAGAACCATCGTAAGGAATTGACGGAAAACTAATGTATTCGGACGTCCTAATATATAACTAAAACTTGAGGTTGCACCCAAAGCCGCGGGTGGTAAAACATAGTGAGCAAGTTCCTAATGTATGGGAGACAGAGTACATGGATGGCCTTGAGCTACTGGCCTAATTCGTAGCCGATATATAGCCGTGGTTACCGGATGAGGGTAACCCTTCATCAAGTTGGTATCATTGATCTTTGGTTCTCCGATTTCGTGCATGCTTTGTATTTCTGCACATATTTGGGTGTACTATGATTTGAGATACGTGGTTTGGCCCACGGATGGGCGATAGGAATGTCTCGTACGTACTGATGTGATAAACCCGGACGTGTTTTGATTTATGTTTTAGTTCCGTGGTTTTTCTTGATTTCTCATTATGAGTTTTGGATCCGGACGACGGTATGTGTCTCCACGTGGATGTGGTGACGGTTGCGACGTATGTGACCTTGGATCATATGATATGATATCTTCTACGAGATTTCACCGGATCGTGATTTATATGATTTTGTCCCGGAGGGACGAGTTAATGCGGACGACGATTTAGTACGAGATATCTCCTCGATTTTCAGGGATTTCACGGACATGGTGTTTTATTTTACGTGATTGCTTTGCGATATCCCTGTTCCTGATTTATGAGTACTGTTTTTATACAATGATGCTTGCTGAGCTCTAGGCTCACGTTTTCATATTTTATCCCTTCAGACTAGTGGCATGGATACGCTTGCAGGAGCTCGGGCGTGATCGGGCTCGGATATTCCTTTTGGCGAGTGGAGATATTACATTTGGTATATTTCTGATCTCGAGGATATGTTATGGTTATTATTTATGGCCGGATGGTGCCTTGATCATTGTAATGAGAAATATTGAAGTTATAGTATTGTGGATGAGTTGTAAATTTGGATACCTCCCTTGCGATTATGGTCGGCCAGTGTCATGTATTATTTGTCCGGATTCATATCCGATGAGATCTTGTGCGGGTTTTATTTATATTGGGTCCTGCATATATTTGATTGTCACATCCGGGATGAGTTATTATAGTTGATGAAAATATTATTATTGGTTTTATTTTGACCTGCGTATATTGTGGTCCCGGGTCGTAACAGTATATTTTTTTGAATCTGGCATTCTTCTCTACCAATGCTGCAACTCATGCTTCAGGAGAACCTCAACAGAGTCTGCAGGGAAGGCAAGTAGTGAAATTTTCTCTTCGATTTACCTTATTTTCTCTGCAAGTTTCAACCATTGAAAAATATTGTAATATTTTCTAAAATATTACAGAATATGGCTGTAGATCATGAAAGTAATGCATAAATGTCAAAACAGGGATATGTGGCTACTGTAGTAATTCAGTCCACTTTTTATGTGTTTTTTTTCTTGACTGTTACAATTAGGTCACAATTTTTTTTTTTTACTTAGAAGGAATATTTTTTAGTTATTGATTATTTGTATTTAGTTTATTGTATATGACTTTATATAGGTAGGAATAAATCTATAGTGAAAAATATTGTATTGGATTGTGATCCTGCGGAGGTACAGTGATGGGTTTGAGAATGTGTTGTGAATGTGAATGGGATAAATTTTGTATTTCTATTATTTTTTATGATCTATAGGATATTATTAACAGGTTGTATTTTTTATTTTCGTCCAATTTTAAAAAAAAATTTGTCAAAATTTGTATAAATTAATATAAATTAATAGGTCATTAATGTTTATATGTCATTAATGGAGGGTCCTAAAGGATGGGACCCGTTCTATTACAAATGATATTAGAGTAAAAAAGAGATACTTTAGAATTAATCGACCTTACTACGGAAGCCTAGGTTTGGTCTAGGTTGAAATTGGACAAGAATAGTTAAGATTAGATTGACAATTTAGATGATTATTTTTAGGATTAAATTTGAAATTGCTATTCCTTTTCTATACTCTGGCATATGGCTGTATGCTTTTAGATGGTGCATAGTAGAAGAAGCACGAACAATAGAGCGGGATTTAGTAACCCTCAAAATTGAGAGGCAGAATATATGAACCTATTGGGAAAAATGGTCCATTTCTTCAAAACGATAGAGCAATGACAAATGGGTTGACCAACAAAATACGGGTTGCCATCCATTTGCCATTTTGCCGGTCAATGGGTTGACTGACAAACTGGCAAATGGCCGGCAACCCGTATTAAGTTTTTCTTACAAGCCAAACAAAGGAAATTACATGTATAAATATGTAAATTTAATATATATATCTATTAAAATCTTGTATTAAGTTATCTAGTTTTTTTTAAAAATTAATTATGAGAGAGACCTGCACCCTAGCCTTTACTAATCCATAGAATTAAAATCTCATTCCCCTTGTAAGGGGTCAAGTGATTCGTTTGGTTGGATGTAAGGGCATAAGTGAGTTGGGACAAGTGACATCGACCTTTTTTTTTTTTTAGATTGAGGTGTTCCTCATCATCTTTAATGACATTACTTTTTTACAGTATTTAAATGCTAAATTCTACCAATAATTTATTTGTGTAATCATATTGTTATATTGTTTATGTTTAAATAATGCTGTTATTTATAGGAAATAAATTTTTAGATTAGCATTTTTACTATTTTATTATTTGGTTGAAAATTTAGATATAAATAATATTTATGCAGAATATTATTTTCAGAAAGGCTGTAATTATTTTTAAAAAATTTGGATACTAGCCATTGCTTCCTTCTCCCATTGCTAGCATTTTAGAATTTGGTTATCATCATATATATATATATATATATATATATATATATATATATATATATATGATTTTATAACAGTTTAAAATAATTTTAATTTGACAATTTTTTCACATAAATTGGATGAACACCAATAATATATTTCATAATAAAGTAAAAGTAAATAATTAAGAACAAAATTAAAAAGGGAAAAAAATTGGGAATACACATGTGGCTGAATTGTGAAAAATTCATCTGATACGCACTCAATTAGCTGTTATCTAATTTATGGAGAAGCATGAATCCTCAACTCTGTGTTTGGTTTAACATTAATGAGAAAAATTGTAAAAAATTATAAAAAAATTTAGAATAATTCTTTTATCAAAATTGAGATGACATTGCCGGTCTTCACCAACGCATCGACAATTAATTGCTGCTTGAAATTCTCATCTTGCAATGAAGAAAGCAATCCCGTAGTGGAGTGCAACGGCCTTCGCATCCCATCGCCCATTACTTTCTGGAATCAGTTGTTAGAAATTTATGTGGCTAAAACAACCACAAATGCGGAATTTAAAATCGATTAATATACCTCTGGCCATTTGGTACTCTGTTTTCCAACTTGCGATTCGGACCGGCTCCGTACTTCTGGACACTCCTTCACTCGTTTAGATGGTGTAATACTTGAGTTGGGTGCCAGGGACAAAGCCAGAATGCTCAATTTATAGGCGAAACCATCACCCGCCTCAACCGAGCGTTTCGTACTCAAACCGGCCAAAATTGATTAATTGACTTAATGGGAGAGTTATTACTACTTAATGGACCACAAATGCTTAATGGACCACAAATGCTTCGGTAATTAACTGAGAAAAATGCCAAATGATGATGAATCGATCGAGGAAGGCGAATCGGTATCAAACCCTGATTCGGCTCGAAATCGGCTTCAGACAAGCGTTCGTGGCTCGCGGCTTGGCGGCTCGTGGGCCGGCTCAAGGCTTGGGCCGGCTCAGCATTTGGGCTGAAGCCCACATTCTCCCACTTGGTCATATTTAACTTGATGTGATAACTAAATCCATCAATTTTTCAAACTTTAAGAAATAAATATATGAATCATGGCGATAAGTCCTCTAATAATGAGTAATATCTTCCATATTCTGATATATTAATTTCTCAAGTCATCCTATAACTTTACTTTATGAATAAACTCTATGTTTATTCTTTGTCCAACTTAATGATATTCTCAATTCAATTAATGTGTATACAATTTTGAGAAATATCACAACAATAAAATAGAAATTTACAATATCATTGTCCATACAATAAAAATTATAAAATGGAACTCAATCCCATTTCAGTTACAAGATCATTGAACTTTAATGGTGGCATGCCTTTTGTCAAAGGATTAGCGATTATCAATTCAGTGCTGATATGCTTAATAGCAATTTTCTTTCCTTTAATGCGCTCCTTTATGACTAAAAACTGAATGTCGATGTGTTTACTTCGACTGCTACTTTTGTTATTTTTAGTCAGGAAAACAACAACTGAATTATCGCAAAATATCTTTAATGGCCTTGAGATGGAATCAACCACTCTAAGTCTAGACATGAAATTCCTCATCCATACACCATGCTTTGTAGTATCGAAACAAGCAACGAACTCGGCCTCCATAGTGAAAGTAGCAATCAAAGTTTGTTTTACACTCCGCCAGGATACAGCTCCACCGGCAAACAAAAATATGTAACCGGATGTTGATTTACGTGAATCAACACACCCAGCAAAGTCTGAATCAGAGTAGCCCAAAACTTTTAGATTGTCGGTCCGTCTATATATAAGCATGTAGTCTTTGGTACCTTGAATATACCTCATGACTTTCTTGGCAGCTTTCCAGTGTTCAATTCCTAGATTACTCTGAAATCTTCCAAACATTCTAACTACAAATGCTATATCAGGTCTTGTACATACCTGAACATACATTAAACTTCCAACAACGGAAGCATATGGAATGTTCTCGATCTATTTCCGTTCCAAATCGTTTTTTGGACATTGGCTCAAATTGAGCCTATCACCCTTCACAATGGGTGCTACACCCGGTGAACAATCTTTCATCCGAAATCTCTCTAAAACCTTATTGATATAGGTCTCTTGAGACAAACCTAACACAACGCTGCATGTCTCGATGTATCTTTATGCCAATGACATAAGATGCATCACCCATATCTTTCATTTGAAAATTTTTAGAGAGAAATTATTTCACCTCATACAATAACCCTTTATCATTGGATGCAAGTAAAATATCATCCATATATAAGACAAGAAAATAAGTCTTACTCCCAATAACCTTCTGGTATATACATTGATCCAAAATATTCTCTTCAAAACCGAATGAAGTGATAATTTTATCAAATTTCAAATACCATTGACGGGATGCTTGTTTCAATCCATATATGGACTTCTTTAATTTACACACCAATTGCTCACCATCACTAGAGGAAAATCCTTCTGGTTGTTTCATGTAAACTTCTTCCTCTAGATCACCATTTAAAAAAGCTATTTTTACATCCATTTGTTGTAATTCGATATCAAAATGAGCAACCAATGCCAAAATTATACGAAGAGAGTCTTTTTTAGATACAGGAGAAAAAAGTCTCCTTGTAATCAATTCCTTCTTTCTGAGTATATCTCTTAGCAACGAATCTTGCCTTATATCTTTCGATATTGCCTAATGAGTCTTTCTTTGTTTTGAAAACCCATTTACACCCTATGGCTTTCGCCCATTTAGGCAATTCAACAAGATCCCAGACTCTGTTGCTACTCATGGAACTCATCTCTTCTTTCATGGTATTGTACCATAATTATGATTTATTACAACTCATGGCTTGTGAAAACGTTTCAGGATCATTTTCAGCTCCCACATTGTAGTCAGACTCTTTAATATATACAACATAATCATTAGGGATTGCTGACTTTCTCATTTTAGAAGACCTTCTTAATGTTGTAGTATCATCCTCAACAGGAGTATGTTGTATAACTATTTCAGATAAATCCTAAATTTCATGGTCAATTAGAATAGAATCAGTATTTTATGGAATGACAATGATTGGTTGTTCAACACCAGATTGATCTTGAGGGGTGTTGTGTACATCAATCAACCTATCATATGATGTGGAGGTTTGAGAATCCAAATGATCAGTTCTTGATCGTTTTCTCCCACTCATTAAGTCATTCTCAAGAAATTTTACATTTCTTGATTCCACAATCCTAGTGGTATGTGATGGACAGTAAAATCTGTATCCCTTGGACCGTTCAGCATATCCAATGAAATGCTCACTTATAATCCTTGGGTCCAATTTCTTCTCATATGGGTTATAAACTCTTATTTCGGATGGGCATCCCATACGCGTACATGTTGCAAACTCGGTTTCCAACCTTTCCATAACTCAAAAGGAGTTTTTAGAATAGCTTTTGTTGGGACTCGGTTTAATTTGTATACCGCCGTTTTAAGAGTTACACTCCACAAAGATTTTGAAAGTTCGGAGTTACTAAGCATACTCCTCACCATATCCAATAATGTTCGATTTCTTCTTTCTACTACACCATTTTGGTCCGGAGAATTGGGCATAGTATACTGGGCAACAATCCCATATTTTTGAAGAAACTTTGTAAATGGACCAGGTATTTATCCATCTTCAGTATATCTATCATAATACTCTCTACATCTATCTGATCTCATAATTTTAATATTTTTTTCAGTTTGTTTCTCTACTTCTGTTTTAAACAATTTAAAGGCATCAAAGGCTTCATATTTATTATGAAGCAAGTAAAGATACATATATCGTGAGAAATCATCAATAAAGGTGATGAAATATTTTGGGCCATATGAGTCTATATCAGGACTACAAATATCAGTATGTACAATCTCTAATATGTCCGAACTCCTCTTGGCATTTTTCTTAGTCTTGTTAGTGCTTTTCCTTTAATGCATCCATCTGAAGTCTCAAAATCGATAAAATTGAGTACTAAATATTCCATCATTTATCAATCTTTTGATTCTATCAACGGAGATATGTCCCAATCTCCTATGCCCTGGCATCGAGGAACGTTCATTCATAACACATCTTTTAATTCCATTATTAGCATGCGCGGTATTGAAAGATGTATTATTTTATAAATTTAAACAATAAAGACTATCGACGATTAATGTATTTTCCTAACAATATCGACTTATAAGATAAACTGAATAATGAGTCGAAAATGTAAAGGAATATCCATAGAAAAAGACAAGTTTTGAAAGCAGAAATTAAATTTACAGAAATTTGGAATATAAAAAAGGTCTTTTCCAATGCCAAAATAAAACCACTACTCAAAATTAAATTGCATGCTCCAATGGCCTCCACATGTGAATGCATCTTGTTTACGGAGAAGATCGTTATTCATCGCCCACGGTTTCCTTAGGTTTTGCAAACCTGTAAGAATTAGAAATATGGATTGTAGAACCAGAGTCAATCCACCACATTATGTGTAACATTAATCATATTAGATTCATAACATACAAAAAGAATGGATTACCTTTCTTTTCAAGCCAATTTTGATACTTGAAACAGTTCTTCTTTACGTGTCCCTTCTTTTTATAGAAGAAACACTTGGACTCCTTCTTGATATCAGATTGGGGAGGTACTTTACCTTTCCCCTTTAATTTGGTCTGCATCTTGAACCTTCCTTCCTTTAGCATGTAGACACTTTCACTTTGCTCTATCATGAGCCTTCATTCCTCTTGAACACACATGGTCATCAGTTCATTGATTGACTGTTTATCCTTATGTGTGTTATAAAAAATTTTAAAAGGCCCATATTGCGGTGGAAGTGAATTCAAAATGTAATGCACAATGAAAGGTTCAGACATTTTCACCTCTAAATTTTTCAGTTGAGTTACAATATCCCTCATTTGCATTATGTGCTCACGCACACCCTTAACACCGCGAGGCTAATAGATGAGAACTTCATGATTAGGGTGCTTCGCAAGTCTTTATCTGAGAAATCACAAATTGCTCATCTATGACCTTGATAAATCCGCTGACTTTAGTATCTTGATCGTAACCACGAATACTGCCAGAATTTTTATCTTTATGAACATTAAACCGAGGCGATTAGGTTATTCCCAAAGATGTTCATAAAGAGTCACCCCTCATCCAGTCTTTGGTAAGGGTAAGAGTGGTGGTTAAATCTTTTCGGATAAGCATAATCGATATCCAGTACCCTAAGTGAAGAAGAATTCACTCCTTCCACACTTTATAGTTGTCATCCTTAAGTTCGGGAATTTCACATCTAATATCGAAAAATTTTCTGATTGAATAGCCGTAAAAAATAAATACATACTTAACATCCAAAAGAGGCTAATAAATTACGTAATTATGTTTTACCAACGTAAAGCGTACATCATGAATCAATTGACATAAAAATTACCTCGTAGTCAAATTCTTAATTCAAGTAGATTCATGTCCAAAAAGTGATAAAACTATCAAATTATATTCCTTTCTTAATCCTTGTGGGTAAATTAAGAAAAATAATTTGACATTTTATCTTGATTAATTAATTTTAATATAATAAAATTTTCTGTGGGATAAATTTTATTATATCAAAATAATTATTTACAATTTATGTCTTTATACCACACGTGATAATAAAAAATAATTTAATTAATTAAGGGTGTTGTGGCTAATCCTCAATTAATTAAATTATTTTAATCACAAGACATTATTTATACATATATACAATTATATTCTGGATATTATATTTTATACTTTATATATAATAATATAATTATATATATATAAATATATACGTATATATATGATATATATATATATATATACAAAGAATAAACGCATAAATAAAATTTAAATGCAAAAAATAGCACAAGGCGCTCGGCAGCGCAGCGGCAGAAGCCGCCCCTTCTTCCCGACGCGTCCCGCTTTCGAAGCTCACTGGCCGCATTGTAATTCCTCATCTCGCTCTGGTATGGGCCAGAGCGATGAATGGGCAGCGTCGATCTTCATTGAGCCGCGCACGTAATCGGCCCAACAAAACTGATTTTTTTTTTATAAACACCGTAACAAACGACGTCGTTTAATTACCGAATACGTTTGCACGAAATGACGTCGTTCTGAAACACAAAACAAAAGTCGAAAAACGACGACGTTTACTACTGCCGAAGTAGAAAACGACGCCGTTCAAGTCGTCGTCTACCTTCGTCGGTTTCGCCCAAATCCGACAACGAACGACTCGACCCGAATACCATACCCGATTCAAACAGCACCATACGAACACCATAAATGATAAAAAATATATGAAAATTTCGAAAATTTAATTTTCCATCGATTTCCAGTACTCGTTTGAACCAAATCTTCAAACAAACGAAGACTTTAGGTTTTTGATTTCGGAAAAACCGAAAAAACGTAACAACAAAGCGAGTTGAAGGCTTTTCTCGATACCAAATGTTAGAAATTTATGTGGCTAAACAACCACAAATGCGCGAATTTAAAATCGATTAATATCTTCAAATCCGTTTGGTCTTGTTTTTCCAACTGCGATTCGACCGAACACGTCTTACGGACACTCCTTCACTCGTTTAGATGGTGTAATCTTTGAGTTGGGTCTGGGGGACAAAGAGAATGCTTAATTTATAGGCGAAACCATCACCCGCCTCAACCGAACGTTTCGTACTCAAACCGGCCAAAATTGATTAATTGACTTAATGGGAGAGTTATCACTACTTAATGGATCACAAATGTTTCAGCAATTAATTGAGAAAAACGCCAAATGATAATGAATCGATCGAGGAAGGCGAATCGGTATCAAACCCTGATTCGGCTGGAAATCGGCTTCAAACAAGCGTTCGTGGCTCGCGGCTTGGCGGCTCGTGGGCCGGCTCAAGACTTGGGCCGGCTCAGCATTTGGGCTGAAGCCCACATCAGTTTCTCACTTGGCTAACCTTATTCCATTTTTCTTTGCTCGCTGCCAAGCATGATTCTGGTCCTCCAATTTGTCTCTCATAAGCTGGGAATCCTCAAGCACTGCAGCATGGGAGATGTCCATAGCCATTTGATCAGCGACCACCTCAATTATGTCGACCTCCTCGACGGTCCAGGATCGATCTTGCCCACAGGGGAGAACTAAAATCAGCACAGGAAATTACCCGATGTGAAGATCAGCTCGATGGGGATTGAAAAATATGCAACACCAATCTGGAAATCACCCGCTGTCTGGCATTCGAGAATATTTTTAATGCTCCAGATTCTCTCTTCGTCACAGTTACATCTAGGGTACTGATAATCAGCAGCAGAAACCGATATCAGGAGATCACATACTAAGCCTGTAGCTAATGCTCTCCGCATTCTTTTCGCTCAATCCATTAAATGAATCCTTTTAGTTCCAAAAAAGATCAGCCCTTTTAAAAATCCTCCATCATTAGCTGCAGAAAAATCATGCAAGAGACAAATTCAGAACCAACCCCACTATTGAAGGAATCCATTTTCATTTATTTTTTAAAAGACCCAGATTGACCCGCCAATGAACAAATTAACAATCTTTTCGAATTTTTCTTTTTAATGCAAACTACTAAGAAATGTATTGGAGTTTCTGAAACGCAACTTCTTGTTATGTCCAAAAGAAAGAATATATATATATATGAGAGAGAGAGAGATAACGAGGAAGAAGCCCGCGACTTTCAACCTTGGAGAAGAGCAGAAGAGAAAAATGAAGGAAGAGAAGCAAATGTACCCAAAAATCACATTTAAAAAAAAAAAAGAATTCACGGTCGTGTGATTTTGGAGAATGAGGTATATAATAACAGTTGAATACGGTGAAAAAAAGAAGCGAAGGAAAATTGGAGGGACCTTCTTCCTGATGCGGGAATGGCGAGCAGCATGGTCCCGTCGACGAGTACGGGCCTTCGAATCGATGACCGAAAGGGTCTGCAGCCGCGAAATCTCCAACTTCTGAGGGATCGGGAGCTGCTGCGATGAAGTAAAGGCCCCTTGTAGGAACGAGAAGGACGACGAGGACGACATCTCTGCATTCTCTTTCAACTGCTACGAGAGGCGACGGCGAGAGTGATTGCGAGAATTAGGGTTTTCAGAAGGAAAAGCGTCTGAAAAAGTGAGTGAGGGAAGACGAAATTGGAAGATATTTTTAACATTTTCAAATCTCAATCTTTGCCGTCCACGTGGTTTAATATTGACGGCCCATATTTTTATTATTTTTTTATTTTCAAATTAAATCTCAGCCGTCTATGTATTAAAGATCTGACAGTCAAGATTTTGACATAATTTAAGCCGTCAAATCTTTATATTTAAATTAACGATTCAAATTTTAAAAAAATTTTTAAATTTTGATAGTCAATTTCATCCGATAGCCCAAACTGAAAAAGTAGGGGTGCTAATTCGCATAAGCCAGGCAGCATCCCCCGACCCACAGCCGTACAACAGCATCTTTATTGGAAAATAAGCTTGTCCATATGTGGTGATAGAACTACGTTCCATCTCCTCTTTTAATTATTATTTTCTTTTAGCAAAAGATGATTGTTTTATTTCCGAGTCTGTAAGTCGGTTTTATATTAATAATTATTTAATTTTGTTGATTTTTTTAAAGTTTCTCTGTTTTTAACGTTGACTATGAAAGTTACTTCAATAAAGTATGTGTATTTGATCCGTAAAATATTAATAATAAGTGCGATGTAATACACCCAAGAAAACAATTAGTAAAATCTACAAAATTTTCAAATTAATATTGTCACCATGAAATATATTTCAAAAGAAGCAGTTCACCTGTCCTCCAACGGACTCGGGGATGATAACGTCGACCTCAGTGACGGTGAAGCCAAGTTCCTCGGTAACGTAGGAGCCGTCCAGGTGGCCAACGAGGCCAATTCTCTCATTGATGTCAGCTGCAGACTGCATGACAGCAGCCGAGCCGCCCTTCTGGGTCTGACCATAGGCCATGGCTTCAGCAGACTGCATCGTCACCGAGTCCGGAGGGGCCACCGTCTTTGAAGTCAGGTCGCCAGAGACGTTGAACACATCACCGTACTTGATGGGTTCTTGCTGTCTATTGGGTTATGGGTTACTTTTGCGTGGGCCCATATCCACATGTTGTGGCGATTGAAAGCAAATATCTTCACCGCATGAGAAAGGCTGAAGTTGCTCCTATTTGACGCTCAAAATGCGTTTTCCAGTAGTGGCTGACGATCTTGTTGAGGTCTTTGGGGTTGTCCTTAACTCATCTTTATTTGCTAGCTATTGTATGTGATTCGCAAAGTTGTGGGTAAGTATTTGATAGTTGGCTTAAATATGTTCGAGTATAAGAAGTTAGAGGGAGGCAGTATCCGAAGCTTCGACACGTTGCATGTCGGGGTGGCATTTGGCAGAGAGATGAGTCGGCAGCTGGAACTTCTCGGGACACCCGGTGGCCCGGCACCGTGCCATTACGGTCAAGTAAGCATTGCAAGACGCCGATAAATTATATATTATGATTATTACATAATAATATAAAATTATTAATGACTGAAAAATACATGATTTTTTTCAATAATATTACATGGTTAGTTTTCAACAATCCTAAAATATGGTTATTTTTATGTGGTATTTGATCTATTCGTCTATTTAATATGAGATTGATAATATTGCTAGGTACATGTACCCTTTGGATCGAAATTCAAGAAGACTCCGACTCAATAATCTCCTCATATGGGGTTGTGTTCAGAATGGTCGGAACAACCAACCCGGCCTTAAGCCCACGACCCGGAGGGAGGGTTCAGTCACAGTAGAAGAAAAAATCAAGTTAAATAATAAAGGATATATTGACATCTAATCATAGATACAAACTATCAGTCTCTTGCATAGGAGGATTCATGCCCTAAACGTAGAAAAATGATTGACATACCTGAAAAGAATATTAATTAAATAGATGACAATTAGACTTTACACTTGCGTCTGGGAGAAGGTACACCTGTTTCCTGACCCAAAATATGTACAAAATTAGCTATCAACTTTTGCAACGGCTACTTTTGGACTTTAGCTTATAATATCCACTAAATTTCATTTATGGAGGACTCCCATTCTGCTGAAAAGAAGAATTGTGGTAAAAAATTCTTACAGCGTTCTAATTGCCCGGAGCTTTAACTTTTCTTGCCCTAAGAGGGACGTGTGACGAACATTGTCAAGAGCCAAGGTCTCACTAAGGGCACGTTTCTGTTGGGGATCACTCACGTGAAGAAGTTCCTGTGAACTGAGAACTAGACAGGTCTGGCGGGCGAGGCTCAGACGGTCAACGGAGAGTTGACCGGATTGGTGAGCAAGGCTTCAGACGGTCAATGGGGAGTTGACCGGATTAGCGATTTTACATGGCCGATTTCTTTAACTGCCGTCTTGAAGGTTAAGTTAACTCTGCTCTTTGGAGAATCTTGGAGAACAACTACTCGAGCGGTCAATGAAGTGTTGACCGGTCGTAAAGAACACAGACGGCCTACAGCTGGCCGCCCGTTTTGGAAATTCAGTTCAATACCAACTCAGCAGATTTCTTGGAGATATGAGATCTCAGGCAGTTACGCTGAAGGCGGTTTTTCTGGAAGGGAAGATTCACATTGTTGGCAAGAATTGTTTCTATCCTTCTATGTGAAAAATATTACTCTAGTTGGTGTTGTCGTAGTTTTGTGTGAGATAGTGAGTGAGAAAGAGAAAAACGGTGAAGGTGTGCTCTTCGATTTCTCTTCATTCTCAACTGTTGTCTCCAAGAATTTCATATAGTGAAATACGTTTCAGTGGACGGATTGTCCCGTGGTTTTTCCCTTGATTGAGAAGGGTTTTCCACGTAAAATTTCGTGTGTTTATTGTTCTTCTTTACTTGTTTTTCTATACTGTTCTGTTGAATCAGGAAAGTAATCCGCTTGTTTACCCAACAAGTGGTATCAGAGACAGGTTCGTGTTGGGTATTGGGACTTTCTTGAATCGATGGCATCTTCATCGTCAAAGAATCTGCCTTTTGGCATTGAGCAGTTCAACGGACAAGGAAACTTCATTCTCTGGCAAGAGAGAGTGAAGAACATCTTGACGAGAGAAGGGACAATGAAGGCGTTGAAGAAGAAAGATGAAAAACCTGAAAAAATGACCGACGAAGACTGGCAAGACAAGAGAGATCTTGCAAATTGCACTATTAAGTTGTGCACAGCGACAACACTCTTGAAGAAGTTATTGGTCTATCCGATCCGTCCGTGGGAGATCTCGGGAGAAGTTGGAGAACCGTTACAAGTCCAAATCTCTGACAACCAGACTGCACGTGAAGAAGCAGTTTTATGGCTTGAGGCTATCAGAAGGAGGGAGCTTTGAGAAGCATTTGGATGAATTTAACCGGATATTGACACAGATGTCTGCTCTTGATGAGAAAATCAATGAGGAGGACAAGGCACTGGTTCTACTGGCATCTCTGCCGGCCACCTATGATCACATCGTCACAACCTTGTTGTTCGGAAAGGATACCTTGAAGTTGGACGAAGTTATTGCCTCTTTGCTTATGAATGAGTCCAGACGGTCACAAGGTACATCATCGTCTTCTCATTCTGAAGTCCTGGTGACCGAATCCAGGGGAAGAAGCAAAGGTCGCCACCAAAAGCCGGGAGAGAAGAGTCGCAGCAAGTCACGATCCAGATACCAAAATCTGGAGTGCCATCATTGTGACAAAAAGGGCCACATTAAGAAGCATTGCTTCAAATGGAAGCGAGAAAATGCAGAGAAGGAGAAATGTGACAAAGGACGCGGTGAGGAGACGTCCTCCGTCTCAGTAGTCACAAGTGGAGATCTCCTGTTGACATGTCAAGGAGAGGTGGCAAACTTGACAGATCTGGAATCCAGTTGGATAATTGATTCGGGCGCTACCCTACACGTCACGTCCCGAAAGGGACTGTATACATCCTACACTCCAGGAGATTTTGGAGTAATTAGGATGGGTAACAAAGGAATATCTCATGTTGTGGGCAGAGGAGATATTATTCTGGTCACAAATAATGGCACGAAACTATTGTTGAAGAATGTGCATCACGTTCCTGACATTCGTCTGAATGTCATCTCAGCCGGTCGGCTGGATGATGAGGGTTACTGCAACACCTTCTGTGAAGGTGAATGGAAGTTAACTAGAGGTTCCTTTGTTGCAGCGAGAGGGAAAAAGTGCTCCGGTCTGTATGTGATGGAGGTCCGTGCCATGGCCGGAGATGTAAACGCTGCAATCTGTAAGGAAACAGAGGATTTGTGGCACAGGAGATTGGGCCACATGAGTGAAAAGGGTCTGTCTCACTTGGCAAGAAAGGGCCTAATCAAGGGAACAAAAGAGGACGGGACGAACATGTGTCCTCATTGCTTGGCCGGGAAACAAAGGAGAGTCTCATTTCATGGAGACTCGTCCGGCCCAAAGGCGGAGCTCTTAGAGCTTGTTCACACAGACGTGTGTGGTCCTTTCAAAGAAAAGTCAATCGGAGGTGCTCAATACTTTGTTTCTTTTATTGTGGCGACGATCGAAAAGAAAGTCAGGTTTTACCCATCAAGACTAAGGACCAAGTTCTTGGTATTTTTGAGCAATTCCATACCCTGGTGGAGCGTCAGACGAGGAAGAAACTGAAGACCGTCCGAAGTGACAATGGCGGAGAATATTTGGGACCTTTTGATGCCTACTGCCGGTCACATGGTATCAGGCATCAGAAAACACCACCGAAGACACCTCAGCTGAATGGGGTAGCAGAACGGATGAATCGTACGCTATTGGAGAAAGTACGTTGTATGCTCTCTGAAGCAAAACTTAAGGCATCATTTTGGGCAGAAGCACTCCGGACGGTAGCCTACATCATCAACAGGTCGCCCAGCAAGCCTCTGATGGGCGAAGTGGCAGAGAAGATATGGACGGGCAAGGAACCGTCCTATGATCATTTGCGAGTGTTCGGATGTAAAGCATTCGTACATGTTCCAAGAGATGAAAGGACGAAACTGGAGCCAAAGACGATGCAATGTGTCTTTCTGGGCTATGGAGAGGACGAACAGGGTTACAGATTTTATGATCCTGTCACTAGGAAACTGGTCCGATCAAGAGATGTCACATTTGCTGAGAATGAGACGATCGAAGATACTGGCAGGAAGGCAAGTTGTAATGATAAACAGACGGACAAAGTGAGTATTGAAGATGTCCGTCTTGTATCGGCTCGTCTCGAGCAGTCAGCAGAGCGATTGACCAGGCCCAAGGTTATGAGGCAGTTGAAAATACTCAAGAGGACATGGTGCCTGACGATGACCAGACTGAAGTCATGCCTTAGCAGGCCGAAGAAGTTGCTCTTAGACGTTCCTCCCGTAACAGACGACCGTCCATTCGTCGGTCTTCTAGCGAGTATGTGCTATTGACTGATGCCTGTGAACCCGAAGATTTTGAAGAGGCTATAAACAGTGCAGGTAAGGAGAAATGGCTGGAAGCCATGAAGGATGAGATGAGTTCTCTTCACGAGAACCACACTTTTGATCTCGTTACACTTCCCAAGGGGAAGAAGGCACTTAAAAACAAATGGGTCTTCCGGGTAAAAACGGACGAGAACACCAAAGAGCCAAGGTACAAGGCACGATTGGTGGTAAAATGTTTCGGACAACGGAAAGGTATTGATTTTGATGAGATATTTGCTCCGGTAGTAAAGATGTCTTCCATACGGGTCGTATTGGGCCTAGCTACCACCCAAGACCTTGAGGTGGAGCAGATGGATGTCCGAACTGCATTCCTTCATGGAGAACTTGAGGAGGAGATTTACATGGAACAGCCCGAAGGTTTTGAGGCTAAAGGAAAGGAACAACTTGTCTGTTGCTCGAAGAAAAGTCTATATGGCTTAAAGCAAGCTCCTCGGCAGTGGTACAAGAAGTTCGAGTCTGTTATGTCTGGCCAAGGATACCGGCGGACTACTCGTGACCACTGTGTATTTGTGCAGAGTTTTGCTGATGATGATTTTGTCATCCTTCTCTTATATGTGGATGACATGTTAATAGTTGGGCGAAATATTGACCGGATAAAGAAGCTGAAGGAGCAGCTGGGGAGGTCATTCGCCATGAAGGATCTTGGATCGGCGAAACAAATTCTGGGAGTTAGAATTGTACGCGATCGCAAGGCAAAAAGATTGTGGTTGTCTCAAGAAAACTACCTTGAGAAAGTGCTTTAGCGGTTCAACATGGACAAGTCGAAGCCTGTGAACACTCCCTTAGCGAATCATTACAAATTGAGCACTCGTCAATGTCCGTCCTCAGATGACGAGAAAAGACACATGAAAGACGTTCCCTACTCTTCTGCTGTGAGAAGTCTAATGTATGCCCTGGTATGCACCAGACCAAACATAGCTCATGCCGTTGGGACTGTTAGTCATTTTCTATCGAATCCGGGCAAAGAGCATTGGTCCGCAGTTAAATGGATTATGCGATACATTCGAGGAACCACCAAGAGGAGCTTATGTCTTGGAAATGACAAACCGCAGTTGGTGGGATATTCAGATGCGGACATGGCCGGAGACATTGACTCACGCAAATCTACATCGGGTTATTTGGTAACATTTGCGGGCGGAGCAGTTTCTTGGCAATCCAAGCTACAAAAGTGTGTAGCTCTATCCACAACTGAAGCCGAATATATTGCAATTATAGAGGCGTGCAAGGAGATGCTGTGGATGAAGAAATTTGTTCAAGAGTTGGGTCTTCAACAGGAGAAGTATATTGTATTCTGTGATAGTCAGAGTGCAATACATCTCAGTAAAAATTCTTCATTTCACTCCAAATCCAAGCACATTGATGTGCGGTATCACTGGTAAGGGACGTGCTAGAAGCTGGTCTGCTATCACTGGAGAAGATCAGCACTGAAGACAACGGGGCAGACATGATGACTAAGACTTTACCAAGAGGGAAGCATGAAGTATGCTGCAAGAAAGCCGGGCTCATAGATCCAACTTCCTCATGGTCGTGAGGGGAAGTTTGTTGGGGATCACTCCCGTGAAGAAGTTCCTGTGAACTGAGAACTAGACAGGTCTGGCGGGCGAGGCTCAGACGGTCAACGGAGAGTTGACCGGATTGGTGAGCAAGGCTTCAGACGGTCAATGGGGAGTTGACCGGATTAGCAGTTTACATGGCCAGTTTGCTGTTAACCGTCTTGAAGGTTAAGTTAACCGGTTCTTTGGAGAATACTGGAGAACAACTACTCAGACGGTCAACAGAAGTGTTGACCGGTCGTGAAGAACACAGACGGCCTACAGCTGGCCGCCCGTTTTGGAAATTCAGTCCAATACCAACTCAGCAGATTTCTTGGAGATATGAGATCTCAGGCAGTTACACTGAAGGCGGTTTTTCTGGAAGGAAAGATTCACATTGTTGGCAAGAATTATTTCTATCCTTCTATGTAGAAAATATTACTCTAGTTGGTGTTGTCGTAGTTTTGTGTGAGATAGTGAGTGAGAAAGAGAAAAACGGTGAAGGTGTGCTCTTTGATTTCTCTTCATTCTCAACTGTTGTCTCCAAGAATTTCATATAGTGAAATACGTTTCAGTGGACGGGATTGTCCGTGGTTTTTCCCTTGATTGAGAAGGGTTTTCCACGTAAAATTTCGTGTGTTTATTGTTCTTCTTTACTTGTTTTTCTATACTGTTCTGTCGAATCAGGAAAGTAATCCGCTTGTTTACCCAACAGTTTCAGGCCCTTTCCTTACAAAGATTGATCCTTTAGTAGCCAGGTTGTAAGAGACCAATATCCCAAACATCATACATCTCGCGTCGAGGCCATTTAAGCATTTGGCCCTTTCATAATTACACACCTGAGATAGGAGTTTTGTGATAAAATTTAAGGATTTGATAACCCATTTACTCGTTTTATTTTTCTTAAGCTTATATTGACTTTGTCATCATATGGACTTAATAGGAAAAAAATTTAAGCTTCTTAGTTTTATTGTTTGTGGTTTGAAAAATCAAGGTCTCTAAATTTAGGTTTGGATCTTGCACTGGATGATCATTGTCCCGGATAAAAACCTTAATTTAAGTGCACACCAAATGTTAATAAATAAATAAGATATTATTGTCATTTGAAAATATCCTATGAGTGTTCCTAAAATAATTCTCATAATTTAATTTGATACGTCTTCAATTCAAGTTATTGTACGGGTTAGGGAGCCTCCCGATCTTTTTCAGTCAAGTCTAACTCAGGCTGCTTTGGCCTCCATTTCCAATAATTTAAGTCCTGCGCAATACAACGAATAAATTAAAGGTCAAAAGATTAGCAGGACATACACCCTAATTTATCCATCGACGCTAAGTTAATAATCTTCCTCAAAGAGATAAACAAATGTAGGGGTGAGAATTATCCGTGATAATGCAAGGGTATGGGTTAGAGTCTAACTCGAAGGTTGCGCTTGGCGTGGAGGGGCTTTGAGATTGAAAGAGCAAGAATTGCAAGGGATTTCTTCAGAAAGTCTTTGAATAGAAAGTTGTCTTTTGTGAGTTTTTCAGTGTTAGTTTTTAAGTATAAGTCTGAGTATGTTTGGCCGTGTCCTTGTCCATAGGAGTGATGAGGCATTTAGAACTTTTAAGCTAACTCAATCCTACTTGGGCTCTAAGTTAGTTGACAGTTGTTTGCGTGGATCTGGCATGCTGTCACGGGATCATGGGTACCAATTATGACAATCGTAATCAGTGAGGAGGATTTCTTCTTTCTACAAGAAGACATTAGATATAGCATATATGAGAATTACTATTATGAGAGATCTGTTAAATTGGAGTTACCGTTACGAGAGATTCACTGAATATGGAGTTGGAGTTGCCTTTTTGGAAACATTATAGAGTTGCGCTTGCCTTCTGGGAGTGATACGTTGTACCGGTAAATATTTTATGGATATTTATTGGGCTATCAAAATAGTTATCATGGCCAAATTATGGTAGGTTCTTCTCACTTGCCCGTGTTGTACTGTCAAGGCTGTTGGCGGCTATGCAGGAGGGATAACTATAGGCGCGGCGCTACACGCAACCCTAATCGCCTGCTTCTCGCTTAAACAATTTTGGGTCAACCCGTCTGAACCAACTGCACTACTATTTGGGCCTTCAGCTCAATAGTCCGTGTGATGAACCGCCATCATTCAGGCTTCTCTCCTTTTGGTAGGTTGAACCAACCATTGCCGTACCTCCAGGTCCATGGCATCGGAAAAACGTCTACTGTGCTACTGCTACTCCTGCGAGCTGAGCTTTAGGCCAAGCCGTATTTTGTCGGACCAACCATATTATGATTAATTAAGTTAATACTCTTTGCTATTTGTTAACTAATTTAAGGTTATTGTGTAACAAAAATAAAGCAATTTAGTTTTCATTTTAAAACAATAATAGAATAAAGACAAAATAAATAAAAGAAATAAAAAGGCCATGCACAGATCCTAGCAACCGGATATACTAAAACCAAGCCGAAGTGTCGATAAGTGAATGCAGTTGCTATAATTAAGTTTGTCTTTAATGTTTAAAAATTTTATAATATTATGTCATATCTTGACACCCTTATTTTATTTTAACAAAGAGTTCTTTCAAGGACGACAATTGCAATAATTAAAAGTATAATTTTTATCATTAATAGTTTTTAATAACGAAAAATTTCTACCATTTTTTATTTTTATTTAAAAATTTTTAGTTATAGGGTTTTCTTTCCAATCGTTAATAGCATAGATATTATAAACTATAGCATTTTTTTATTATTAAAGGTAAACAATTATAAGAGTAAATATTATCGTTAATATTAACTAAACTTTTAACAATGATATTTTTTTGTCGTTTAATATGATTAATTATGCGTATAAATATCAATTTTAGCAGTTGTCACATCATAAATTTCAATCCCAAATTAACATTTTGTCAACATTAATTAACTAAATAACAATTTAATAATTTTTGAACTTAAATTTCACGTTAATACATCGACTAATTACAATCTCAACAAATAAAAACATACACATGATCCAAAAAAGTTCTATATTATTGAGTGGCTCCGACACCAACCCAATCCACATGATGTTGGACCAAAGTAAGAAATGATGTCTATACAATGTAATGATCAACATATAATAATCTGTGAAAGCACATAAATATCCATAAATTTGATGAAACAAAACTAAAATTATCAATAACACCAACTTGATACTAAACTATGGACATACGATACCCAAATCATAACATAAAATCATAACGAATTCAAAACCGATACAACTTGCTATCCAGATTTAAATATCGCCTAAAATACATCATAATCACAATATAAACCTGTCCAAAAGCCAATTTACATCATTTAACATTTTCTAAAACTTTTTAAAAAATATAATATTATCATTTGAATAACTGAAATATAAACTAATATCATCCAAAACTGTCAAATAAAATAAAAATATTAGACCTATTAATCACCGTCTGACTTTGTCCGAATATAACATAGTACCATTGACATTATCTGGAATCATTAAATGACAATAATAAACTTTACTTATCAACTCAATCATTCACTCCTAGTCGCCTGATAAGGACTCGCACATTTTATCTGAGAGGATTAGTAAACTAGTAAGGCGTAAGCTAAATACCCAATAAGGTACAATATGAATTAATGAACATGTATACTTTATATTTAAAAATATATTTGAGGGAATAAAGATCATGATTAGACGCAATGATATGAATTTGTACAGGAACCTACACGATACATTTTTAAATTTCTTATCTTATTCTTTCTTAATTCTAGCCATTAAAACAAGCTTAATTTTTTTAGGGACCAAGGTCGGTAAGTCTTACCAGTTAAATAAGTAAACAATTAAAAATCGGGTCGTATATACTCCCACACAACCAAAGGCCATACGCTGATATTCAATATTTAAATATGGGCTATCTACATATCATCCTATAGATGGAGTCAAATACCGCTTTTTAATCTCGTGGTTATGTAGGGTCATATATCAATACCATTATAATATATTAAGGTATACTATAATATTTTACTCGCTGAATATAATCCATAGTCCAATATTTAACTTAGAAAAAATTCTACACTTTACTTCATAAATTCTTAATTCTTATCCTTTTGAAGAACGATTTATTATTTCTTATCATAATTATAGAGTTTTCTTTCATAATTCTGTATTTTTATGGAATATTTTTGTAAAAATTTAGTCATATTTAATTTAAAAGTATAAATTGCCGAATTTAAAGTTAAATGCAATTTAGTATTTTTTAGTACTTCCATGCTAATTTAGTATTTTATGTTTTAAAATTCATTATACTTAAAATTCTGCAGGAAGTATAAGTATTGCATACTAAGAAATTACTAAATTTAAAGAAAAAACTTTACAATAAAGTTAAGAATTATGTGATTTTTTCCAAAATGAGAAAGTTATAAAATATGAAAAATTGTGTAAAATTTTTAGAAAAATATGCATTAGATTATTGTTATATTTCAGTATGTAGTATATACTATGGTATGCTTTAATATATTATAATGGTAAATCGATATTTGAACTTATTATTTGCAGGTGAAAGTAACATTTGATTCTATTTATAGGGTTATATTTATGATGATTTGCCTATGAGTCTTGAATAATAGTGTACGACTTTTAATTTTATAGAAATAAATATAACTCAGCTTTCGATTATCGACCCATTTAATCGGTAAGGTCCTATTGGCCCTTAATCTCTAAGAAAATCATATTTTCATATGAGTTGACGATAAGTAATAAGTAAGAATATGATAAGAAATTTACAAAATCGGACTCATGTACTACCATAAAATTTTATAGTATTACACTAAAATCTAATGTATTATTCCTTTTGATATGTTTTTAATATAAATTATATATTTTTAATTATAAATTATATATATTATTGAGCTTTTAACTTACTCCTTAGTTCTATTTTACTAACTCCTTCAGAAGAGAAGAGAAGAGAAGGAGGAGAAAGAGAGAGAACATGGGAGGAAGAAGAGGGAAAAAGAGAAGAAACAGAGCAGAAGAGAGAGAGAGAGAGAGCGGGGGACGAGAAGAAGAAGAGAAGAGAAGAGGTGTGGGAGGAAGGCAGAAGCAGAGATGGAGCGTGGAGGAGAGAAGCATAGGGGCGAAGGAGAGAGAAGGTAGAGTTCGAGTAGATCTTCAATCCTTTTATTAATTCTATTTGGTATAAGGTCGATACAAGTAGCCCTATCTTTGATATGTTTTAGTATTTGGTATATTTTGACTATTGTTTAAAAATTTTACTTGTATGTTATCTTTATATACCATATTTGTTTATTATGTACATAGATACATGATTTATTAGTCGATTCGAGTTTTGGTTTAAAATTTGTGATTTTTAGAGGATTTTACTATTTTATGAAGGCCTAAAAAATTTCTAATACTTTCCTAAAATTGTGGTCACTACTATTTGTCATTAACTACTGTCTCTATAGTCATGCCATATTTGTAGCTATTTGTTATTAACCGTCGTCTCTGTAGTGGGGTTGTATTTATGGCTATCTATTATGTCATGTCTCCAGTACAAAATATGCATGTCAATAATTAAAATTTATGATATAGAAATCTACTAAATACCTCAACAATGATAAAAATTCAACCCGGGCCTAACAATCCTGACATACACGAGACCTAACACTATACAACTCGCACAATACCTTATTGGATATAAATTCAAATAATATAATATATGACGTGCTATCCATAAGTTAAAAGAAGGATATCCAATAAAATAACAACTCATCTATATAATATAAATATCCCACAATCATTATCATATAATCCAGTGGCCCACATCTAGGCAAACACAAACTAAATACATCTCGAAAATTAGAAGTCTAGGAAGCATAAACATCCATACTTACCAAGGAAAAAATATAGCGTCAGATCGGGTCCGAACTCCTACAATCGTATCCAAATCACTAGTATAAAGGGATAAACTATGAAAATATGAGCCTAATACTCAATAAATATCATCACATATAAAACAGTAAATATAAATCAGTAGAAAGTGATAACACATCATAGCCCTATAAAAACAAAACATAAGGTCCGTGAAATCCCTAAAAATTGAGCAATAGTCTCATCCTAAATCATCGTCCATATTAAATCAAATCATTCCTTCAGGATTTAATCATAAAAAGAATTCACCATCCAGTCAAATTTGATAGACGATATTATTTCGTATCATAATATATTGTGATCCAAGGTCACAATGGATAAGCCATAATCATTACCACATCCACGTGAGATATATACCATCATTCGGATCCAAATCTCATAATCTCATGTGTAGAAATCTTGGAAAATCGGAACCAAAACATATAATGAAAACGTATTCCAAACTTAACAAATATCCATACGTACGAGACATTCCTATCGTCCAATCCGTGGGTCAAACCACACATCTCAATTGCAGTCCAATACAAATTCATATAGAAATACAAATCATACACAAAATTAGAGAACTAAAGATTATTTGACTAATTTGATAAAGGGTTACACCCGTCCAATAATCTTAACTATATTGGCTGCGTTTTAAGCTGAAAGTTCAAGACCCGACTGCATTTTAGGTTAACAGTTTAAGGCCATCAATGTACATTATCTCCCATAGATTAGTAACTTACTCACTATATTTTTTCACCCGCGGCTTTGAATTTAACATCAAGTTTAATTATATATTAGGATATCCGAATATATATATTAGTTTTCGTTAATTCCTTACGATGGTTCTCTTTTAAAATATACAATAGGGCAGTTCAGTTATTACGTCTCAACCTTCCTACTCGTGAAAGTGAGACAACATATTATGTACGCCTCCGTCAGAACTAAACCTCCCTGTTAGGATTGATATCAAATGCCACATATCTTGGATCACATATATCGACCCATCGGGTCTCAAATCACCGTGGTCCTATTGTAACCTTGTCCTTGACAACATGCATGTAGACTAATATAAGGATTGGTTTATGATTTCACAACATACTGATACTCAATAAATATACATATTATTTTCGATTTTCATAAATCTACTGAACAACCGATAAAGTATACATACATGTAAACAATAAATAAGAGAGGTACACAAAATAATATTCATGTAAAAAAATATCCAAAACATAATCAAATATTGATAGATACGAAAATAGACAAAGGATTTGACTTACGGATACTTGTCTCAACCTTATATTCAACAACTTTGATGAAAGGATGCTCCGATATCCCTGTTTGCCACTTTCTCTCGCTCCCTTTCCTCCTCTTCTTCTCTCCTTCTCCCGCTTCCCGTGCAAAAATGGCAAAACCCTAATTCGCACGTGATTTTATATGCAAGCTTACACTCGAGCACTCAAGCACACACCCTCTGAAATATGTGCTTGAGCAAGCCTTGAGCACTCCTTGGGTGCACACCTTTTGGAATCTACGCCTCGGGCGCACAGTTGGCAAGCCTTGAGCGCTAAACACTGAACCAAAGTCCTTTAAAATTTTATATAATATCATTAATCTGACACATCCAATAAATAAAAAATATTAAATATATCCAAAATAATTCAAACAGAAATTTGGATATTGTATGTTATTAACCGTTGTATCTATGGTGAGGCTGTATTGGTGACTATTTGTTATTAACTGTCGTCTTTTTGGTAATGTCATATCTGTGACTATCTGTTATTAGCCACCACCACTGTGGAGAGGCCATCTCTGTGACTATCTGTTGTTAATTACTGTCTTTGTGAGGAGGCCATGTCTATGACTATCTATTTTTAACCGTCGTCTCTGTGTCGAGGTCGTATCTGTCGCTATTTGTAATTGATCATCGTCTCTGTGATTAGGCTGTATATGTGGTAATTTGTTATAAACCGATGTCTTTGTAGCGATGCAGTATATGTGGTTATCTATTATTAACCACCGCCTCTGTGGAAAGGCCATATTTGTGGCTATCTATTATTAACTACTATTTTTGTGACAAGGCCATATCTATGACTATTTGTTTTTAACTGTCGTTCTGTGTCAAGGCCGTGTCTGTGGCTATTTGTTATCAATCGTCGTCTCTGTGGCTATTTGTTATTAACCACCGTCTCTATGGTTAGGCCGTATATATGGCTATTTAATATTAACCACTGTCTCTGTAGTGAGGCCATATATGAGGTTATCTATTATTAATTGCGGTATTGTGGCGAGGCCGTATCTGTTGCTATCTATCATTAACTGTTGCCTCTGTGACGAAGTCGTCTCTGTAGCTATCTGTCACAAACTGTCGTCTCTGTGGCGAGGCCATATTTGTAGCTATCTGTCGTTAACCATTGTCTTTGTGACGAGGTTATATTTATGGTTATCTGTGATTAACCACCGTCTTTATGGTAAGGTCGTATTTATGGCTATCTATTATTAACCGCTGTCTCTGTGGCGATATTGTACCTATGACTATCTCTCATTAACCGTCGTCTCTGTGGGGAGATCGTATCTATGGCTATCTATCATTAACCATTGTTTTTATGGTGAGGCCGTATCTGTAACTATCTGTTATTAATTGTCATCTCTATGGCAAGATCGTATCTGTGTCTATCTATAATTAATTATCGTGTATTGCCATGAATATTTAGAATATATTATAAAATTAATTTTGATAATTTTTTAATAATTTTTAATCCCCCATGGGTTTAAAATTAATATAGTTAGACTAATGTGTGGGTTTAATGAATTAGAATAATTGAATCAAGGAATTTAGGAATAAATACTTGGGCCATTAAATTAAATTTAGATTAATTAGTGAATTGGTTAAGTTAATTTAATTCTGAACTGACCTAACTAAATTCGAATACGATAGGTGGGTCTTAGTATATCAAAAAGTATTGACTAAAAATATAATGAAGATAAAAATACTATATATATGGTGATATAATAATAATAATAATAATAATAATAATAATAATAATAATAATAATAATAATAATAATAATAATCGGGCAAAGGAAAATACGAAGGAAAAGAGAGGAAATGAAATAAATAGAGAGAGAAAAGGAAGGGAAGTGAAAGAAAGAAAGAAGGGAAAAGGGGAAGGTGCGGACAGGCAGCGGCAAAGGAGGAAGGGTATCGGTCCTCACATGGAAACGCTGTGAAAACCCTTGATCCACCCTTCATTATATAAGGAGACGGTAGGGTAAGGAGAGAAGAGGACGAACCGAAGAGAAAGAACACACCAAAGTAGAGCCACCGCCGCCACCGATCATGAAATTGAGGCAAATAAACTTCCTACCTCACAAAATAAACTCTTCCTTCATCTTTGTTAATGTCAAACCTCTAATTGTATGCCTTATTTGGTGAGAAATTGGCAAAATTCTTAGGGTTTCAAATTTGGGAACCCGAATGCAAAGCAACGGCTCTGAGAAATCAACCAATGATTTGGGATTAATGATAAATTGGGATTGCGTAAATTGTTTGATGGAGTTATGAAGTATCAATCTTGTATGTTGTATCATGGGGAAATATAGCACGGTGCTCTATTTTCCATATTCCTGTCGGGTTCAATGACGCGAAGGTGGCAAGAGAATTTAGACCAATTATTTTGCATATAAATCATTTCCTTTTCTTAGATGTTGATTATATACCTTTATGTAGTGATTTTGTGCCAACTGTTTCAAATATGTGGTAAAATGAGAAATTGAAAAAAATAGGGTCACGGTCGTGGGATTGTGGATTTTTAGGGTTTCATGTAAGAAATCTATGTGTTAATTAAGTTATTATATTGTTGCTCCCTTGCGCAACCAATCTCCCCCTCCCTCGTGGGGTATTATTGTTTAGAAATTGTGGGATTTGGGCTTCAACTCTGTAAAGGGAAAATCGGTAGAATGGGGCTTTGCAATGGGAGTGTATGCTTGTTGCTCATGTCGGTGGTCATGCCGTACGATTGGTGTGAGAGAGGGAGTTGTAGATTGAGCTAGCAGTGAAGGGGGGCAATGCTGCTACCGTATGCTGGGTGTATATACACCCAGTATGAGTGTGCATATATAAACATACATATATACATATATATATATAGATATATATAAAGTATGTGTATATATAATTAGATATGTATAAACATATAATTATATATGTATATGGGTGTGTATATATATGTATATAATTTTGTATATATATATATTTGTATGTAAGGATGGATATATATATTTGTATATAAAGGTGAGTATACAGATATGTGTACACATGTATATTTGTATAAACACATATGCAGTTGTATATATTTTTGAAAGTAAGTGAGGTATACATATATATACTCATTGAAATTGCTAAGTGATTGTTGGAGAAAGTTATCGGTAATTATTATTTTGAGTGAATTTTTGTGAAATTAATCGGGATAGTTAAAGAAGATGAGAATTGTGAGTTAGTTCGATAACGACAAATTTGAGGATATCTTGTAGCCTTAGAATTGAGATTTGACATGATAGAAGGACAGATTATGATCGAGTATGATATAAAATGTATATGTATATGGTCGGCCGAATTTTTTAAATTTTCTTAAATTTTTTCCTACTCTCGTGGTGGTTGATCTTTGCGTTGATTTTGACCATGCGTGTATATTTTATTGGTACTCTATAAATAAGTAAATGAGAGTGTATAAAAACTCTACATTATTCAGACAAATGAGAGTCCGTGAGACTGTAGAATGGTCTATACTTTTCTAATACCTGTTCTATTCTGAAGATCGAGGTCGTTGAACTTGAGGAGGGATACTTATAACCTAATAACCATTGTGGAAGATGATATTAGGGATATAATTAGCGATGAGTATCAGAAATGGTATGAACATGCTACGGGTATAGTCTCTGGGAGGACTGTAAGGGTAGTGAGGATACCGTGAATATCGAGTAACCTCGTAGTACTCACCCAATTGTTTGAAGCGTAAATATGCGGCCTTTAGTCCACTATGGTAGAATAAGGTTTAGGAAGATTCTTGTTATCTCGTACAGTTGTGACATCAAATTGGACTAATAATTAGATTCTTGTTATTTCCTACAATTGGTCGAGGTTGTTGCTATTGAGGAGTGATATTTATAACCTAGTGACAATCGTAAATGATGATATTAGGGATATCATTGGCGAATTGTATTAGGAGGTACAACCTTTAGGAGGACCATAGGGCTAGTGAGGATACCATGGATATCGGGTAACCCATGGTACTCACCCAACCGTTGGGGAGTAAATATGCAGCATTTAGTTCATTACGGCAGAATAAGATCCATGGGGATTATTGTTATTTCATACAATTGTAATCTCGTATCGGGCTGATGAACGGATTCGATGGAATCCATATTACATTCTTGATACTCAATTGTTCATATGGCTTTGGGGTTGTGGACCCGACTTGTTGTTGAGTCTCGGATAGGGGTGGGTACAACACCTACTATTATTAATCTTATACATTTATTGTATTATCTGGGATACTTATTCGTATTCCTCTATTATTGATTATTTTTACTTTCTAGGAATTTGGCTCACTCTTATATTTTATTGGCAGACAGGTGGATATCAGAATAAAAGAGATCGCTTGTTATTGGGTAGACATCAGATAGAGGTGATCTTGGGGACTGAGGTTTCTATGATAAAGATTTGAGATTTTTGTTGGTTCATTAACTTTTAGACATTTATCATAATTTCATTATGGGGAATTGACATTATGAAAATCGTTATTTTTATTTCAAAAAATTTATTATCGGTATTCTGGATGTTCATTTAATGAGACAATTATGATGATCATTTATGGTAATATTAAATGTTAGTGATGTGATGATTTTAAGTGCATTCAAATTGTTTGATATTATAATTTATGTCGTGTAATTTATAATTTTGGATGATTTAAAATTTTTACTTGGACGGTCTTCGTCAGGTTTGGGTACTCGAGTTTGGGTCGTTACATGTCGTTTCTGGGGCGAGGCTATATCTGTAACTATCTATTATTAACCGTCGTCTCTATAATGATGCTATGTCTGTAGCTATTTGTCATTAATCGTCGTTTCTATGGTAAGGTCGTATCTATAGCTAACTATCATTAACCATCATCTTTGTATCGAGGTCGTACCTATTGTATTCAACTATCGTTTTTGTGACGATACCATATCTGTAGCTATCTATTTTTAACTGCAATCTCTATGGAGATGCCGTATTTGTGTCTATATGTTATTAAACATCTTATTTGTGACGAGACCATTTTTATGACTATCTGTTATTAACCACCATCTTTGTGGCTAGGCCATATCTATAACTATCTGTTCTTAACTGTCATCTCTCTGTCTAGGCCATATCTGTGATTATATGTTATTAACCGTCGTCTCCATGGTGAGTCTATATCTATGGCAATCTGTTATTAACCGCTGTATCTATGGTGCGGTGTTGTATTTGTGACATATCTCCCGATTGGGAGACTCTGTTCCCTTTCTGCAGGATGGAAATGTTGAGTTCTATTTGTAGTTGACCCACTCTATTTGTCTGGTATTTGAATAGAGATTTTATAATATATTTGGATATCTTGTCTATATTTGTTACCTATTTTAAAATATATTTATAGACATTCCCTCTGATTTTATTGAACATGTTGTTATTATATATATATATGATATTTATTGAGTTTTAGGCTCACATTTTTTATTTTACCCATTCATAGTAGAGGACTTGAACATTTTACAGGAGTTGGACGAGATCTGATATGATGTCACATATTTTGGTGAGTGTTACATTTGTTTAGATATTGTTGGATCTATATGGGTTATATTTGACTGTTAGATCGATCGGATATAGGCCTTTGGACAGTGTATTAAGACATTATGGATTGATTATATTGTGTAGATGAGTTATTACTTCTGTTTGGATACCTCCCTTATGATCTGTGGAGCAAGTCATATTTATATTATCCGAATGATTATCCGATATGGTACTATGATGGGTTTTGGGTCTGTCTATTACTAATATTTGAATAATAAAATTTTTTGATCTATCTATTTACGTCACACCCAAGTTTGGAATTTATTTATCTATTACTTAGAAATTAATTATTTATTAATTATATTTACTTTGATTCGGGTTCATAATAAAAATCTTTTTTTCTTCTCTATCTCTATCTCTCTCGAGTTGGTGGCCAAAAATAGTAGTTGAATCTCACCATCAAATGCCCTAAAATCTGAACATAGCCTTTATATCAATGTTAATGTATGTTCGTCATTTAGGCATATCTCAAACTCAAAAGTTATTATTATTGTAATATTTCAAATTTTATTTAATATATTTTAGATGTATTTATTATTTTAGATAATTTAAATATGATGTAAATTAATTATATATTATAAAAATTTAGAGGATAATTAGATTAGTAATGATAATCATGATGATGATAATAATAATAATAATAATAATAATAATAATAATAATAATAATAATAATAATAATAATAATAATAATAAAAAAAAAGATAAAAATGGGGAGGAGAAGCGTGCAGTGAAATCAGAAGCAGAGAGGAAAAGAAAAGAGAGAAAAAAATGGCACATGTAGAGAGAAGGAGAAGAGAAGAGATAGCTGATTCGTGCGCAGTAGGAAGGAGTAAGAAGGAAGCAATGTGCAAGTGCTGGTAGAGGCGTGGCATGGGAGGAGTGGCGTGTGGTAGGAGAGAGAAGGGCGCACTAGGAAGGAGGAGAGAGAAGGAAATATTAGAATATTTTGGAACATCTTTTCGTCTAATCTAGTTAGTATGAGATTGAGACAAATATATATAAGTCCTATCATTAATTTATTTTAGCATCTAATATATTTTGACTACTATTTAAAAATTTTACTTACATGCATGATTTTTTATACACCCTATTTGTTTATTCTGAACATGCATATCTGATTTATGAGTCGTTCAACGATTATGTATGAATTTTATAATTTGAGGGTTTTATTATTTTTATGGAAGCTAAAAAAATATCTAGACTTTGTATATTTATGTATCATTGTTTTATACAAAAAGGGACATAATCGAAGCCCGAATTGGTTGATATTTGTGTAGGACCGTGGTGGTCCAAGGCACGAATGGGACAGTGGTAGTTCAAGGCTCAGGGAGGTTAATATGTGTATAGGACCATAATGGTTTGAGGCCTTGGTGGATCAATAAGTGATCCATTATATGATGCAGATAAAAGATGGTTTAGTAATTGCAGGCCTAAAATGTAGTCGATAATAATAAAAAATGGTCGAGTAGTTATAAATCTAAAATATAGATGAAAATAATAAAAGATGGCCGAATAGCTGTACGTTTAAAATATTGTCGACAAAGATAAAAGATGGTTGAATAGCTACAATCCTAAAATGTAGCCTATAATGATAAAAAATTATCGAGTAGTTATAAGACTAAAATATAACCGATAATGATAAAAGATGATCAAATAGTTACATACCTAAAATATAACTAATAATGATAAAAGATAGTCGAGAAGTTACAGGCCTAAAATGTACCAAATAACGATAAAATTTGGCTAAGTAATTGTAGGCCTAAAATATAATCAATAATCATAAAAGATGGCCGAATAGTTGCCAATCTAAAATGTAGTTGATAGTAATAAAAGATGGCTGAATAGCTGTTGGTCTAAAATGTAGTTGATAATTATAAAAGATAATCGAATAACTGTAGGTCTAAAATATAACCAATAATGAAAAAGATGTCCGAAAAATTACAGGCCTAAAATGTAGCCGATGCTAATGATATGAGATGACTCAAAGTTGCAGGCCTAAACTGTAACTGTTATTTATGCATATGAGGTTTGACTTCAGATTGCAATTAGTTGCATGTATTGTTCTGATGGGACGATGTGATCTAATATATGATTTTAGTATGAGACTATTCTCAAACTTTCAGTGGATTTTGGACCCCATGAGTTATTTTATACGATTGCTATGTGATTCCTGTAATTTTCCCGATCCCGTTTGGATTATTTAATATTAATTATGATTTTTGGTAAATTAGATGTGGCAAAAAATTAATTAAATATTGAGAAATTTTGGAAGATATTTGGATCAATCGAGTTGGCGCCCGATGTGTATCCATGCTATCACTCGAATATCAGTTTTGATTTTAGAATCAAAAAATAAAAATATAAAATAATATATATATATATATTAATTAATAAAAAAGAAAAAGCAGAGATGAGGAATTGGGAGTAGATGAAAAGAGGAGAGAGAGTAGCAGAGGGGTTAGGGTTTTGCATGGAGGAGGAAGGAGAGGGAGAAGGTGGGAGAGGAGATCGGCGTGTGGGTGGTTTGCGATAGACGTTCGTGGCGTCGGCACACAAAGGAGGCCGTGTCTTGGTGGTCGTGAATGGTGTGCATGGCGAGGGTCGGGAGAGAGAGAGAGAGAGAGAGAGAGAGAGAGAGAGAGAGAGAGAGAATGACGCAAAGTTAAGAGGCGGCAAAACAATAGCATCGGCGCCGACGAGGTGGCATCGAGAAGGCCAACGATAGTCGTATGCAACGGTGGCTATTTGGCACGACGGCGTCGAGCAGCAGCAGTTGTAGAGGAGCTGCACAGAGGAGAGAGAGAGAGAGAGAACGCGGGTGAGGCGTAGGCTTTGCACGGCATGTGAGAGGAAGGGTGTCGTTCGTGGATTTTAGGACTTTTTTTTTTCAGATTTGCAAAGTATGACGTCAAGGTAAGTATATGTAAACTTCCTCTTTGGTCTGATTTAATATCTGAAATATTTTAGACACTATTTAGAATTTTTACTAACATGTATATGATTTTATCTGCCTGATCTGTTTAATCTGAATATGTAAGTGTAGTTCATTGGCTAATTTGGATGTTTTGGATTAGGTTTTATGATTTTAGAAGGTTTAATATTTTTTAAAAATTTGAATAATTTATTGGATATTATATATTTTTATATCAGTATATTTGTATGAAAATGAGTGTGAAATTTTGTATAGGTCATGGTTGCTATATTTGAATTTGGATTATTTGATATTCTGGTGATCTCCCGACGGTGAGACATTTATTATTTGAAAATTTTTTTTCCGTCAGCGGGAAAGGGTTGGAATAATAACCCTTCCCATTTAGATAATTTAATTTGATCTTAGAATATATTTGGACGTTCTAATATATCTGATAAACTTGAGGAGTGCACACAAAATCACAAATGACAAATAATAGTGAGTAACCTTACACATGGGTATAGAGTACATGGATGGCCATCCATATTGACCTAATTTACATTTAATTTTAACTAAGGTTATCGGGAGTATGTGCAACCATTATTCAAGTTAGTCTTTAAATAATCAGAACTCAAATTTAATATATAATTTATACTTTTGCATTGATTTGTATTGGATTTTGATTTGAATTTGAATTTTTGACTTGGATTTAAGATTCGTCGATTTTGTCCTTATTTGGGCCTTAGTATATCTTGTATGAACGATTTTGACTATATATTTTGATCTGAACCTTTGGAATATCTGTCACAATACTGCTTCGGTTTCTACGCACACTATGAGATCATATGACTATCGAATTTTGCCCCAAATTACATGCTGATCAGGCTTTAGATTTGGATTCGAACTCAGACTTGAATTAGACTTTGAAATTGGCTAGTTGCCTATTGGAATTAGTCCAAATCACTTCTGTTTTGTTTATATATATATATATGTCCCTATGAAGACTATTTTATAATTTGGATAATTATTTTAGATTTAGATATTCAATTTGTATACGAGACTGCCATTGAATTTTGAATTCTGGATTTTAGATTTTTATTGGATTTGTTATATCTGCGATTTGGGTTTATCCTGTCATTTGAACGGATATTTATCCATTTGACATTTTCTCTGATTTATTGAGTTCCTTTTATTTAAATATGATACTTGCTAAGTATTGAACTCACTTTTCCTATTTCATCCCTTCAGAGTGAAAAATTGGAATGCGTTGTAGGAGTATAGACGTAATCTGTTAGTCATTTATCCGATTTGATGAGTTTGAGTTTTAATATGATTTAAATTGGTATTTAATGTGATTGGATTATAAAATTGTTTTGGTATAGGCCCATGGTTAGGTTTCGGGAGTAGTTCAGATGTTATGTTATATTATGTCTGATTATGATTTTAATTAGATTATTACATCCCTTACGATGATTGTAGAACATGTCGTATTTATTTTTATTCGGCTAGTATTATTTGTTTAAGATTATTTAAAATTTTAAAGTTTTAGAATTATAATTAATTATTTAAATTGACATGTTTAGTCCGAATTCATAATAAAAGTGGCATCAGAGAGTAGTCGTAAGGAGAGGTATTTTGGATCATTTTGGATAAATAAATAGCTGAATTTTTGGATGTAATAAGTACTATTTTCAACAGATGATAGAAAATTTGAGTTGTGGAGGCTTGAATTTAGATTAAAAGGTCGAGTCATAGACATTTTAGGTTTGGATTGGAAGGCTAATTACCCGATCATGATGAGTCACGTAAGCGACATAATGTATGGTTTGATATAGCGGTTAAATTAGAATTTTATTGAGTTTCTTCATATATGTGAATGTTTTGTTAGGATTTACAATTTTGAAAAAAGTAGCGACATTAGATAGTGCCGGTCCGAAATCTTACAGAGTAGAAGGAGATTTTGGTCGGCAGAGAGGTAGGTAAGAAAGTGGGTCTGTTCGAAATCTCACGGAGTAGAAGGAGGTTTTGATTTAATAGATGCAAGCGAGCCAATAGTAGGATTTTCAGTGACTTATCATGGGCTAAGGGAATGAAGAGATCGCTTGGAATGTCACTTCGGAGACATGCTTAGAATGTCTCTTCGGAGACATTCGATAAAATTGGAATGATATAGGGAACATTGGTGTGGTTCTACGCAAGGATGGCACATGGGCAAAGCGAGAAGTGATCATTATATTTGATTGAAAAAATAAAGATTCTTCATATTGAAAGTTGCCAGATGAAAATGAAGAAGTTCAAGTCAAGTTAGTTCTTTTCTCTTCGTAAGAAAAGTTATGGAGTCTTGGTGGACAATCTCTCCCAAAAGTAAAGACAAAAAGTGCAAGTCCGATATTGTTGATAGCGATGATGCTAATCGTATAAAGATTCGGAGCTATGGCAAAAGTAAGAGGACGATTCGAGGATTGTTTATTCCCACTCTTCATTATGATCGGATAAATAATCGTCCCGTAAATCTTTCCTCGCTGAAGAATTGATGGACGAAGAGTTCGAGGTTCGACCTCCTGAGGCAATGTTCGGAAAAAGGTTGAAGAATCTGAAAGATTTGTTCAAGAAGAATAGTAGTTGAGGACTTCAAGATTCAATCCGAAAGTAGTTGGTGTCATTCCGATGCTAGACTTATGGCGGAGGAGCTGGATCATGCTTTGTTAATCAAGTAGGAGTATTTCGAGAGAAGTATTTTCAAAAGAAATCAGAGCATTGGAATTAGAACTCGAAGGATGAATTTGTTTATTATTCAGAGGACAAGCTAAAGGAAAGTCAGATGAAACAAAGTATTCTTTCCCAAAGTTTGAGTTTATAGGGTCAGCCTACAAGTTTAGCGAAAAGAAGTAAGCGAGATGAGTTTTCTTTGTCAGAATGGAGTCAGCTTCAATTGCAGTCAGATAGGCCATTTGTCAAGGGATCATTCGAATTTTAGGCATCCGAATTCGAGACGTCCAGATATCAGACAGATGGTTTCAGTAAAAGATTTTGCATATACAGCTCATGAAATTAGAGTCGGGTCCTTAGTCGAGGAAGACTATTTCAACAAATCCGTTCCATTCTGCATTCAGGATATGAATCTTCTGAATTCTATGGAAGAATCAGTAAGAAGGTTTCAGGGTTGATCTTGGTGTAGCGAGTCATCTGTTGAAAGATGAGTGCTGAGCCTGTTTAGCACATATGGTCACATTTGGGAGCTATTCCATGACCATTGAAGATATTTTGGTCATCTGCGAGTTTGAAAGTATTTTTTTGAGGATTAGTCTAGATTGTTAATAAATCGGGAGATTGAATCTACTATTGATATTGTGCTTGATTTGATACCTATTTCGAAGGCTCCGTATGGGGTAGTTTTGTCCGAGTTGAAGAAATTAATACAGCAATTGTAGAATCTATTAAGAAAGATTTTGTTCGGCCAAGTGTCTTGGCATAGAGTGTTTCAATATTCTCTGGTGAATAAAGTTGGATTGATGGTTTATGTTTTGATTATTTAAAAATTAGATATATATTAACTCTCAATGATCGAGGATTTGTTAAATCTATTTGAAAAATTTTGGGTTTTCTCTAAGATTGAGTTGTATTCGAGGTATCATTAATTGAGGGTTTAGTGGAAGGATGTGCATAGGACATCTTTCAGGTCAATGTGTGGCCATTGCGAAATTTTGATGGCGTTTTTGGGTTGTCGAATGTTTTGGCATCTTTTATGAATATTATCGATTGTAATTTTTTGACTGTGTTTATATTAGTTATGATAGCCTTATCAATGATATTCTAATTTAATTGAAAAATTTTGAGGAGTGTAAATTTTGATTAGAGAAGGCATCATTTTGGGTCATATGTTTATTAATACGATATTTGATAATTCAAAAAAGATAAAAGTAATGACGAATTTGAAAAGACCAGCTAAGGTCGTAGGAGTGCGGAGTTTCTTGGATTTGGTTGGTTATGATGGGAGATTCGCTAAATATTTCTCAAAGATTACAGTGTCAATGGCGCTCTTGGAATAGAAGCTTTGAAGTGATACTTATGAGAAAAGTTTTCAGTAATTGAATAACGGATTATCGTTGGCGTCGATTTTGTTAATCCCGATGGATCAAAAAAGATTGGTAACGTTCAGTGATACTCTTAAGGAAGATTTTAATATGTTTGGATTCTACGTATCGGGTGTCCTATCCAATGAAAGTTCGGGATCAATCTGAAAATTTTTGCGTAGATGTGCTGTGATGACGATGACAATAGAAAGTTTTGGGCCAAAGGGATTTCCTCTCTTTACTGTCAGGATTGGATTTCGAGTGAAACTCCTATTTGCGGGAGAAGCTTTTATGAAGATCGATGGTGATGTCCTTTTTAGACAAACCGTCTTAAAGTTGGAAGCGATTGAGTCGTGACAAGATGGGTCTCGTGCCTAAAGGAAGAAGTGAGAAGAAGCCTCTAAGATTTTGTTTCAAGTCTGCTTCAAATAGTAAAGGACTATTGATCACAAGATTTGATTGGAAGGTTGAAATTGGAGATCGGTTTTACAAATTGACTGCAAGCTTGAGAAGAGTGGTCAGATGTTTCTGGAAGCATATTGAAGAGAAGAATTTCATATTTTGAAATCGACTGAAATCGACTGGTAGTCTGAAGTAGAGGTTCATTAGGATATTCGAAATCTTTAGTAAATTAGAGAAGTGACCTTCAAATTGGCCTTATTTTTTAATTTGATAAATAGATACGATATGTTTTATATGAATGATTCTTCACATGTGATTGGGTTGAAGTCATTTTTGATCGACGGGAAGTGTTTTAGGTTAAAGTTGTGATCTCGATTTTGAGATAGGAAGGATTTGGTGTAAGGGATAAGATATTTCCATCGACAATTATTCTTTCTAGGAATCTTTTAGTTAAAGAAGCGTTAAGAGATCTTGATGATAAGTTCAAGAGAATATCCCTATTTAATAAGGATCAGATTTGAAGAAGCTATTTGATCAAGGAAGTATATTGAGAAGTTTGAAGATGAAGTTCGGAAGAATATCTTCATTGTTGGATAATTGAGGTTATAATCAAGAGGCGTAAATTTCAAGGCCGAAATTTTTGTAAGGAGGGGAGATTGTAATATCCCGGATTCCATTTAGATTATTTAATATTAATTATGATTTTCGGTAAATTAGATGTAGCAAAAAAAATTAATTAAATATTAAAAAATTTTGGAGAATATTTGGATCAGTCGGGCTAGCGCCCGAGGTAAGCACATATCAGTTTAGATTTTAGAATAAAAGAAAATAAAAATGTAAAATATAAAATATATAAAAAAAAAAAATAATAATAATAACAATAATATATTAATAACAAAAAAAAGAAAATAAAAGGAAAAGGCAGAGATAAGGAATCGGGAGCAGAAGGATACAGGAGAGGGAGTAGCAGGGGATTAGGGTTTCGCAGCGAAGGAGGAGAAGGAAAGGGAGAAGGAGGGAGAGAAGATCGGTGTGTAGGTTGTCATCGGCAGCCAGTTGTGGCGGCAGCGGTGCACGATGGAGGCCGTGCGTTGATGGTCGAAGAAGGCGGGTGGAGCAAGGGTCGCGAGAGATAGAGAAAATGGCGCAAAGTTGAGATGTGGCAAAATAGCAGCATCGGCGCCGAGGAGGTGGCACCAGGGAGGTTGGCAATAGCCGTACGCAGCGGTGGTTAGTTGGCGCGGCAGCGTAGAGCAGCGGCGGCAGCGATAGAGGAGCCGCGCAGAGGAGAGAGAGAGAACACGGGTGAGGCGTGGGCTTCGCGCAACAGGAGAAAGATAGGGTGCCATTCTGGTACTTTGGGATATCTTTTCTTCAGATTTATAAAGTATGAGGTTAACGTAAATATCTATAAACCCCTTCTTTGGTTAGATTTAATATCTGAAATATTTTAGATACTATTTAAAATTTTTTCTAATATTCATGTAATTTTATCCGCCTGATCTATTTAATCTAGATATGCATGTGTAGTTCATTGGCAAATTTGGATATTTTTGGACTAGGTTTTATGATTTTAGAGGGTTTAATATTTTTTTAAAAGCCTGAATAATTTATTGAATGTTATATATTTTTATATTAGTATATTTGTATGAAAATAAATTTGAAACTTTACATAGGCCGTGCAGTCATATGCTCATGTCGAGTCGTGGTCACTATATTTGGATTTAGATTATTTGATATTCTAGTGAGCTCCTGATGGGGAGACATTTGTTTTTTAAAAATATCTTTCCGCCGGCAGGAAAGGGTTGGAATAGTGATCCTTCCCATTTTGATAATTTGATTTGATCTTACAATATATTTAGACGTCCTAATATATATGACAAATTTAAAAATTATATTCGAAGTCGTGGGTGACAAACAATAGTGAGCAATCTTACCCATACGTGGATGGCCATACATGTTGTCCTAATTTACATTTAATTTTACCTAAGATTATCAGGATTATGTATAACGCTTCCTCAAATTAGTCTTTAAATAATCAAAACTCAAATTTGATGTATGATTTATATCTTTGCATTAATTTGTATTGGATTTTCATTTGAATTTGAATTTTCAACTTGGATTTAAAATTCGTCGATTTTGTTATCATTTGGGCATTGTATGTTTCGTACAAATGATTTTAACTATATATTTTGATTCAGACCTTTGAAATATCTGTCGCGATACTGCTTCGATTTCTATATACGCTATTAGATCATCCGACTATCAAATTTTGTCCCAAATTACAAGTTGATCGGGCCTTAGATTTGGAGTCTGAACTTGACTCGGACTTGGATTAGATTTTGGAATTAGCTAGTTGTCTTTTGAAATTAGTCCGAATCACTTCTATTTTGTTTATATATATATATATATACATATACATGTCCCGATGAGAACTGTTTTTTGATTTGTATAATTGTTTTGGATTTAGATATTCAATTTGTGTACGAGACTATAATTGGATTTCGAATTCTAGATCTTACATTTTTATTAGATTTGTTATATCGGCGATTTAGATTTACCCTGTCATTTGAACATATTTTTTTCCATTTGATATTTTCTCTAATTTATTGGACTCCTTTGATTTAAATATAATACATGTTGAGTATTAGACTCACTTTTCCTATTTTATCCTTTCAGAGTGAAAGATTTGGATGCGTTATAGGAGTATGGACGTGATTTATCAGTCATTCATCCGATTTGGTGAGTTTAAATTTTTATATGGCTTAAATTGGTATTTAATGTGATTGGATTGTGAAATTGGTTGGGTATAGACCAATGATTAGGTTTCGGGAGAAGTTCAGATTTTATGTTATATTATATCTGATTATAATTTTGATTCAATTGTTACCTACCTTACGATAATTGTAAAGCATATCGTATTTATTTTTATCAGGACGGTTGTCCAATGAGGTCTTGTGTGAATTTTAATTTGTGTCGGGTCCTATTTATTTGGTTTGTCATACCCGAATTTTAAAACTTAATATTATTTGTTTAAAATTATTTAGAATTTTAAATTTTAGGAATTGTAATTAATTATTTAAATTAACCTATTTGGTCCAAATTCATGACAATTCCACCCCCTTTCTAAATGTGGACACGTATATATATGTATTATTTTATGTATAAATGATACTTATTGAGTTTTAAACTCAATATTTCTATTTTCTCCCTTCAGAGTAGAAAGTCTGGACTTATTGTAGGAGTTAGTTGAGATTCAGCATAGTATCGTATTTTCTGGTGAGTATCATATCTGTTTAGATAGATGATGTTGGTTGTATTTTGGTTCTTTTGGATCGGATTATGTTTTGATTACTAAGAATCGACTGAATATAGGCCCACGGTTATGTTCTGAGAGTAATTGGGATATTATGTTATGTATTGAGTATGATCATGGTTAATTTGTCACCTCCCTTACGATGATTGTAGAATAAGTTATATTTATATTATTTATACGGTTATCCGATAATGTCTTGTAATGGGTTATTTGGCCTAACTGTTATTATTATTTTGTATTTTAATTTATATTTTAATTACCTATTATTTAAATTTTGATTATTTATTGATTTGACTTGTTTAGTTCTAGTTCGTTTACAATTATTCACGATCATACATCTATTGCTTGAATGTAAACAGGGTGACCCTTGCATAAAAATATGTTTCCAAATTTCTGTTCAAATGAAATGTTGTAGCAACCTTGCATGAAAAATTATATATCTAATGAGTATAAGACTCACTTGAAATGACCCAAACCACGTCGGGCTGAGCACATAAATTATATCATACATAATTAATCGGAAAATGCAAACACAGAGATTACAAGGCAATTAAAGAAAACATTATGTTGATTCTCTTGTACAGAATTAAGCTTCTAAGATATAAAGAAGACGGAGGGTTTGTGGAAGAAGATGGATAGAGCGCCAAGAAGAAGAAGCAGAAGAAGAAAAGCAAAACGGGAGAAATGAAAATGCCTGGGAAAAGGAAGACGCTGGCAGAAAACGACTGGGAAAAGAAAATGTTGGTAGAGAAAATGAACACACCTGCAAATATATTAAATGTTTACAAAACCTCATATTACTATTATACAGCTCCTCTACAGTATATATAGAAATAGAGGAAACAAATATACCCTACGATCTAACCAAAAACAGAATAATTCTGTTACAATAAAAAAATATTCCCTATCCTACTATCAGAATAAAATAATAGTCTGTTACAATATTCAAAAGAAATAAATAAACTAATCAGAAATTTTTGAATATCCCACTGTAAGATGGAGCATATATATTTATAATACCCATCTTGGAGAAATGGGCACATTGAAGTTGTGACAGCAAAATTTTAGTAAATATGTCTGCTAGCTAATTACGGGTTGTCACATGAAATATGTAAATACTTCCTTCTTGAATTTTATCCCGGATCAAATGACAGTCAAATTCAATGTGTTTGATGCGCTTATGGAACACAGGATTGGTGGCAATATGAATGGTAGCTTGTTGTCACAATAAAGATATGCTACATTAGGATGTGAAACCTGTAAAGAATTCAAAATATAACGTAGCCAATATAATTCACAACAGGTTATGGCCATGGCCCGATATTCTGCCTTTGTTGAAGAATGAGAGACAACAGATTATTTTTTACATTTTCAAGAAATAAGGGAATTTTTAATAAAAATACAATAACCAGTAATAGATCTTCGGGTATCTGGACATGAAACCTAATCTGCATCACAAAAAGCTCAAAATTGTATATTAGAATTGGAAGAAAATAATATTCCTTGTCTTGGATTCAGCTTCAAGTACCGTAGAACTTGATAGGCTACATTCATATGACGAGAAGTCAGTTGATTCATAAAATGACGTAAAATCTACACTGCATAATATATATCTGGTCTTGTCATAGTTAGATAAAGAAGTCTTCCAATTAATCTTCTATATACACTTGAATCTTGTAAAACATCCCCGATCTCCTTACTCAATTTCAAATTTTGATCCATTGGAAGTTTAAGGGACTTGGAACCCATGGTACCAGAATCAGTCAAAATATCAAGGACATATTTCCTTTGACAAATATGTATCCCATGGATGATTGATCCACTTCTATGCCAAGAAAATATCGCAAAACACTAAGATCTTTAATCTTAAACTTTTGATTAAGAAAAGATTTGATTGAAATAATTGATTCCAAACAAGTACTTGCTAAAATGATGTCATCAACATATACAAGAAGAACAGTGAAAGAGTTGTTATATTATTTAGTGAACAAGCTATAATCATCCTTGGATTGAATGAAACCAAAAGCAAAAAGAGATATAAAAAGTTTGGAATACCACTGTCTAGAGGCTTGCTTAAGGCCATATATACTTTTCAACATTTTGCATACTTGATAAGGTTTTCCTTTGGTGTAGCCGGGAGGCTTTTGCATGTAAATTTTTTCCTCCAAAACTCAATACAAAAAGGCATTATTAACATCAAAATGATATAAATGTCATCCTTTAATAGTTGCCATAACTAAAAGATATCGCACAGTAACAAATTTAGCAATAGGAGAAACAATTTCATGGAAATTTATGCTTTCTTGTTGTGTATATCCTTTTGCCACTAGTCTACATTTATATTTTTCAATACTCTAATTACTATTACATTTTAACTTGAAAACATATTAACATCCAATAGCCTTCTTTATAGGAGGTAAATTAGTAATGACCCAAGTTTTATTAAGTTCTAAAGCATTCAACTCATCTTCTATAGTTTTGCACCAATTGGGATCACAAATAGTTTGAGCATATGTTTGTTGTTCAATTTGGAAAGTAATGGAGGAAGAGAAAGAATTAAAAGCATGAGATAATTTTTGACATGATATAGAATTTGTGAGAGAATGCGGCTTACCTGAAGAAATCTGGGCAACTGCTGGAATAGAAGAAGTCTGAGATGCTTGATGATAATGAAAATCTTTCAAATATTGAGGAGCCCTTCTGATTCTGGTGGTACATCTAACAACAATTTCTATGGATGCTGAAAATGTTGGTGTTCCGTCGGTGCAATTAGTAGGAATGTCTGGTTGCTGTTATCATGGTCATCATTCTGACCATAGGCTATAGCATTTTGTTCCTCCTCACAGCTTTGTATTTCATTTGTGGGTTGAACTTTATTTTGAATGTGTTCTGTGTTAGGATTTATAGGCAATTCATCAACGGATGCAAAATGTTGTTGATAACAATCACTACCAATAATGGAAAGCTATTCATTGAAAGGAGCATATGGATTAATTTCAGTGCTGGTTTTCCGAAAAGGAAATACATTCTCATAAAAAATGACGTCACTGGAATAAAATGTTATCTGACTATGAAAATCAAATAGTTTATAACCTTTAATTCTATATGGATAACCTAAAAAAATGCATTTTTAGCTTTTAGAGTCAAATTTTTTTCGTCCACTAGAAATAGTAGAAGCAAAATTAAACAATAAAAAATTCTCAAATTCTCATAAATTGGTTTTATTCTAAAAAATGATTTCATATGGAGTTTTATTTTTCAATAATGGAGTTGGAAGTCTATTTATGAGATATGCGGCAGTAAAAATGAAATCACTCCAGAACTTTAGAAGAAATCCTGATTGAAATTTAATGGCTCTAGCAACATTCGATAAATGTTGGTGTTTATGTTCTACAATACCATTTTGTTGTGGTGTCTTCACACAGCTTTGTTGATGAATAACACCTCTTTTATTGTAAAAATCTTCTATATGAAATTCAGATCCATTGTTAGTTCTTATAATTTTAATCTTAATACTAAATTATGTTTCAATAAGCGTATAAAACGCCTCTAAATACATTTTAGTATCAGATTTTTGTTGTAGAAGATAAATCCATGTACTTCTAGAGAAATTATCAATAATTGTTAAGAAATATTTATAACCATCATAAGATATTCCAGAACAAGGTCCCCATGAGTCACAATGAATCATATCGAATAGATTTTGTGACTTATGAGTGTTAAGAGAGAAAAGACGACATTGCTTAGCCATGTAACAAAAGAAATAGGGACTATTATTAATAGAATATAATGCTCCTTTTATAAGAGAATTATCAATCAACTTAAGTCTAGAATATAATATGTGCCATAATTGGCAATGTAAAATATCTACTAGGGATGAAATAGAATGGACTAAATGCTTCATGTTTTGACAAGAAATTTTGGTATGAAGGGCAGCCAAAACATTTGAAGGAACTTCATTTGTTATCGATGATATAAAACCATTTCTCTCTTTGCCCATCCCAATCGTTGTCCAGGATGCAATGTCCTGAATAAAATAATAATTAGATAGGAAAAATAGACAAGAACTGAGAGTGTCAGTGAGATGTTTGACTGAAATTAGATTAAAAGTGAAAGAGGAAACATAGGGTGTTTTGCAAAGTTATTTTGTTTGTGAGTTTGACATTTCCAATGTGAGAAACTGTTGCTCTACTTCTATCTGGAAGCTTTACAGAACAACGAATTTGGACCTTTTGATGATTATACAAAGATGAGTCACAGATCATATGATTTGTGGCTCCAGTGTCCAGAATCCAAATGTATTTCTTATTATTAGAATATTTTTGTGGAGAACAAAATGAAGTATCAGTCATATTAGCTGCCTTTGACTGTTCATCAACTGAATTAAAAATGGTTTGAGTTTGTTTTGCTGTTTGAGAAGAAATAGAAGAATCATTTGATTGAAGCAAGTCCACAATCTGTTTGAGCTAAGCTTTAGTCAAAGCAACCTTGTCATCCTCACTCACCTCTCGGTCATAATTCATGTTAAAGGTCGATTGAGTGGCAAAAGAAACCACATTTCCAATTTTTCCATATAATTTGCAATTTGGAGGAAATCCATGAAGCTGATAACATTTATTAATAACATGTTCAGATTTATTACAATAGGTACATATAGGCATTTCGGAATTCTCAACTTTGAAACATTGTTGTATAATATGTCCTAGAATACAACAATAAACATAGAAAGGCCTCTCCTTCTTTTGAAATTAGACTATTTTCATCATATTTTTTTAGTTATTTAGAACCCTTTTAGCTATTAAGGCAACCGTGTTTGAAGGATTAACCACATATAATATTTAGTGTTGCCTTTTTTGTTGCCGAATGATAGAAAATACTTTGTTAATAGATGGTAGGGGATCCATCAAGCATAATCTGGTCTCGCATATTAGTATAGGACTCATTTAAACCCATTAAAAATTATATCACACAATCTTTTTGGTATCGATCAACAATGATTTTTATTTTACCACTGTCACAATTCGGGAGATGATCATATATGAGAAGTTCATCCCAAAGAGTTTTTAGCTTACCTTAATAAACACTCAGCGGATCTTGTTCTTGTAAAAGGCTGGCTAAAGACTTTTTAAGTTAAAAAATATGTGGTCCATTTTGTTGAGTAAATCTGTCACGTAACTCTAGCAAGATCTCAGATGCATCATCCACAAAGATGACACTAGATTTGATGGAGGGACTAATGGAGTTTTGAATCTAGAAACAACCATGTCATTGCAACGTCCCCAGGCTTCTAACAGAGGATCGCGCAGTCAATAAGTTTGGGCATAGTACCCTCAATAAACTGAAGTTTGTTTTTCGCCCTCAAGGCTCGATGCATGGCTCTGGACTAAGTTGAATAGTTATTGACGGTGAGTAAATTGGTGATCAAAGTAACTGCTAGGTTGTCATCAACTTCCAATCTGAAGAGATTTGTTGAATCTGTGAGATTTTCAAATCGCAAGAGGTCTTGCATGGAGGTGAGGTTTGGGTTTTGTGTGTTTGACTCATTTTCGGGAGTGTTTTGTTATGGTTTCATTGCTCTGATACCATATAAAGAAGACGAGGGTTTATGCAAGAAGATGGATGGAGCGCCAAGATGAAGAAGCAGAAGAAGAAAAGCAAAACGGGAGAAATGAAAACGCCTGGGAAAAGAAAGACGCCGGCAGAAAACGCCTGAGAAAAGAAAATATTGGCAGAGAAAATGAACACGCCTGCAAATATATTAGATGTTTACAAAACCTCACGTCACTATTATGCAGCTCCTCTACGGTATATATAGAAATAGAGAAAACAAATATACCCTACAATCTAACCAAAAACGGAATAATTCTGTTACGACAAAAATATATTCCCTATCCTACTATCAGAATAAAACAATAGCCTGTGACAATATCCAAAAGAAATAAGCAAAATGAGTTAGGGTTCCTCTATTTGAGAACCTCTGATTAATCGGGAAGCTTTGAAGTTTGAACACTATCATCATGCGTCACTTCATTTTGTAGCAGCCTCGTTTTAACTCTATAACATGTACTGTCAATTACTCTCGCACGAATTAAAAAACCTAATAGAAAGTAATTGGGTCGTGTCGGCAATAGCATTATTTACAGCAACAAACAACCAAAACAAAGCACTTCTTTCAGCAGATACATTAGCAATTAATATATCATCACAAGGGAAGTGAATCAACCAACCTTTTACCATTTGATTCCTTTCCCAAAAATGTCAATTTGCAGTGAGACAGAGGACGGAGCGCACTCAGGGCAGTGAGGGGAGAGACGATTTACGTACTCAGATACACCCTCCGAAGCCGATATATAGTTCACCATTCACACACATATTATACATCACCTTATACATTTTAGTTTATACATCACATTATACATATTAGTTTTTATTTGTTTTAGTTCCTGGTACGCATGCTGTATGTGGTGCATGTACCGTGTATTAACCTCTATTTTTCTACATATATTGGCTGTCAATGAGAAGGAGAGTAAGAAGTGATTCCCGAAATTCTTTTTCCTCTCTCACTCTCTCTCTCTCTCTTTGGTTTCCCTCTTTCCCTCTCCTTCTTCCCTCTTTCCCTCGCGCGCGCCCTCTTCTCTCTGTTTCCTTCCCCTTCTCCTCTGCCAGAACTCCCCTTCCGCTGCAATACCGTTGTCGATCCTCAACGAGTAGCCACGGAGCACGCATCAATGCAGTAGTTAAAACGACGTTGTTTCGACTGATTTCCTTTTGCGGATGCTGCTTCAACGCAAACACCGCCTTTGCAAACAACGTAAATTGTTTATGAACGCTGCATTTAAATGAGTTTGATATGGGACAAAAAGCTGCGGTTTCATCTAATTTAATAAATTTCTAAATAATATATTTGATTAATACTGTCAGACATGAACCGACCTAATATACAAATGGATAAAAGGCTCAATGACCAACGGCCTATTAAAAAGAACCACAGAGCCCATCAGGCTTTCTCTGAACAATCGAGTATTAAAAAATTATAATGGCTTACTTAATGAGTTATTTTAGATGGCAGTTATATCGATCTATTGATTGGAAGTCTGGTGGTCCTCCCATTGAATTGAAGGGGCCATTACACATGCAAATAATACTCCTCACCATCGAAAATGCACAATGCATATATATTAATTTAGAGGTCTGCCAATTTAATGGTACCTCTTATTATAAATAAAGTCTCTCCTCTATTGAAAAATAAAGACAATATTGAAACAAAAGATGAAAAAAAGGGGGAAAGAAAGTCAAATATTCAAGAAATGACCTTCCACCAATTGAGTGCACAAGTTAAAAAAAAACAAAATAAAAAAAACACTCACCCAACGAGTATATAATCCTAAGCCACTCTACTAAACAAGTGTATTAAATGAAGCATTACCCTCCAAACAAATACGTTTTCGGGTCCTCTCTAAATTCTTACATATGCTACATTATATATTTTTTTATCTGAATAGAAAGATTTTTAACTTAAATATTAGATAATATATCAAAAAATAAGTTTCATATATCTCTTAACTTTTATTTATTTTGTTGTGATGTGTAAGATCAAAAGTAGGAGTACGAAAATCGGATCCATTTCTATTGGAGCATTAAGGCGCAGCGAGACGATTTCCTAATTCATACAATAATACGGGTCCTCAAAATACATTATTGGCGCCGCCTATAAAAATAATATTAGTCAAACCACTCAATCAGAAATAAAAAACATGACCAATATCAAGGCTCAAACCAATGTACTGCCCAAGGATACTATTTTTTATAGTGACAACACAACAAATGATAGCCATAAAAATACACGTCCAATCAAGAACGTAAATGTGGTGACGCATCAATATTAATGTAAAATAAATATTTTTCCACGTTACTCTAAATAAATATGATTTGCAACTTAAAAGATAGGGTAAAATATTTATATATATTTTTAAATTTAGATTTTCTATTTAATATTTTGAATTTACAAATTTGATGAACATAAAATAAATTTCTAAAAAATTATATGAAAAGACAAAAATCATTTTTCAAGTGGATATAAACGTGAAATTATATAATCGGCCCGTTAAATAGAGTAAGGACAATGATTGTCAATATCACTACCTAACTTGAACTTGCTCCCCTCGGGTCATGGGAATTGCCTGCGTCAGTGAACTTGTATTATTGATCTTTTATTTGGTCGTATAATAATTATTATTATTATCACACGTTAGATAGTCTTAATTCTTATTGCCCCTACAATATTATATTTTTATATTTATATTTATATTTATTAATCCTATTTATAGGCATGATCCATTGGCCGTTCTCATTTTTAATATATTTAAACGTAATTATTGAGTAATCGTTTTCTCATAAATATTCAATGATGCGTTAGCCTTTTTAATAGTCCTAAGTAAGTAGTCTTACATGGAATAATTATAGCCCTAAGAGCACTGTATGACTTTGCCATAACTGTTAACATTAAACGATGTGTATTGTAGGTTGGTGATAACGTGATATGGCTTGCTAATTAATATTAATATTCTTTTAAGTACTATGTTTTATTTTATTTTATTTTTTAATATTTATATTGTTTATAAATAATGGAGAGTAATTTATTACTATGTCATTTTAATCTTAATTATTAGAATATATTATAATTATTGAAAATAATAATAAAGTCTGATATTTAAAAGAATTATGATAATATTTTTAATTTATAGATATATAAGCCAAGGGGAAACAAAACGCCAATAAAAATAAAGCTTAGAACTATTGATTCTGTTCCTCCATATGGTTCATTTATATTTCCTCAAAACTAAGAAAATAAAAAAAAAAAAGAAAACAAAATAAAACTATCCTCCATTACTTTCTAACTTTATTTCACTATTATAAATAACGTAAAATAAATATTATAAATGATAATTACAATTATAAATAAAAAATATACGATATTATATTAATTTATTCAGATTAATAGTAGAGATTACCTTTAAAAATAAGGTAGCTGCAAAAACGTCGAGATGGCGGCACACCACCCGCCGAGAGCAAGTCAACCTTTGACCACCGGTACTTACAGTTTGACCACCGAGATGGTGGCCAATTTACTCTATCGAAGCCTTGTATTATAATAAGGTTTGTGTGACATACCACGAACTCTATATGCGCTATGCTCTTATGAACCGTTTTTGTCACAACAGAACCTCGTAGAGCCTTAAATATTTAAATTATTAAGTAAAGAGTTTAATAATAATTTTATTTTTTGACCTATTTTGATAATTAAATATCTTCTAAGATTAAAGTATAGACTAAGTAAATATTATTCTTATTATATACAAAGGGATAGTTTAAAAAATTGGATGGGTATCTGCAAATGGGCTGGCCCAGTAGTCAAAGGCGACCCAAATTCACTGTTGGACGGTCAATGTTGGCCCAACAGAAAATGAGAGCCGAATTCCTGAAAGGCCCAAACACGCATCAAAAGGTCAACGCTAGCGTTGACCGACTAAGGCAATGGCAGGCGGCCTACTCGCGCTCAGGATGGTCAACCCATGGATTGATCAGTATCACTGTAGCAGCAGACCAAGAAGAAAGAGGCTTTTCCCGGGCCTGGCCCACTTGGGCCCTTGCTCCAGTAGGCGGTTAGCAACGGCTCTTTTCCTAACCCTACTCCATCCATAATTCCAGCCAGCTTCAAAAAAGGATGCTGATAAGATCGGCACTTTTTCCATAAGGAATGCGCTAGATCTTGTCAATTCCTACCAAGTGGAGCATTCCAAAGGTAATATACTCAAAAGGAAGGCAAAAAATTTGGAAAGCCACTACCCGCCAAAAAGAAAACGATCCCAACTAATTAGGCAATGTATGCCTTCCTCACAAGGAAGGCCACCTAAATATGGGGTAGGGAATCACACCTTCCAACTTAAGAAGATCACCCAGCCGCCATTAAAAAGAGCCCTAGGGTCTTCGCTCAGGGCACGCAAACAACCACTCACACAACACCTGCCACTGTGCTCTCAACCACGCATCCCAGAACGATTTCATACTCTCTCTCTCTGCAAAGCTTCCTAATAGCCTGAGAGAGAGAATACAAATTAAAGGCATACAGGCGCTCTTCCTGTTAATAGATGCCTATTGCCTTCACCCACCATCCAAATTCAAGATACGGTACTGCCTCTTTTTTATCTGGATGCCTACATACTCTTTCACTCTCCCCATCAATTCTCATTTTCAGTTACCTTCACAGATTTTGAAGGCTATTTACTGACTTGAGCATCGGAGTGTTTTCAGTGAGATAAATTTTCGCCCACACGCTAACCTCCTACTCGTTTTAGTGGTGTGTAGGATCCAAACTCAGTGAACGGAGTTGGAACCAGACAAGCGGATCAATCCAAAACTGTTCAAAGTTTGGATCCAATGACGTATCATTGGCGCCGTCCGTAGGAAATGCTTACAAAAAGCCAACCACAATTCCTCACAACGTCCTCTTTTCACTGCCAGATTCATCTGCAATGGTGAATACGAGAGCCCAAGCTAGCATCCCGCTAGAGACGCCACTTCTCCCGACCAGGACCATGCTGCTGGTACCCGGGTCAACGGGACGACAGGAGGGGCATTAGCGCCTTTCTTTCAGCGACTGATGGAGCAGATGTAGACCAACAACCGTCTGCTCCAAATACTCTACTATCAAGAAGAGCAGCTACAGCAGATGGCTCCGCTAGCAACCGTCCCTGTGTCGGCCACCAGAAAATGTGGCCAGAGGAAAAGAAGCCTGCCAGAAGGCCTAAGAGGCCGGCGAATAATCAAATCCTAGCCTCTTCACGAGCTCCAGGTCAGAACAGGCTTGAAGAGCGCTTTGGGAGCACAAAGCCGGGAGAAAGTCTGAAAAGAAGAAATCTCTGATACTTTTGGCTAGAAAATGAAAACTCAGTCCAGGAGCAAACCTCCAAGACTGCCAGGTCCGCTGAAGACAATAGCCAACCGGCTACTAGACCCTCCGGGGACAAAACAGAGTTGAGGGCTTACCTCAACTCTAAGAGATCTGCCAATGCTACTCGCGCAGATCCACGGGTTGATAAGATTTGGAACCGTGTGTTCAAGGACAATGAGCACGCTGTTAGCCTTGACAGATCTCCTTTCACAGTGGAGATCCTAAATCGTCTACTGCCCACCAAATTGAAGATGCTTCCCTTGACTTATACGATAGGAGTAATGATCCACTTGACCATTTGGATCACTTTCTACACCCATCTGAGTCTACAAGGGTTGGAAGACTCAGCGATATGCCGCTACTTTTCACTTACGCTGAAGGGAGATGCCCACATCTGGTTTCATCATCTCCCTTTAGGCACCATCAACAGCTTCCAAGAGCTCACAGATCTCTTCCTGAATCAGTATGCTTCGAGCCGATGAGAAGAGAAGTAGCCGTTGCACCTCTCCCACATCAAGCAGAAGTCAGGAGAGAACCCACGGATATTTCTGGACCGCTTTGTGATAGGCCAAGCGGATTTTTCGGATCATCAAGAGATGAAATCGCGCGCCATCTCCGCGCTGACCTAAGGGGACTTCTTCAAGTACCTAGCCCACAAGAATCCCTAAACATTCCGGGAGGCGGAGTCAATCACTTGGGCTTACGCAGCGGTAGAGGAGGCTAACGAAGCAAAATGCCCAAAACGGGCAGATCAGCCTCACTCATTCCCTGGAAAGGGAAAAAGAAAATACAACGGCCATGATCACTCCCACCAGAAGCAGCACAAAATTGGGCCGCCACAATGCAGAGATTACGGGCCCACTAGCTTTACGCCCCTAATGGACACACGCTCAAATGTCCTTATGCAGATCCGTGGAAAAAAATTTCTGAAGTGGCTAAAACCATTGAAGAAGGACACCAAAACTAGTCGAAGTACTGCGACTTTCACCGCTCTATTGGACATTCTACTGAAAATTGCAAGACATTGCAGAGGGAGATTGAGGAGCTGATTCGCAGAGGCCACCTCTTCAAGTTCGGTCAAGGGCCTTGGGCAGAGTTTTGGAGCAGCTGGCGGAGAAGGGCAGGAGCCGTCTCCTCCCAAAATCGGGTTGCGGCAGGGGTGGTTAATATGATCACCACCGACCTTCCAAAAATCTAACCGACGATAAGGAGTAGCAAATTGGGAGGAAGAAGCAGAGCACGGCAGATAATACCATTAGCTATAATGATGATGATTTGACTCATGAAATGTCCCCTCATGTTGACGCCCTTATTGTATCCGCACCCATTTCAGACGGTAGTGTTGACTACCAGCTGAAATCGAGTATTTATTGATAATGGTAGTTCAAAGGACTTACTTTATTTGGATGCATTCTTTAAGTTAGACTTAAAAAATAACCAATTAAAACCTACCGAAGGCCCATTGTATGGTATTGACAACGAGCCAGTGTCCATCCAAGGGACATTCCAATTTGAGGTCACTTTGGGCACGTATCCAAAAACAGCGAGTCGAACACTCACCTTCTTGGTGGTCGACCTGCCCTCTGTTTATAACGTCATACTAGGCAGACAGTACTTAACAGCGTTTGGGGCAATCACCTCAATTTCACACCTTAAGATGAAGTTCCCAACGCTTTACGGTGTAGGAGAGGTGTTAGGCGACCAAGTTACTGAATAAATATGTTATATGTCTCAAATTGCCGCTAGCGGCAGCACTAGAACGGTTGGAAAACTCGATCATCGAGACGAGATAACCCTACAGCAAGCGCAGTCCGACGAAGTCACAGATCTAGTCCCACTGAACCCAGAGAAACCGAAAAGGTGTGTACAGATCGTCGGCTCACTTGCCGGAATCCTGCACGATGAATTGATCACGTTCCTATGACGAAACACTGATATTTTAGTGTGGACTCCAGCAGACATGCCTAGAATTTCGGCTGAGGTGATGGTCCACAAGTTGGGGCTTGATCCTGGCTGGAAACCTGTCAGGCAGAAGCGGAGAAACCACTCTGTAGAAAAGTTGATCGCCATCCGAGAGGAGGTGAAGAAATTGCTAGACGCAGGATATATTGGAGAAGTCTACTACCCGGATTGGCTTTCTAACATCATCCTGGTAAAGAAAAGTAATGAAAAATGGCAAATGTGCGTCGATTTCTCCGATGTCAACAACTTTCCCTTACCCAAGATCGAATTACTGGTTGACTCGACAAACGGACATGAGCTGCTAAACTTCATGGTCGCCTATTCAGGTTATAATCAGATCTGAATGAGTCCGATAGACGAGGAGCATACCTCGTTCATGACAAATCAGGGTACCTACTACTACAAAGTGATGCCTTTTGGACCAAAAAACGCTGGAGCAACCTATCAACAACTTGTCTACAAGATATTTGAAAAACATATTAGTCGCAATATGGAGGTCTACGTTGACGACATGCTCGTCAAGAGTAGGGCCACCAGCGACCACATCCGTGACCTGACAGAGTCGTTTGAGGTGCTCTGCAAGCATCACATGAAGTTGAATCCTGCTAAGTGTCTATTCGGGGTAGCCTCTGGTAAATTCTTGGGTTTCATCATCTCTTAACGGGGGATTGAGGCAAACCCAGAGAAGATTAAGGCCCTCACAGACATGGCTCCCCTGCGGAGCGTGAAAGACGTCCAGCGATTAACTGGACGGCTAGCCACGTTGTCCCGCTTCCTCACGAAATCTTGTGACAAATATAAGGCCCTAAGAGGGACAAAATCCAACGGGTTTCAATGGATAGTAGACTGTCAGACAGCCTTCGATGAATTGAAGCAATATCTGGCTAGGCCGCCATTACTAGTGTCACCCAAGGGTGGAGAAGGGCTGTATCTTTACCTGGCGGTGTTAGAGGTATCCCTCAATTCTATCCTCGTACGCCAGGACTCTGACACTCAACGGTTGGTCTATTACGTGTATAAAACTTTGACCAGCCCAAAGACCCGCTACTTACGTGCAGAAAAGCTGGCCTTAGCACTTGTATTCTCTACGCGAAAGTTAAGGCTGTACTTTCAGGCGCATCGCATAGTGGTTCTCACTAACCAACTTCTAAAAAATATACTCCAAAAATCTGACGTTTCTGGACGGCTGGTGAAATGGGCTATCCAGTTGGACGAGTTCGACATCAAATTCCGACCCAGACCTACTGTAAAAGTGTAGGCACTGGCTGACTTCATTGTTGAGATCATAACCCCAGTTCTTGAAGAACAACCCGCAGAAAGCGTAGTACAGCTTGACGGGGTTCCAGAATGAGTACTCCACGTAAACAGATGTCTACGGATGCCGGTAGTGGCATAGGAGTGGTCCTCACGACCCTAGATAGGTTTGAGATGAAGTATTCCCTCAGGCACGATTTTTCGGCAACCAACAACGTTACCGAATACGAAACCCTGTTAGCTAGATTACGATTAGCAAAGGAGTATTCTGCCAAGAGGTTACAGTCTACAGTAACTCCGAACTAATCGTTAACCAGGTTAATGGAGACTTCGAGGTAAGCAGCCATCACCTGGCCAAGTACTTGGCAAAGGCGAGGGAGGCCGCCCAGGGTTTCGACAAACTAACCCTGGTTCGTGTTCAAAGAATTGAAAACTAAAAGGCCGACCAGCTGGCTAGAGCTGCTGCAACTGAAAATCCAGAACAGTACTCAAGGGACATGAGGGAGATTCTGAACGCTCCCAACATAGAGAGGCTGGAGGCGATGCAAATTTTCGAAATGAAAAATTGGATGACGCTTTACCTTAACTATCTAACCGATGGATCGTTGCCAGAAAACGCAGAGAAGGCTAAGCGAATTAAAACAGTCGGTATATCATGTCATTGGGCGGCTATATTGCGGTTACTCAACTCCATACCTCCGATGCCTAACTCCCGAAGAGGGTGACTACGCCTTGGCGAACTTAGTCTTCAAGATCATGCTTAGTCTTTAAGGTCACTGGCCCTTGATGAAAAATGATGCGATCAAATTTAAGAAGTGTGAAAGATGCCAACTTCACAAGAACATTCACCGCAAGCAGTCCGTTGACCTAAAAACACTTCAGGCCCTTAGCCCTTCGTGCAATGGGGGCTTGATATTCTCGGCCCATTTTCCATTGCCACGGGGCAAAGGAAGTTCATCATTGTGGGTATCGACTATTTCATCAAGTGGGTCGAGACTATCCCACTAGCAAAAATTACCGAGCACAACGCTCTTGAATTCCTTCGTCAAAATATTATTTGCAGATTTGACGTCCCAGAGGTCGCCGTGACCGACAACGGGACCCAATTTTTTGGAAAACCTTGGCATCATCAAGTATTGTGCCAACCTTGGCATCAAGTTGGTCCATACTTAAGTGGCATACCCCCAAGCGAATGGATAGGTGGAGGTCACGAACCGAACGTTACTCCGCGGGTTAAAGACCAAGCTGACAGACGCAGGGAGATCCTGGGTAGATGAGCTCCCCTTAGTCCTCTGGTCTTACCGGACAATCCAAAAAGAACCAACGCGCGAGACACCATTCAGTCTCTGTTATGAGACTGAAGCGGTAATCCCGATCAAAATCGGGCTTCCAAGTCATAGGGTGGTATCATTTGACCTACGGTGGTAACCCCTAGAAAATCAGGAAACACCTAAATTTGTTAAAGAAGCCCACGACGCCACTAGAATGCGGACAGGTGGCCTACCAACATCGAATTGCCCGATACTTTAATAAAAAGTAAATGCACGATAGTTGATGTTGGAGACCTAGTCTCGCGAGGCGTCGAGACCACGATAAGTCAGCCGGCCGCAACAAGCCCTCCCATAATTGGGAAGGGCATTTTTAGTCTCATCCATCCCGAAAACGAGCGCGTCAAACTTTGAAATCGGGGATAAAAAGTTAGTCCCACGAACGTGGAACGCGATCCACCTCAAACTCTACTTTGAATAAGAGACCCAGGTATGTACTTGCATTATTGAGTGTACGCATTCACCAGCTTGTTTCAATTTGTCAAAATAAGTGTTTCCTTAGAATATTGCCTTTCCCTTTTCTGTGTACATGTATATATATGTGTTTGCCTTACAAATTTACCAGACCTACACTGCCCCTAAGTCGGGAGGGTCTCCACCCTCTCGTTACTAAATTCTGGTCATCCAGGTGGCTTATAAGTGGTCGAATATGAACCTCAGTCATCTGAGCGACTCATTACCGGTTGTGTTTAAACTTTAGTCATCCAGGTAGCTCATAAGTGGTCTAGTATGAACCTTGGTCATCTGAGCGGCTCATTAGCTGTCGTTTTAAACTCTGGTCATCTAGGCAGCCCATAAGTGGTCGAATCTAAACCTCGGTCATTCAGGTGGCCCGTTAGTGGTCAAAATCTTAGGGAGCTAGCGTAACATATGCAACGACCTCCTCCACAAGGAGATACCATGATCAGTTAACAACGGTCGAAGAGAGAAAAATTCTTCTCCAACGCTCGCCGCCCAATTCAGCACTTGGGCAGCGCCACCAGGCTTCACTCACAAGTCGCCACTACTAAGCCGGCTAACACATATACAGCCGCCTACAAAAAAAAGGGAGCCTAAGGATTTCACTCATTTGGTAGCAATGCAATGGCCGCCAACCAACTAAGTTGGTCGTCCAGTACGACAAACATGCAAGCACAAAGCAGTAAAAAGAAATAGGCACAAAGTGAAAAAATTCTTATTTTATTGCTTTCAAACGTATTACAGTGTACATAATACAAATGAAAGACCAAAAATCAACAAAAGACTAAGAAGGCGGCGGAGGTGGCGCCTGACCATCTCGCGGATCCCTCACGAGACTTTCGTAGGTCTGGGCGGACATGTTTGACATATTAAGAAGGTCCACCGGGAAATTAGGGTCAATAAGCCGCGCGATACACCGACACATATTGACCCCTTCCCACATCCGCGACCACATCAGTTGCTCAATCTCATGGGGGCGTATCCGGAGGCTCAGGCCGTTCTTCAGCTCCATCAGTTGCCCTCCAAGCTGGCTAAGACGCCCGGTGATCCGCTCGTTCTCCTGCCGTAGCCGGGCATTTTCCTCTTTCAGACTAGCATTCTCGGCCTCCATATCGGCCAAAACAGTCTACAAGATGGCAGCATCCAACCTGTGCTCCGCCCCTAAAGCCGCCAGCTTTGCATCTAGTCAGGCGATCTCTGCCTCCCTGTCAGAGATTACCCGGTCCCACTGGTCAATTACCTTTGCAATGGCAGCCAGCACCTTCTCCTTCTGCACCAAAGAACAAAACAAATCATAAATTTTAAAAGGAGAAGTTATGCAGAGAGCATCACGAAAAATTATACCTCCCAGACTCTCCGTGCGGGCCTATCAGGTTTGGCCTCCAAGTTTGGCTCCAGCAGCAGCGGGCTGGAAGCAATGCCCTCATGAGCGAAGCTGGCGGCAGCCTCCTCTAGGATCTCCTCTAGGAGCCCCTCATCAACGCTGTCCCACAATGCCGGGCAAGGCTCTCCAACGCCGGCCTCCACCGTGGGCAGCTAGAGGATCAAGATCAACCATCGGGCTGCTCAGGCCCGGCATTTGCATGGCCGGTGAGCCGACAGACAGACTCTTGCGCCTCGCGGCCACTAGCTGGCTCAAAAATCTCCGTCTGCGCCACTCGAAGAACCACCTGTGGCGCAGGTTGCGTCAGAATAATGCCTTCGCCCCTAGTTTCCGGCAGGTCCTCAAACGACTTCTCCATCTCGGTGGCACTGACGGGACCGCTGTAAATCCCGACAGTGATATAGTCAGGCCCCGAAGATGATGAGGAGGGCGTCTCCACTGCCATCCTTTCGGGCCTTGGGCCAATGAAGTCATCATCTATTGGACGTGGACGGATGAGTAGGCCCCTGGACTCCTTTGGATGCACCATCATCGCCGGCGGCGGTGCCTTGAACTTCTGAACAGGAGAAGGCGATCCGCAATTCACCTTCTTAGTCTCTACCCTAGAGACCAAGAAATCTCTCATGAAGTCAGAGAGATGGGCCTTGACCAGTTTGGTCAGCCACTCCAAGGACGCCGTCTCCGCCACAGATGGCGTCCCCGTGTAAACCTCTAGCACCTGGCCCCAATCCCTTGCTAAGGGCCAGGTTTCAGTCACCCTCACAAAGAAAAACCAATTCTTTCAGTTCTTTAGTGAGTCGTAGATGGCCGTATTAACCTTTAGGCCACTATGTGGAACCAGGGAGATCCACTTTCCTCCCTGATTTATCTTAAACAACCCATTCACTGTAGACATCGTCAACCGCCTAGAATGCTTATGGAGAAAGATACAAAATGTGCAAATATACGGTACAGTATTGGTGTGAAGCTGGGCGACAGGAACATGCAAAGCTTGGAGGATCGACTGTAAGTCGTCCGAAAGAGGAAGACGAAGATCACTCCTTAGGTGGGCCTCATACACCGTTACGTGTCCCGTCGGCGAAGAGAAGACCCTGTCACCCTTGTTTGGAACCCTCCACGCGATGTCTTTGGGGATGTTGAACTCAAGGCACAACTCTTTTACGTCATTCTCTCGGAGAACAGAAAGGATATCAGTGACAGAGGTTGAAGCCACATTCACAGAAGAGTTAGGGTTTCTCTTTGGAACGAAAGAAGGTTGAAGACGAAGAAGCAGATAGCATGGAAAATGCTAAGTATAAAGGAGGGAAACTTAAACGGCAAGGTGTGAAATGCTTTAAACCTCCTCGAGAAGGCACGCCATTATTCCTGCCATGTGTCACATTCCAAATGGGCCTCTTTTGAAGCAAATCTTCTGACGCATTAATGGTCGGGATAGCAATCCAACTGTGAGAAGACATGTGTCGACTTTTAACCTGACAGGCAGGCTAATGGCCACACGTCACTCAGGACTTATAGAAAGTTCTTTGAAATCTAGCCAAAGACGGTCAACAGATCCAATCAACTTTCTTCTCCAGATCTGACCACAGACGGTCAACAGATCTGGTTGACTTTTTTTTCCGGATCTCACCAAAGACGGTCAATAGATCTAGTCAACTTTCCTCTCCAAATCGGCCAATAGATCCACTCAACTTTGTTCTCGAGATCTCACCCAAAGATGGTCAATAGATCCAGATTGCCTTTTTCTCCGGATCTCACCAAAGACGATCAACCAGACCCTCCAGATTCTCTTTTCAAGCAACTCCTGGCGGTGAGGAGCATCCCATCGAAACATGACGGAGGCCAAAATTCTAGCCACCTGATCCATGGGGGCTAACTTTTCTCTTCAACCCAATGGTCAACGGCCCAAATCTACCGGGACAATCAACTTCCTTTAATAGAAATCCGACTTTAAGGGACGGTCAATGTATTCGGATCAACGCCTAACCCTTTCGTGGAGTTCTCCGGACGGTCAACCTATGCATCGACCGATATATCCCCGACAAGGCTAAGAGCATTCCATCATAAACATGCTCCAGCAGAGACTCTTTTTCTAATCCTACACCATCCATAATTCCAAACCCGGCATCTAAAAAAGCTAAAAATCGGGCCTTTCCCATAAGGAAGGCGCCAGATCTTATCAATTTCTATCAAGTGGATCTTTCTAACGGTAATATACTCAAAAGAAAGATAGAAAATTTGGAAAGCCGCTCCCCGCCAGAAAAGGAAATGATCCCAGCTAATTAGGCAATGCGTGCCTTCCTCACAAGGAAGGCCGCCTAAACATGACGTAGGGAATCACACCTTCCAACCCAGGAAGATCACCCAACCGCCATTAAAAAGAACCCTAGGGTCTTCGCTCAGGGCACACGAATAACCACTCACACAACACCTGCTACTGTGCTCTCAACCACGCATCCCATAACGATTTCATACTCTCTCTGTGCAAAGCTTCCTAATAGGCTGAGAGAAAGAATACAAATCAAAGACATACAGGCGCTCTTCTTGTTAACAGACGCCTACTGCCTTCACCCACCATCTAGATTCAAAAGACGGCATTGCCTCTCTTTCATTTGGATACCTAAGTACTCTTACACTCTCCTCCTCAATTCTCATTTTCAGTTACCTTCGCAGATTTTGAAAGCTATTTATTGATTTGAGCGTCGGAGTATTTTTGGTGGGATATTTTTTTGCCGACACACTGACGTCATGTTTGTTTTAGTGGTAAATGCAGATCCAAACTCAAGTGAACGGAAATTTAACCAGATGTTTGATCAACTCCAAAACTGTTCAAAATTTGGAACAAAAACGATCAAAATTAAATTTTAAAAATTAAACTTATGACTATATAATTAGTAGAGTTTAATTTTATGTTAAAAAACTAAAAAAAAAAATCAAAATGTAAACTGTTAAATAGTTTGACATTTTAATTTATCAAAATCCATTAATTAACAATATTTTATTTTCCAAGTAAAATTCCCATGCATATAAACTGTGAAAGAGTACTTCCATTATTAAATAAACTTAAGAGACTTTATATCCAAAAATATTTATTACTTGTATTATAAGTTTAAAAATAATGATTTATATATCTTAGTTATGCAATAAGTTTACTATAATTTTATTAAAATGACAATATAACACATATTATGTGGGCTTATTTAATCAAGAAATAATAACAAAAAAGGAACATTCAACAATTTTAGTTATGTAATTAATTAGTTGTGGCTCCTTTACCTTTGTCGTGGTGGCCAATATGCATAATTCACCTCTTCTATAAAATACTTAGGCAGAATATTTATTTTATAATTATTTTATAAGTCAATAATTGTATTTATATTTAAAAATTTTATATACGACTCACTTTAAGATAATAAAATAACCCAAAAAAATAAAATCAAACCCATAAAAAGAAACCTAAGATTCTCACATAATAACCAAGACAGAAGAAGTCGAGACCACAAAAAAAATAAAAAAAAATTGAAAATCTAATTACCCTAGACATACGAGTCACAAAAAGGCAAAAAAAATTAAAAGAAATTGTCCCCAATTCTTAGTTAAGATGTTCTAAATATTAAATTATTATTTTAAAAAGGACAGTTCATAATATATTTAAATAATTATATATTTTTATTTAGTACATGGGAGACATAATCGACGTGTTACGCAACAGTGAAAAATTTGATTGCCTCTTTATCCTTGTCACATATGAAAATGTACAAGCATCACGTGCACTAAATGCTATTGTTTTATACACATTTAGTGTCTTTTTGCCTCCTATGTAAAGTTGGCTGGATCAGTGCAAAAACAAGAATTTTATTATAAAATTTTACTTTGAGCCACTTAATTTTTTTAAGCAAAGCTTAGGAAAAAAAAAAAAAAAAACCCTCTAGACAAAAAGCTCAGTTAAACTTAGGCTTATCATTTTTATTCAATAATCAAGCTTCAACTAAAATAATTTGGCTTAAATCAAACTAAAACAAAAATAATAATAAAAAATACAAGAATCATACCTTATAATACTAATATTTATTTTGACTTAATTTATTTATAACTTTTATAATAAAGCTAAATTAAATCGAGTTAAAGGCACGTAATTTAATCATCATATTTTTGGTAACTTATAAATAATTCAAGTATGCTATCTTAGTAAATTGAGGGTAAATTTCATAATTATTGGTTGTTTGTTTGCTCTTTGATTGACAGTACTATACCTCACATTTATCAACTCATAGGCTACTATATGGGAAATTCATTGTATATATATATATATATATATATATATATATATATATATATATATTGCATGCCTCTGACACGTACCAGCCCCAGTACTCATTTTGCCTTGGAAAAAAATTAATTTTTCAGCTTAGCTGCATCTTCAAGCCTATTGGTCCCAACGCCCTTTTTTAGTAGGGTACCCTCGAGAAAAAGGAGCCCAGCGCCCCCCACCCCCAAAACAAAAATTTTCTTTCCTGTAGCCTGTCTACTAGATTTTATGAAGTCTAATCATCGATTAACTTAATTTTTTTTAAAAAATTTTAGGTAAAATATGTCAATGTTATTAATAAATATTTTTTAAAAAATTAAGCTTGATTTATTTTTTAATAAGGCATGATTAGTGGTGAAAATACCATGGAATAAAATTTTAAAAATTTTATATTTTAGATATTTTTATATAATTATAATTTTTAAATAAAAATAATTAAAAATAAAAATATAGACCGTTTTGTTTAAATTATGGATGAGTAAAGTTATATTCTGAGCTTAGATGACGGTGTCATGTCTAAACCAACCCGATTTTATAATCATAAATTTTTATTAAAATTTGATTTGTATCCTACCAAAATCTTATTTTGAACGAATTTGCTGTCGAGTCGATTTTCTGAAGGCTTCACAACCCCATTGTAAAACTCAGTGTGACGTTCCCCACTTCTCAGGCATTCATGCATTGTTGACGATGAAATAGCATCTTCTTTGAACAGAGCTCTGAAAATCTTTATCTATTTCTTCCTCCTTTTCACCAAATTCAGGTGTTATTATAACAAAATGTCCGTTTAGCATAACTTTTTGGAAACATCTTTAAATTAAAAAAAAAAAAAAAATACTTGTCTTAAAAATTATAATAAAGTCATAGGTCTTATAAAATGATACCATCTTTATAAATTTATTTTAGTCATTCTACTCAATTTAATAAAATATTATTTAAAAATTAAAAAAAATAAATTATTATTATCACCTCACTCTAATGGCTATCACTGTATTTCTTTTTTATAACAACAACTAGCACATATTCCTCTAAAAGATTGAACTACATTAAACTCAATTAATTAATATTATCTTTTATAGGGGTGATGTGTAAATGTTTATGGATATTATCGTTTCTCTTAATAAAACTTCATTTACCCATTTTACCGTTCTCTTGTCTTACCTTCGAAGCTTCTGACAACCATTGCTAGAAAAAAATAATCTGATGGGATTCTTTGGACGAATTTGGGAGAAGCTTATGGCAGAACTTTTTCAAAAGCACTTTCCAAGAACTACTCAATATTAGGGTCACTCCCATCGTGGAATTTTATCCGCAAACAGGTGGAAGAAAATGGACACGGACTTTTGAAGAGGTTCGAGAACATGAGTCCGAGAAGTATATCACAATGGACGATGACTAGTTGGAGGAGTCATGTCCGAGAGGTAGCTGAAGACATGGACAAAAGACTCAAACTCTAAAAGCCTTCTCTTTCCGTAGGTCTCGACTCTCTCTCCGTAGGTCGGCTATAACCGTATCCGCATTGGAAGTTTAAGGACAGCCTACCCGATTAACAAGTTTGAGACGGCTCTAACTTGTGCAACTGATGGCAGCTTAGGAGGCCACTCGCATGCCACGTGTACACTGCTTGCAGCAAGCTTAGGAGGGATGGTCCTGCCACCCTACTGCTAGGGTGGCTGGCCGCCCACTAGGGCCCTTGTATATATATATATATATATATATTTGTGCTCTTTCTTTGGTGTGTGAATCACTTGTGAGTGTATAGAAAGAGTTATGGGCAAGCTTTTGCTGTAAAGATAGAGAGAGAGACATTTTTCTAGAGAGATTGAGAGATATACAGTTGTGATAATTTTTTTTTTGTTTGGGCTTATGTAGCTAACACTCTTGTAAACAATCAACTATTTATAGTGCAATCTTTTGTGAGTTTTTTCCTTTGTTGAGAATGGTCTTTCCACGTTAAAATCTCGTGTGTGCTTTCTCACTTATTCTATCTCTACTTTTGCCCGTTCATTCAAGTGCTCATCTTTGTTGGCGTCCGAGTGGTCTGTCCGATCGATCACCGTGTCTTCCATTTTGCGCCAACAAGTGGTATCAGAGATGTGGTTCTTTGAACGATGACCTTATTGCTGGCTGCTATGGAGGTTGGGAGCAAAATGACTTGCTTAAATGAAACCAATTTTGACACCTGACAGAGCAAGATGTCGGACTTGCTCTTTGTGAAGTCCATACACAATCCGATATTTGCCACACAAAAGCAAGCAACAAAATCAGACGAGGAGTGGGTGCTGAAAAACAAGCAAGTGTGCGGCTATATCCTATAATTCGTTGATGATAATGCATACAATCACGTTAGAGGAGAGACGAATACCAAGACGTTGTGGGAGAAATTGCAGAAGTTGTACGCCTCCAAGACCGACAATAACAAAATCTTTTATTTGATGAAGCTCGTGCAGATTCGATACAAGGACGACTCATCTGTCGCTGACCACCTGAATTAATTTCAGGATTGTGTGGACCGGCTAGGTGCCATGGGGATCAAATTTAAGGATGAAGTGCTCGGGCTCTGGCTCTGGCTCCTGGCAACCCTTCCAGACTCGTGGGAGGTCATGAGGATCACCATTGCCAACACAGCTCCTTACGGCGTGGTGACTTTTGAGATGGCTAAAGGAGCTGTGCTGAACGAGGAGATAAAACGGTGATTTCAGGGTACGTCCACCTCTCAGCACTCCGAGGTCATTGTCACCAAATCAAGGGAAATGAGCCGATGACGTGGCCCAAGTCCGGGATAAAGGGCGGGAGTAAGTCACGCTTCTCGGACGGTAACATGGAGTGCCATCATTGTGGCAAGAAGGGGTACATTAAGAGGTTTTGTTATAAGTGAAAGCGTGAAAACGCTGGAAAAGATAGGGGTGAAAAGAGACGTGGCGAGGAAGAGTTCTCGATCTCTATTGTCACAAGAGGTGACATCCTTTTGGCCTGCGAGTCTGAGGACTCTGTGACCGTGGCTGAGCAGGCCTTTGACTAGGTGATAGATTCTGGTGCATCCATACATGTCACCTCCAGGAGAGAGTTGTTCTCTACTTACACTCCGAGAGCCCCCGGAGTGTTGAAGATGGGCAACATGAAGACGTCCGAGATCATTGGACGGGGCGTCGTCTCCTTGGTGACAAATAATGGAGCCCGACTGATTTTGAGGGATGTCCGACATGTTCCGAATATTCATATCAATATCATTTCAGTAGGACGGCTTGATGACGAAGGCTACTGCAGCGTCTTTTGTGACGGCGGTTTCAAGTTGACGAAGGGATCCATAGTGGTTTCCCGATGAGGAAAGACCTTAGGCCTTTATGTGCTGCAGGCTACTGCCGAGGTGGCAGAGGTGAATGCCACAAGATGTATGGAATCCTCGGGCCTATGGCATAAAAGGCTCGGACACATGAGTGAGAGGGGCATTAGTTATTTGGCCAAGAAGGGTCACATCCCAAAATTGGATGAAGAAAGGGCAAGGACTTGCTCTCACTGCATGGCGGGGAAGCAACGGAGAGTCTCCTTTCAGGGAGACGCACCATCCAAAAGATCTGAGGTCCTAGAGCTCATCCACACATGTGTGTGGACCCCTCTCGGAAAGGTCTTTTGAAGGAGCACAGTATTTTGTCTCCTTCATTGACAATTGCTCGAGAAAACTGTGAGTGTTCCCACTCAAGACCGAGGATCAGGTCGCGAGAATCTTTGAGCAGTTCCATATCCTCGTTGAGCATGAGATCGGGAGGCAGTTGAAGGCCGTCTGGAGTAACAACAGTGGAGAGTATATTAGGACTTTTGATACCTATTGCAGATCACACGACATCAAATATCAGAGGACTCCACTGAAGACGCCACAATTGAACAGCGTGGCCGAGAGGATAAACCGCACTCTGATGGAAAGGATCAGGTGCTTGTTATCCAAAGCCAGGCTTCCAAGATCCTTTTGGGCCGAGGCCTTGAAAACAGCCGTCCACGTGAACAACGGTCACCTAGTAAGCCTTTGGACGGGAAAGTCCCAGAAAGGATCCAGACCGGGAAGGAGCCAGCTTACAACCATCTTCGGACATTTGGCTGCAAAGCCTTTGTTAATATTTCGAGAGATGAGAGGAGCAAACTAGAGCCAAAGACAAAGTAACGTGTCTTTCTGGGCTATGGCGAGGATGAGCTTAAGTATAGGTTCTATGACCCAGTGGGAAAGAAGTTGGTCCGATCCCGTGATGTGGTCTTTGATGAGAAAGAGACCATCGAGGACATTGGGAAAGAGAAGAAGTCTTAACCCAACACTTCCCAGACGGATAGAGTTAATGTGGAAGTTGTTCGTCCTGTACCTCTTGAGTCCGAGGTCGACGAACCAAGAATGGCCGGGAACAATGATGAGGCGGTTTCAACCCCTCAGAAGAATCAGATTGAAGATCAGGCCCTCAACAGGCCGAGATGGCCCCTGTGAAACGGTCATCCAGATAGAGACGTCTGTCCGTCCGCCTGCTAGCAAGTGAGTATGTCCTACTCACTGATACTGGAGAACCTGAAGATTTCGGCGAAGCCATGTGTAGTGCTCAGAGGGACAAATCGTTCGAGACAATGAAGGAAGAAATGACCTCCCTTCATGAGAACCATATCTTTAAGCTAGCTAAGCTGCCCAAGGAAAAGAAAGCCCTGAAGAACAAATGAGTCTTCCGGTTGAAGACTACCGATGATGCTTAGAAGCCAAGACACAAGGCACGGCTTGTGGTAAAGGGCTTCAGTTAACACAAGGGTGTTGACTTTGATAAAATCTTTGCACCTGTTGTTAAGATATCCTCGGTCCGTGTGGTGCTCGGACTAGCAGCAGCTTTGGATTTGGAAATAGAGCAACTGGACATCCGGACAACATTTCTTCATGGTGATCTTGAAGAAGAAATTTACATGGAACAACCAAAAGGGTTCTCGGTAAAGGGGAAGGAAGAACTGGTCTATCGTTTGAGGAAGAGTTTGTACGGGTTGAAGCAAGCTCCGAGACAGTGGTACCAAAAGTTTAAGTCTGTCATGGTCGAACAAGGGTACCATAAGACTACTTCCGACCATTGTATCTTTGTCCAGAGATTTTTCGAGAACAACTTCGTCATCCTCTTCCCTTATGTGGACGACATGCAGGTTGTTGGATAAAACAGTGCTCGGATCAAGGAGCTGAAAGAGCAATTGTGGCAGTCTTTTGCCATGAAGGACCTCGGACCTGCGAAGTAGATTCTAGGGATCAGAATATTTCGCGACCGAGAGGACAAGAAACTCTAGTTGTCCTAGGAAGACTATGTTGAAAAGGTGCTTCAGCGATTCAACATGGAAAGCTCCAAGCTTGTCAGTACCCCTCTAGCCAACCATTTTAGGTTGAGCGAGCAGCAGTGTCCATCCTCGGACACAGAGAAAGTACTCATGAGTAAGATTTCTTACTTCTCGGCCGTTGGTAGTCTGATGTACGCGGCCGGACATTGCTCATGCGGTTGGTCTTGTCAGCCGATTTCTCTCAAACCTAGGAATGGAGTATTGGTCCGCGGTAAAGTGGATTTTTAAATATCTCCGTGGGACTTCAAAGATGGGTTTGCATTTTGGAGGAGAGAAGCTTCAGCTGGTTGGGTACACGAACGCAGATATGGCCGGAGACGTTAACTTTCGAAAATCAACGTCCTGGTACTTGGTAAAATTTGCGGGAGGAGCAGTCTCCTGGTAGTCCAAGTTGCAGAAGTGCATTGCCCTCTCGACTACGGAAACAGAGTTCATTGCCGTGATTGAGGCCTGCAAGGAAATGTTATGGATGAAAAGATTCGTCCAAGAGTTGAGTCTAAGGCAAAAAACGTATGAGGTCCTTTGTGATAGCCAAAGTTTCATTCACTTGTGTAAAAAATCCTCATTCCATTCCAGATCGAAGCACATTAACGTGCGATATCATTGGATGAGAGATGTTCTTGATGATGGGCAGCTATCAATTGAAAAGGTTTGGACGGATGAGAATGGCTCGAACATGTTGACCAAAGTTTTGCCAAAGGGAAAGTTGGAAGCTTGTTGTGACATTGCCGGTCTGATTAACTTCGCTCCCACTCGGTCGTGAGGGGAAGTTTATTGGGGTCACTCCCTTCGTGGTGTTTTATCCGCGGACAGGTGGAAGAAAATGGATGCGGACTTTTGGAGAAATCCGAGAACATGAGTCCGAGAAGTGTTTCACAATGGCTGAGGACTAGTTGGAGGAGTCCTGTCCGAGAGGTAGCTGAAGACATGGACGAGGACTATAAAAACCTAGGCGTTGACTCTCTCTCCGTAGGTCTGCTACAATTGTATCTGCAGGTGGGTAGTTGGCCTACCCGATTGGAAGTTTGGCAGCTGCTACAACTTCCAACGGATGACGTACTGCCACTCGCACATCGCGTGCGCCAGCGTGCGCCATGCTGTGGTAACATGCCTGGCGCAGCCCTAGAGGCATGGTCCCGCCACCCACTGCTAGGGTGGCTGGCCACCCACTAGGGCCATTGTATATATATATATATTTGTGCTCTTTTTTTGGTGTGAGAATCACTTGTGCGTGTATAGAGAGAGCTGTGGGCAAGCTTTTGCTGTAAAGATAGAGAGAGAGAGACACTTTTCTATAGAGATTGAGAGATATACAGTTATGATTATTTTCTTTATTTGGGCTTATGTAGCTAATACTATTGTAAACAATCAACTCTTTATAGTGCAATCTTTTTGTGATTTTTTTCTTTGTTGAGAATGATCTTTCCACTTTAAAATTTCGTGTGTGCTTTATCACTTATTCTATCTCTACTTTTACCCATCTGTCCGAGCGCTCATCTCTGTTAGCATCCGAGTGATCTGTCCGATCAGTCACCGTGTCTTCCGTTTTGCGCCAACACTCAAAATAGTCATTAACCTCATATTGAGTAGTCAGGAGCCGATCTTAGATCACAGACAAAGCGAATATGCCAAACTCTGGCTTTGAATTTATGTTGTTGTTTCTAAGTTTTGAACCCGAAATTTTATACCCAGCTGCCCTGAACAATTGTTCCGAAGAAGATGATCAGGGAACAATCAAAAACCATTATATCATATTTTATGTTATTGTTGATGCAACTCAGATGTGTAAATCTCATACAAATTATGACTAAGCTATGGAAACTTCATATGATCATGGCTACGGATAACTTCAGAACACTTTGCTCCAATCAATGGCGTTCAACAGCTATGGCTTCAAAATGACTTCAATTATTGGGATTTGAATAATTTATGATTAAATTACGCAGAAATTATGCTTTAGTAGTAGTCCAATCAACATCAGTCTGCTCTAAAGCCATATAGGATTGCAGTTATTTATTCAGGAAAGATGACCAAATGGGCAAAGATGATGACTACAAGGGGACAGGAAAAAAACATCCATTATTATCATGAAAGGGAAGGAATCCACTCCAAATAGGATCATTGACCTTGGGAATACACCAAAACCTATTAAATAATATATTTTACAATTAATTATTAAAATACATAGGACCATCAAAGATTTCAATTACCAAACGAGTGTTATTGCACAAAAAGATATGATATTTTTGATATATTATATTGTTTTTACTTATAAATGGCAGATATGATTAGGCATAATCATAAAATAAACAAAGACAATGGAAGCAAGGGAGCCAATCAATATCATCATAATCTGGAAGGGCAGGTGTTGGGAAGTTACGGATAAAATTGACAGCAAAACACTTCACCATATCTCAAGCAGAATCAACTCTACAAAATCATCCCTTCAAGACCTCCATAGACAAGGAAAACCATAAAAAACAAGCACATCTTTCAGTTTTCCTGTAGCAGACTTCTTTTTTAATATAAATATTTGCAGCTGATCAAGAGTTTGGTAACACGGAGATTACCCTTATGCTTTTCTTTTTTACATTGAATTATAGCATCTCTCTCAGTAGCATTGGGCTTGATCGAATTACCGGAAGGAGGATCCGTGTACGACTAAACATTGAGCGATCTTTCCTCGAGCATCATCTCCTGGTATCGGCACTCCCGGCTGCAGAAAGCCTTCTCGCCTCTGGGACAATTAACAGTATAATCACATATTGGAACTCATCAAGAAAGCTACTGATAAAACTTAAAACTAAAGCAAAAAATAGCAAAACTCTAAGAGGATAAGCAAATCAAGAGGCTCCTTTTGAGCTCACAGCTACAGTTTCAATGAAGAAAAGAATATCCAATTGAAGATCCAGTGTATGATGGTTAGATGCACAAGAACATGCAAATTCAAACCAACCTGTACATGTAAATGTCTTCTCCTTGAGCAAGACTCTTCTTGCAGGTGTAACAGAAGCTGAGAAAATTTTCAGATGGAAAACTGAGAGAATGATTAGCTGAAAAACCATTCACAGCAGCAGGGTATCCAACATCGCCGAGACAGCTCTCAATGATGCAATTATCAAATATATGGGTCGTTTTTGGGAAGGGACCTCGAGCTATGATGCAGGTATAATCCTCTGAGAGTTTCATCTCACCTGCAGGAGGACACCCGGTGAAAATCCGAGGAGATTTTGGGGTTTTGGGGCTGGATTTAGGTGACCGGAACGAGTTTTTCCCATCAAGAGGAGGGGATAAAATGCACAATTGGGAATTCCTCGTTTTGATGCCGAATTCTACAGGAGATTTTGGGGATTCCACTGAGAAAGAAGCAAGATGAGGGATTTGAATTTTCAGTTGTGATCCAAACAGGACCATTCTGCTATCGGGTTTAGAGAGATTTGGATCAGTTTTCTCATCAATGAGAGAATCAACAATGGCTAGACCTACTCCTCTTGAGTCGATTTCGTAACAATGGCGTTTGCTATCGGAATTAGACGCTTGTGATTTGGGTGTGTGGGATTCAGACCAAAATGGGTTCTTGAAAGCAGAGAATTGTTTGCTGTCAAGAATTGAAGTTGGGCTCATTAATTGGTCAGTTTCAGAGAGAGCCTTCGAAGCAAAAGCAGTGAACAGCCTTGGTGAACTGAACAAAAAAGATGCTGTTTTTTTAAAATTTCCAGCAGAAGATGCTGGCGACACAACATCTGCCATTAGAGCTTCCTTACTTGCTGTCGCTTTTGATCTCTTTCCTAGCATATATATACCTTCTCTGCTCCAACTCCAATAGTAGGAAACATCAAGATTTTAAAGAACAACGTGAAAACACAAAAAGAAACTTTCAAGAGACAGATTCAATGAATTAGCCTCAAATCATAGAGGATTTAACCAGAAACCACCATGGATTTAAGAGACCAGAAATAGTAATACCACGAGGCCGGAACTCCGAACTGGTATTTCTTCCCCGAGTGTAAAAGGTAGTTAGAAAGAAGACAAAAAAAGTAATATGCTTAGAAACACCATCCACAAAAAGAAGAAGAAGGAGAAAGTACTCAATCCCTACCCCCCAAATCTTCTCCTTCTATACCTCTATGACCTCCATTTCTAGAGTGTGTTCAACAAGCAAATAGAAGGGCCAGTTTTCCCTAGATTTCTCGCTCCCTCTCTGTTAACAGGAAGAATCCTTCTCGACTCACATCCGACATGCAAAGAGACCTTCATGGGTCATGATCAAAACCAGAGGACGTGCTAAAGGTTTTGTATTTTTGTGGATCCCCTTTCTTAAAATTTTCAGCCTTTGCTTTCGCTTTCTCGTTTGTTTTTTGTCCTATCAAGTAGGGGAGAGGAGGAGGGTAATTTCAACAAAGATGCTATTTACTTCTAACAATTTCAAAAAGCTTTAGCAGAAATAAACAAGACCCATATATCACCAGGACCTGAAAGCGCCCTAAAATTGGGGTACAAGAGGACGATTGGTTTTAATTCAACATTTTTCATCACTCCTTTCACCCTCTCACTGTCAAGTTTCTCTCAGTGACCTTCCTTTTTCTTTTGTTCTAACATGATTTTGCTTTCAGTTTCTACAGACCTGGACAATGAACAACAGTAGCCACGGAAGAGAGGGAGAGGGAAGAGATTGGAAGGTTACTTGAGATGGTGGGAGAACAAGCAAATCAGTGGGCTTTTAATAGTTTTTTTAAAAATAAATAATTATAATTTAATTATTAAAAAATAATTAATTTTAAATAAATTTTAATTTTTTAATTAAATTATAATTATTTATTAAAAATAAATAATATAAAAAATGAGTTTATCTATCTTTATAAAAGATACAACTATTCTAAATCCCGCATTTGATGGGTCGAAAACCATCACTACCCAAGACTGGGAGTTGATTTCCATGGCGGTTTTGGCAGAACTATTCCCCTGATATTTTACCAATTTGGGGACTGCGTAGCAGCTGAGGCTCTGCCAGTGGGGGAGGCTGAGCGTGGGAAACCCTTTCTGCCTAAAGTGATGGATCGATGCTGGGAGTATTATAGCGCGCACGCCCTCACAGGCTGACGGGTGACGACACCATAACTTCACTTCCGCCGAGGTTTAGAACGATGCCCACATGAAGAAACAGCCACTGATCCTTTGGCTGAACCTCAATCCAAACATTGGCCTTGGACTGCACAACGACGGATAAAAGAAGAAATCACACGTAATGTTATTATATTGTGATATTAAAATTTTTAAAAAAATGAAGTATTTTAGTAATGATTAGATCAGAGAAGGAAACGTAGACACTTATGTATAAAATTTAAATAATGATTAAATGTATTTTTATATTTAAGATCTTAATCCTATCAATATAATGTGATAAGATTATGATGCCTTTATTTATCTATAAATGTCTTATTCAATTAGGAAGCTTGGTCATTTTTTATCAATATTTTTTCATAATATTGAAAACATATTAAAAATATTAGATTTATTTCGAAAAAATCTGAATTACTTAATTGTCAACACTTAAAAAATATTTATTTAATACTTAATAAAAACTAAAAGTGTACTAATTACCTCGTTCATTACATTTTTTTTAATAAAACAACAACGCAAATGTTCTATTTTGAACAAAAAGTTAAGTTTTGTACCGATTGAATTACATTGTATTTATTCTTATAAATAGACATAACATATTCAACAACTTAGCCAAAATCACTAAGAACTTGAACGAGCTATGCCAATTCTTGTACCACTATAGCAGCATCTTGATACTAGGCTTCAATAGAAGAAAAAGCAATGTAGATGGTCATTTGATCTAACAAGAAACAACCCCTGAGAATAAAAATTAAATAAAATTTTTCAGTTGGGTGATGAACATTACCATCATTAGCTTAATCACATGTATAAATTTTAATAGTCAGATCACAGAATTATTAGAATAGAAATTTCATTATATATAATTTTTATATTTATATCTCATAATCATAATAATTATATTGTGATAGAATTATCTTGAATTGTAAATAAAATAACTTACACCAACAATAACAAAAGAAAATTTTAGCATAATTAGCATAACATATTTAGTTTTTAACAAATTGGTTATCCTAATAAGATTATTAATAAGTTTGCCTTAATTATCGCTTAATTTGAAATTTATTTCAATAAGAGTTCTCATATGCATGCAATTAGTGAAGCAATATGTTTTCTAACATGTCTTCCTCTAGCTAATTCTAGTTGCTAGGGTTATTATACAAACATAGGGTTATTTTATTTATTTGTCATATCTTTACTAAGTATTTATGAAATAATTATAGTAAATTAGCCTAGTATTAAACAATCGAGTCTATTTTTGTATGAGCTTAGAGGATCATGGCTCATGAATTCTTTATTTCATTAACCAACATAAAAAATATCAAGTTGTCAACAATTTAACTATTATAATTAAAACATCTAGAAGCTTGCCTTGATTTTTGCTCAAACTTTGAATTTATTTCAATAAGAGTTTTATTCCCCTTTCCAATTAGTACAGCCATATATATATTTTTTTTGTAATACTCGGTTCCTTGTTCAATCAATTTGGCATTGCCAATTTTTTTTTTTATATTTATTTTGAGTATATTAACATAATTTTATAATATTGATTTGAAAGAAATTTGAAATATGGAAAAAGTTTTGGTGCTTGAGGAGATTCTAGTGTGGGCATGCTTGAGGCAGCGTTGTGAGGCTGGAGATTTTCTGATTAAAAAAATTATAATTAATTGAGGTTAAAGGATATAGGAAAGTCTACATCGGAGAATTATTAAAATTAAAATATATAGATTTGGAGACTTCCACCAGTTTAAAGATTTTGAATCAAAATTTATTACACCAATTAAGTTATAAACCCTGAAGCTAGAGATTCGCCGTAGGATATAACGATAACCCGAAAAATTATCCGATAGATCCAAATATCAACCGATTCAAATGCGGTTAATAAAAGAATACCTCGGCTACCGAAATTTCAACAAATTATCAACCGAAGCAATTTTTGGGTAGCAAATAGATAGCTCGGCCACTGGATCTTCTATCTGATTAGTAACCAAATTTAGCTCGGCTAATTAAATATAGCCACATCAAATTAATTAAGTAGAATCTAGCATACTTCATCGCTACAGCCACCTGGCAACATGCCGCACCATCCGAGCAACCCAAATTCAAGCCGAATTCAGAAAGCACACACACAGCATAAGGGCTCACGCACAAGATAGCAGCTTCACCACACTCAAGCAAAAATGTAGAGGAGGCAAAGCAGGCCACGGTTGCTGAAACAACAGCTTCCCACGGCTGCTAAAGCAGCTGATTTATTTCAGCTAAAGACCCGGGCACTGTATATGGCAGCTGAATTCAAAATTCAGCAAAATTAATGGAGGGGGGGGGTCCACAACTGAATTTCTATATATAAATAAGTAGGAATTTAGCAACTATATATATATATATATATGGAATACACGGCAGTTTATGCTTCTAGAAAGCTGATGATTCAGCAACCAAGTACATTCACACTCCACGGCTGCCACAACACTTAGTAAATTAGGGGTAAAAGGAAAGCAGCTCACGGCTGCTGAAGCAGCAGCTCCACATCACAGCAACACAGCCAAATTTGAAGCAAGACAAAAGCCGCCCACAGCAGCTTATCTTGGCTGCCGTAACAGCTGATATCCCAAGGCTGCTGAAGCAAAGCTGCACACGGCAGTTGCAGCCAATTAGCCTTCCACCTCAGCAGCCATCTTAGCAACCAATAGAACTACTCCATTGGGCAAAATAATTAGGTAACAGCCTAGCAAGTTGAGTAATGAATCAGCAAGGCTGAGTTAGGACAGCCGGCTGATTTAGGGAGTAGAACTCAGAAAATTTGATGATTCAGCTCTCCCTTCATATTTAGGATAAGAGATACGTGGGGAGAAGGAAGGAAAAAGGGGAGGGGAACTGTGAAAAAACAAAAGGGGAACCGAGAGAAAACGCAGAAGGAAAAATAGAAAGGAAATCAGAAGGAAAACCAAAGACGGCAAGAGTTTAACTAAATATTTGGTAAGTGTACTTGATTTCTTTCTTCTTTTGGTGCTACTTATTGATCATTCTTTTAAATATTATTATTCTAATACTTGCCTTGTGTTATATTCATGCTCATATTATCATGAAAGTATGAGATATACTCAGTTGCATGTTTGAAACAGAATTCAAAGGTAGAATAGCTTCTATAATTTGGCTTAATCAGTGATCAAATTGTTGGGGATCACTCTCGTGAAGAAGCTTTTGTGATCGAAGAAATTGGGCTGAGCACGAAGGTGCTATTTTATAAAGGAAAGAAGTTCCAGTCAACGGGGAGTTGACCGGATGGACGGTCAATGGGTTGTTGACCGGATGAACGGCTAACGGGGACTTGACCGGTTTGGCGGTTAAGTAAGCCGGTTTCACTAAGAGATTTCAAAAGAGCAAATTTCAGACAGTCAATAGGGGTGTTGACCGGTCTCGTGAAGAACGCGGACGGCCAACGATTGGCCGCCCGCCAGGCAATACAGAACGACGCCAGCTCAGCAGATCTTCTGGAAATACATGATCTCAGACGGTTTTGCAGGAGCCGTATTTTTGGACAAGGGAATATTCATATTGTTGGAAGGAACCGTTTCTGTCCTTTTATGTATTGAATATTACCCTATATATCCTTTTTGATATGTGTGTGTGTGGGGAAGTATAAGAGAGAGAGTAGGAGAGAAAAACGGTGAAGGAAGCAGAAACCGATAGTAATTGTGTGTGTTGCTATTGTTCTGTTCTTCAATCTTTCCTTGTTCTGTACTTGTAACGGGAAATTTGTTCCCAAATCACCCACATAGTGAAATACGTTCGGTGGAGGGATCATCCTGTGGTTTTTTCCTTGATTGATAAGGGTTTTTCCACGTAAAAATTCTTGTGTTGATTGTTCTTCTTTGTTCATCTTCCTTACTGAGTAATTTGAGTGGGAGAAAGTCTGTCGCCATATTTTCCAGCAAGTGGTATCAGAGACAGGCTCCAAATTCTGTTTTAATGGCATCCTCGTCGTCAAAGAATTTGCCGCTCAACTGAGCAGTTCAACGGGCAGGGTATCTTTATTCTCTGGCAAGAGAGGGTGAAGAATATTTTGACGAGGGAAGGGACAGTGAAGGCGTTGAAGAAGAAGGACGAAAAACCTGAAAATCTGACCGACGATGAATGGCAAAACAAGAGAGATTTTACAAACTGTACCATTAAGTTGTGCCTGGCGGACAATACTCTCCAAGAAGTTCTTGGTCTAACTGATCTGGCGGAGGTCTGTGAGAAGCTGAAGAGTCGTTACAAGTCCAAATCTCTGACAACCAGACTGCACGTAAAGAAGCAATTTTATAGCTTACGGTTATCAGAAGGAGAGAGTTTTGAGAAACACTTGGACGAGTTTAACCAGATATTGGCGCAGATGTCTGCTCTTGATGAGGAAATCAAGGAGGAGGACAAGGCGTTGGTCTTGTTGGCTTCTCTGCCGGCCATTTATGATCATATCGTCACAACCTTGCTGTTCGGCAAGGATAATTTAAGGTTGGATGATGTTATTGCCTCTCTGCTCATGAATGAGTCCAGAAGGTCACAAGGAACCTCACCGTCCTCTCATTCTGAGGTCCTGGTGACCGAATCCAGGGAAAGAAGCAGATGTCGCCACCAGAAACCAGGAAAAAAGGTCGCATCAAGTCACGATCTAGATACCAAAACCTGGAGTGCCATCGTTGCGGCAAAAATGGCCACATCAAGAAGCATTGCTTCAAATGGAAGTGGGAAAATATAGAGAATGAGAAAAGTGACAAAGGACGCGGGGAGGAAACGTCCTCCATCTCAGTAGTCACAAGTGGGGATCTCCTATTGACATGTTAAGGGAGGTGGCAAACCCGAACAGACATGGAATCCGGCTGGGTAATTGATTTGGGCGCTACTCTACATGTCACGTCCAGAAAGGGACTGTTTACATCCTATTCTCCAAGAGATTTTGGAGTAATTAGGATGGACAATAAAGAAACGTCTCCTGTTGTAGGCAGAGGAGATACCATTCTAGTCACAAATAATGGCACAAAGCTACTGCTGAAGGATATGCATCACGTTCCTGACATTCGTTTGAATGTCATCTCAACCGGTCGGCTAGATGATGAAGGTTACTGCAACACCTTTTGTGAAAGTGAGTGGAAGTTGACTAGGGGGTCTCTTGTTGCAGCGAGAGGAAAAAAGTGCTCAGGTCTGTATGTGATGAAGGCCTATGCCATGGCCGAAGATATGAACGCTACAATTTATAAGGAGACAGAAGATTTATGGCACAGGAGGTTAGGCCACATGAGTGAAAAGGGATTGTCTCACTTGGCCAGAAAGGGTCTAATCAATGGGATGAAGAAGAACGGGATGAAAACGTGTCCCCACTTCTTGGCCGGGAAACAAAGAAGAGTTTCCTTCAATGGAGTTTCATCAAGCCCAAATACCGGACTACTTGATCTCATCCACACAGATGTGTGTGGTCCATTTAAAGAGAAGTCGATCGGTGGTGCTCAGTATTTTGTTTCCTTTATTGACGACTATTTCAAGAAGGCTATGGGTTTACCCAGTGAAGACCAAGGATCAGGTTCTTGGTATTTTTGAGCAGTTTCATACTCTTGTAGAGCGTCAGACGGGGAAGAAACTGAAGGCCGTTCGAAGTGACAACGGCGGAGAATATTTGGGACCCTTTGATGCCTACTGCCGGTCACATGGTATTAGGCATTAGAAAACACCACCGAAGACACCTCAGCTAAATGGAGTAGTAGAATTGATGAATCGTACACTCTTGGAGAGAGTACGTTGTATGCTCTCTAAAGTAAAACTTCATGCTTCGTTCTGGGTAGAAGCACTCCGGACGGCGGCCTATATTGTCAACAGGTCGCCAAGTAAGCCTCTGATGGGTGAAGTAGCGGAGAAGATATGGACGGGTGTAGAGCCGTCCTATGATCATTTGCGGGTGTTCGGATGTAAAGTATTTGTACACGTCCCAAGAGACGAAAGGACGAAACTGGAGCCAAAGACGATGCAATGCGTCTTTCTGGGCTATGGAGAGGATGAGTTGAGCTACAGATTTTATGATCCTGCCACCAAAAAACTTGTCTGGTCAAGAGACGTAGCCTTTGCCGAGAATGAGACAATTGAAGACATTGGCAGGAGGGCAAATTGTAATAATGAATAGACGGACAAAGTTAGTATAGAAGATGCCCGTCCTGTATCATTGGAAGGCGATAACCGTGGTCCTGAGGCAGTTGAGGATACCGAAGAAGAGGTCATGATGCCTGATGATGACCAGACTGAGGCCATTCCTCAACCGGCCGAAGAAGTTACTGTTAGATGATCTTCTCGCAATGCAGAGCGACCGTCCATTCGCTCCTCCCCCCGAGAAAATATGTTATGCTTAACGATGCCTGGTGAGCACGAAGATTATGAAGAGGTCAGAACGGAAAAAGCAATGAGAAATGGCTGGAGGCCATGAAGGATGAGATGAATTTTCTTCATGAGAACCATACCTTTGATCTTGTTAAACTTCCTAAGGGGAAGAAGGCTCTGAAGAATAAATGGGTCTTTCGATTAAAAACGGACGAGAACACCAAGGAGCCAAGATACAAGGCTCGACTGGTGGTGAAAGGTTTCGGACAACGAAAAGGAATTGATTTTGATGAGATATTTACTCCGGTAGTGAATATGTCTTCCATACGAGTGGTATTGAGTTTGGCTGCCACCCAGGACCTTGAGGTGGAGCAAATGGATGTCCGAACTGTATTCCTCCATGGAGACCTTAAGAAGGAGATTTACATGGAACAGCTAGAATGCTTTAAGGGTAAAGGAAAGGAACAACTTGTATGCCATTTGAAGAAAAGTCTGTATGGCCTAAAGCAAGCTCCTCGACAATGGTACAAGAAGTTTGAGTTTGTTATGGCTGGCCAAGGGTACCGGCGGACTACTCGTGACTACTGCGTTTTGTGCCAGAGATTTGCTGATGATGATTTTGTCATTCTTCTTCTATATGTGAATGACATGTTGATAATTGGACGAAATGGTGCTCGAATAAAGGAACTGAAAAAGTAATTTGGGTAGTTATTTGCTATGAAGGACCTTGGATCGGCGAAGCAAATTCTGTGGTCAGAATTATACGCGATCAGAAGGCTAGAAAATTGTGGCTGTCTCTAGAAAGCTACATTGAGAAAGTACTCCAATGGTTCAACATGGACAAATCGAAGCCCGTGAGCACACCCTTAGCAAATGATTACAAACTGAGCACTCGTCAATGTCCGTCCTCGGATGACGAGAAGAGATATATAAAAGGCGTGCCCTATTCTTCTGCTGTGGGAAGCCTTATGTATGCCTTGGTGTGTACCAGATTGGACATAGCTCATGCCGTCGGGACAGTTAGCTGTTTTCTGTCAAATTCGGGAAAGGAACACTGGTCCGCAGTGAAGTGGATCATGAGATATATTTGGGACACTTCCAAGAGGTGCTTGTGTCTTGGAAGTGACAAACTACAGTTGGTGGGATACTCAGACGCGGATATGGCCGGAGATGTTGACACACGCAAATCCACATCGGGTTACTTGGTGAAATTTGCGGGTGGTGCAGTTTCTTGGCAGTCCAAACTACAAAAGTGTGTAGCTCTATCCACAACTGAAGCCGAATATATTGCAATTACAGAGACGTGCAAGGAGATGCTGTGGATGAAGGAATTTGTTAAAGAATTGGGTCGTCAACAAGAGAAGTACAGTGTACTCCGTGATAGTCAGAGTGCAATACATCTCTGTAAGAATTCTTCATTTCACTCAAAATCCAAGCATATTGATGTTCGGTACCATTGGGTGAGGGACGTGCTGGAAGCTGGTCTATTATCACTGGAGAAGATTGGTACTGAAGATAATGGAGTAGACATAATGACTAAGATTATAACAAGAGGAAAGAATGAGGCATGTTGCAAGATAGCCGGGCTAATGGATCCAACTTTCTCATGGTTGTGAGGAAAAGTTTGTTGGGGATCACTCCCGTGAAGAAGCTTTTGTGATTGAAGAAATTGGGCTGAGCACGAACGTGCTGTTTTATAAAGGAAAGAAGTTTCGGTCAACTCCCTGTTGACCGGATGGACGGTCAACGGGTTGTTGACCGGATGAACGACTAACGGGGACTTGACCGGTTGGCGGTTACGTAAGCCGGTTTCACTGAGAGATTCCAAAAGAGCAAATTTCAAACGGTCAACAGGGGTGTTGACCGGTCTCGTGAAGAACGCGGACGGACAAAGTTTAGCCGCCCGCCAGGCAATACAGAACAGCGCCAGCTCAGCAGATCTTCTGGAGATACATGATCTCAGACAGTTTTATAGGAGCCGTATTTTTGGATAGGGGAATATTCATATTGTTGGAAGGAACCGTTTTTATCCTTTTATGTATTGAATATTGTCCTATATATCCTTTTTGATATGCGTGTGTGTGGGGAAGTGTAAGAGAGAGAGTAGGAGAGAAAAATAGTGAAGGAAGCAGAAACCGATAGTAATTGTGTGTGTTGCTATTGCTCTGTTCTTTAATCTTTCCTTGTTCTCTACTGTGTAACGGGAAATTTGTTACCAAATCGCCCACATAGTGAAATACGTTCGGTGGACGGATCATTCCATGGTTTTTCCCTTGATTGATACGGATTTTTCACGTAAAAATTCTTGTGTTGATTGTTCTTCTTCATTCATCTTCCTTACTGAGTGATTTGAGTGGGAGAAAGTCTGTCGCCATATTTCCCAACACAAAGGATCTCCAAATAAGCTCAAATTTTGTGTACAATAAGCTTAATATCTTACCTATGTCATGAGCAAATGGCTCATAGAAATGAGCTGAACTCGTCACTAAACTGGCTTCCACATCAGTAACAGACCCAGTTTCAACATAACTGCTGATATCAGAATTTGTAACCTATGAACCGGGCTCCAAATTGGCCAAGCTAGCCATCATATAAAATTAAGTGTCTTATGAAGATGTTTAAGTGTCACCATGTAAAATTTGACCCCGAACTTGTCATGAATCGGTCACCAAAACAAGAACCGAAATCTGCTGCAATAGAAAATGCTGAAGCAAAATCTTTGGCTGCAAAATATGATCTAAACCGGCTAAGAAATCAACTTGAACGGGCTAGGAACTGAACATAAACTTAAACATGAGTCTCTTAGTTAAAATAGGATTCTGTAGACCAGCCAAAAACGGGTCTAAACTTGGACATAAAACCGGTAAAAGTAGAACTAGTCCCTGAGCACCTTTGCTGATGCTGAATTGGCAGCTTGGGAAAAATGGATTGAACCGGACCCAATTTGTTTGAATCGGCAGCCGATCCAGCCATCGTATAATCTAATAAGACTAAACTAGTTACTAGTAAAACAAACGCCTCAAACTCCTTGAGATAGGTACCAAACCGGCCTCCTAAACTTGCCCAAACTGATTTCAACATCTTTGATGCTGAACCTAGCAGCTTGAACAAATACACAAACCGACCCGAAACCCGTTGAATTAAAACCCGACCGGACCAATTTATCAAGTGCTAAGGTTAAACAATCCAGCTATAAATTTGTGGCCAAAAATACCTTCGAAGAATGTTGAATTGAGCCCCAAAAGTTGCCAAGTCACTCCATTAGCTTCCAGCACATGCTGGAATTAAGGCCCTAAACCGATCCATTTCAGCCATTAAACAAGATAAGTTGGCACCCAAATATTTTTAAGGATAATATAAGATAATAATAAAATATTTACGGTAAAAATTAAAGTAGAATTGATCCTCGAACCGGGCCCCGAGTCAGCTGGATGAACTGGCTATTATGCTGAATTTTAGTTCATGTTTAACAAACTGATTCATTGAGCTAGCTTATAAGTGTAGAAAAATCAAATTGGATCGACCCACGAACCAACCATTAACCTAGTCCCAAACCAAAACCGAGTCCTTAGAAAATTATACTAAAAATTAACTAAAGAAAATTAACCGAGTTAACTTCAGAATCAAATACTGAGCCGATAGTAGAGTCAGTCGAATATATCATATGCTAAATCTATATTTTAATATATATAAGAAATTAATGTTAAAGCCACTAAAACGGACATTGCATTGGTTTATGTTACAATTTATAGTTTATTAATAATTATCGCATGTTATGATTGTTTGTTTCAATATTGTGAAAATTTATATGGAAACTTTGCATGACCATTGCATTGGTTTCTATTATTTATTACTATGTTGTATGATTTTATATCTAAGAAAAATTTTTATAAAAGTCTTGTAAGTTTTGAAGAATAAGAAGTATTTTCTTTCGAAATGGAGAAAATTAAGTAAGAAGCACGAATAACAAGATAAAAGTTTCTATAAAGAAATTTTCAAGTTTTGAAATCAAGTTTGAAATTGGACTAATGAATTATCTCAATGGGCAATATTCTCTGGCATGTTATAGATATTATAGTGAAAAATTTAAATATTATTCTAATTGCGTATTATAGTGGGTGATATTTCCTAACACGCCTTAGGATATTATAGTAAAAATTAAAAAAATTGATTTAAAGAGTTACAAGATGACAACTTTTGGTCCTATTTATTGGATGATATAGGCAGTACCACTTACCTCGGAGTGCAAAAGGAGGTAAAGTAAAGCAGCTATAGGATATCAACTTTTGGCCCCGTCTACTGGATAATATAGATAGTACTACCCACATCGGGATGTAAAGGGGGGTAAAAGCCTTAGATTGTGGGGATATGTATAATCTATCCTGTTTTCGGGATGTAAATAAGGAAGAGATGTGCCTTAAATTGTGTGGCTTAACACAATCATTTCTTCGATTGACCGCTCTATTAACTGATAAGACCTATTAACCCTAATCCCTAAAGATAGATAATAAAATGAGAAAGGACAATTAAGAATTGGGGAAAAAAGTTTAAAAAGTCAAAAATTCATGCATGTTCTTATTCCTCCGATTATATGTTTATTTTCAGTAAATGTACATGTCTTTATATTTATTTGTACATTATTGAGTATTTGACTCACTCACTTACTGTTTTCCTAATCCTTCAGATACAGGGCACATTTTAGTATTGTGTGAATTAGGAGTAAAGTTAGAAGATATTTAGGATCAAACACTGATAGATTGTAATATATTAGAAAGTTTTATACTCCGTCTTATAATAAATAAATATATGTTGATATTTGGTATTGATCATTTAGGTTTACTTTTGTAAATTATTATCGATATTATTTGTGTTTTTATAGAGTTTTATGGTAAGAACTTTGGATTCCTAGTAGCATTTTTAAAGAATGTGATACCATATTCAAGTCATATGGGGTTGAAACCATTTAATAGGATATCATATAGATCCTGTGTATAATAATAATAATATATCTATAAACTTATATGTAGTATGATGTCTTATTAATTGTAAATGGAGACGTGGAACATCACAGGCATTCAAACATTGATTCTAGTGTGTTTGCGCTTGAGGTGGCACTGGTGCACTGGTGGGGTTAGATGTGGCGACTGACACGTGCTTGAGTGGCGTTCGTGCGTCAATTTGATTATATAGAGGACATCACATATTATTTCGATCATTTCATGCAGGAAAGAAAAGAAAGGAAAGGAAAAAAAAAATAAGAATGAAAAGAGATGAAGAATAGAATAGATATTTTGAAATATTCTTTCGCTAGATCTATAAGATTAAATATTGAGACAAGTATTTTTACAACATATTCTTAGTTTATTTTCATTTTTAATTAGTTTTGCTTACGTTTGGTAAATTTAATATACATACATGTCATTTTACTTATCCTATTTGATTTCGACGTACATGCATCCCACTTTTATCAATTGTTTTGTGATTTTACTTCTATTTTGTTATTATTTAACAATTTTATTCATTTCATAAAAAATAGATAAATATTTTAAAATATTTTATTTATATAAAAATATGTTTGTTAATAAAAATTAACGAAAAACTTACATATGGGTTGTACATATGGTATTCATGCATTATACTTCGGGTTGAGCTCTATTTTTTATATTCGTTTCAATATGTGTACTTTCTTCCAATGTGGAAAGCTTTATGTTTTGCCTTCTTGCGTAGAAGCTTCATACCTTTTTTTATGGTGAAAAAGTTTTATTATGTGATATAGAGATCTTTCCCGATTTGTCCTTTTATGAGAGTTATCATAGGAAATTAAATATGATTAATATATTCGGACGTTATAATATATTAGATTGATTTGAGGAGTACATCCATTATACGGGTGGCAAAAAATAGTAACTTCATCCTCGTCTATAGAAAAAATATGTAAACAACCTTACCTGCGGGTTTAAATAATGGTGATATGACCTAAAGTTATTAAAAATATATATAATATTTTCTCAAGTTAGTGTTTCAGTCTTTGATTCTCCGATTTAATCATATTTTATATTTTTAATATGTTTTACATGCATTGATTAAAATACTTGAGATTTCGTTAAGATTTACAAATTTTACTTATAGTTAGGATTTAGTTGGTTTCGTATACTTAAAACTTTGGTATTTATTTTGGATTATATTTTTCAGTAGGAGATCACATTCGAACTTTCATTGATAAACTTTTGGATTATAATTTTACGTGTTTCATATATATTTTATTGATCCTCATTTGATTGCGACCGTATTATCATATATATTATATATTGATACTTGTTGAATATTTGACTTACATTTTTATTACTTCTTATTATTTTAAATTAGTGAATTTCAAATACATTGTAAGGAGGTTGGATGTGAATTTGATTAAAATTTCACTTATATTTGGTGAGTAGTAGTTTTATGTCCAGATTATATTTGTATTAGATATATCTTGGAACCAGTTGGAAAAGGAATGGGTTGGTGTAATGCATTTTATTATCTTGGAATCAAAGTTTGAATTTATTCCCTTGCGTGATTATTACGGCGTTTGGTTTACATTGACTTGGATTTATGGTTTATATTGATTGGATGATCACCCCTTTTCTTTATAATCATTTGGAGTAGGTCGCGATTATTATAATTCTATGGATGGGTCGTCTGAATGGATCCTGTGAATGGATGATAGTATTATCGATTATTGTTCTTGTATGTTCAAATTGTTGGATAAGTCGTCATGTTACATTTGGATATAGGATTTTATTTGGGTTATTATTTTATCTTTGGGATATAATTTTATGAGTTATAATTATTCTGAAATATTATTATGACCTATTTAGTCCTGAACCGTGACATTTTTACTAAGTTAATGCCTTCCCTTGAGAGATAAAACATCGAAACTTTTGATTTAAATTTGAAATTTATATCAAGACATAATATTCTATTAAATTCTAGTATGTATTTTTTAAAAAAACCAAGACCGATAATCCTAGCCATACGGCACTTAATGAGCACAACCCATTATACTCGAGAGGCTACAATGCGCAACATTGGAAGGTGGTCTTTCAACTATTGGATCATTTGTGATCTAAATGTTGATATTTAATATATTAAAATAATATAGTATAAAAATATTTTTATTAAAAATTTTTTATAAGATGTTAAAATATTTAATAAAAAAACACTTTACCTCTATATTTTAAAATATTTTTAAACATTAACATTTACCAATTGAATTGAGATTCAATGAATAAATGAGAGTCACAGGACCTTGATACCTAATGCATCGTAGCCCAATGCTCTCCAATCCACCTACCCTTCGTTTCTTTCCTTTTCTTTCTTTAGTTTTTTAATGCCTACTTGCAAGAGATGATAAAAACGCTAAACCAAATCCCATGTTTTATTCTTCACCACCAATAGTGTTGAGGTTTGACTCGAATACACACAACTCGGTATAACGGAACAAAATTTAAACTCCCTATCAATCATTAGCCACCAAAATTATAAGTACAATAAATATAACAATATATAACATTTTTAATATGAAAAATTATTTTTAAGTAAGAAAAAAATTATTGGATAAATTTTAAACAAATCCACTATAAAAGTGTCATATACAAGAATCCATTTCAAAATCCATTTACTATAATCTTAAGTGAAAAATGAGTCGTTATAACCTTATTAACACACTTAACAACCCATAAGAGAAATACGATAAAAACTAAGAGCAATCAAACGAAAATACGATCTAAAAATTACCTTTAAAATAACATACCCGATCTTAGCGAAAAATGAAACTTGAATTGGATATTAATTGGATACTGAACCTCTTCATTTTCTCTCTTTTTCTCTCATTTCTCTCTGTGCGACACTTCTTGTATGAAAATAAATTCAGAATTATCCTAAAATCACGTTCGCGTAATTTTATAATTTGGGTCGTGCTCGAGCATCCAATAGGCATGCCTCGAGCTTGAATGACTCTGGAATCGGCGCTCAAGCGATTGAACCTCAAGCGCAGATGTGTCAGCACCAAACTAGAATTAGCACTCGAGCGCATCTTGAGCACGAGTTTCCTCTTGGCCGCTGATCGCTCTCCTGAGCACCCCAATCTTCGCACAAATACTGCACGATTCTCTAATAATCATCAATTTGTTGCGTTATCCATAAAGGTGTAATTAAAACCCAATAAATAGAAGTCCAAATAAAAGTGCAAAAATATTTATAGTGCCATAATGTTGTCCATCGTAGTTCATTGTGTTATGTGTTTATTTATTGTTCTCACTTTGGCTCAACGCTTATCTAAAACAAAAATATATTTAAATTCTTTAAATATTTTACATAAATATTATATGTATGAAGTCTTCTTATAAAGGTAAACAAACTTGGTAGCAATAAATTTCACAATAACATCACCAAATTCCTTATTCAACTAACGACATCACTAATTAGTAAAAAGTATACATTTGTTTCTAAGATGTAAGCTATTAAGAAGAAATTTGAGTTAATTATAGTCAAATATAAATAAGTAAGATACTGACAAATGAAAAGTTAGGACAATATAATTAAAAATAGTTTAAAATTATTTATAATTATAAAAATATTATACTAAATCGAGTAAAATAGATATATAGATTTATATAGCCAATCCTTATCAATGGAATGTAACTTAGTTATATTGAATTTGATTAATTATTGATATGTAACATGAGTATATATATGATGCGTCCTGAGTTATCGGGTTGTGATACGGATTAAGGAGCCTTTCATTCTTCCACTGCAGGTCACATTGAAACGGATTTAGTCTCCGTCGCTATTAATTTGGAACATACACACCATAAATTACAAATATGAGGTCAGAGGATGGCGGAAAGTGTCCTCACTATATATCTTTTGACGCTTAAGTCAGAAATTTTTTTCAGATCATAGAAAAATGTTAGGGGGATGCAATGAATGCATATGTGCATATAGTGGGGGAGCGTTTGGATGTGCCCGACAGAGAGGCGGTTTAGAGGTACACCCGACAGAGAGTGGCTTAGAGGTGTGCCTGCAGAGGAAGGCTTTGTGGTGCACTTAGCAGATGAGCGACTTTGAGGTACACCCGCGGAAGGCAGCTTAGAAGTGCGCTCGGTAGAAAGGCAGCTTAGATGTGCGTCCAACAAAGGGGCTGCTTAGAGGAGAAGGATTAAGCTACACTGGTGCGTCAGCATCCTGGTTACTTGACCTGAGGGTTGACTCTTGGACAGCAAGCTTCTGACTTCGGGACGGAGGGCTCATGGCTTCGAGACAGGGTGCTCGTGGTTTCGAGACGGAGGGCTTCTACGACGAAGGGCTCCTAGGACGGAAGGCTCCTGATTCCGTGACGAAGTATTCCTAACTCCTGGGATGGAGGTCTCCTGACTCCGGGACGGATGACTCCTAAGACGGAAGACTCCTGACTCTAGGATGGAGTGCTCCTGAGACAAAGGGCTCTTGTGACAGAGTGCTCCTGGATTCGGGACGGAGGGCTCCTGTTTCCGGGACAGATGGCTGAGATCCTTCTGGCGGTCGAAGGCTGCTAGCCTCCGAACGGGAGGAGGGCTGAGAGCTTCCTAGCGGCAGAAAACTGCTGGCCTTCGAAAGGGAGGAAGGCTGAGAGCCTCCTGATGGCAAATTGCCGATGACCTCATGGCTAGAAGAGGACTAGTGGCCCCGAACTGCCATCCTGCTCTCGTTGGATATTAGCTAGTAGTTTGGCTATGCCCTTTTTCGAGCCATCTAGAGGCTCATTGAGCCTTTTAAGTTTCTAGAGTCTGTCCTTCAAAGCTTTAGGATGCTTACTTTTATAGTGAAATTTACATATACTTTTTTCCTTCAAAAGTAATGTAGGACTTTTACTTTGAAAGAATTATATTAGATTATAGGCTTACCGGGAGGCTTAGCCCATTGGGCCCATTGTAGTTGGACTCATCAATATATATAAATAATTAATATTTTAAAATATTCTAATAATTTTACCAAAAAATTTTCTTTTTTTTTTTTGCATGGGAGAGAGATCTCGGAAATTTTTCGTTAGTGAATTAGTGGTATTAGAAAATATTATGTGATCATTATTTAAATATATTTGATAATATAATATTTTATATATTATTATATATTAATAAATTTATATAAAAATAAAATAAATATGCATTGTATTATATAAAATTATTTAATTAATAATTAACTAATATTTTAAAAATATTTCTCTATTTTATATTCATTTACTCGTAGGTCTCATTTTCCGCGTTTTAAACGAGGAATAATAGCAATAGACTAGTCTCCTTCAACATGCGGACAGCTCGGGTCCTGCGTCGCCGCAGAGTTGAACCAAGGGAGTAGGTTGGGAGTAATTGTCAGAAAAACGTAATCCACAAATTATTATTAATATGATATTATTTTTATAATATTTTAGATTTTTATTTAAATTAATTTAATATTAATTATAATTTTTAATAATTTAAATATAATAAAAATTAATTAAATATTATAAAATTTGATCGATATTTAGATCAGTTGGATTGGTCTCTGAGGTACGCTTGTGATATCACTTGAAGATTGATTTAATTTTAAAATAAAAGAAAAATAAAATTAAAAAATAATAATATATTAAAATAATAATATAATATAAATAAATATATATATAATAAAAAAGAAAAAAAAAAAAGATAAGGATGAGGGTTTCGAGGAGAGAGGAAAGAGAAGCCATGCGAGGAGGAAAGAAAAAGGCGGCCAGTGACGGCGACGGCGTTGTGCGATGAAGCCGGTGGAGAAGGGCTAGGTCATCGATGGCGGCAGTACTCGGAAGAGGTCATGCGTTGGTGGGTCAGCAACGGCATGCACGGCAAGGGTCACAAGAAAGAGAGAGAGAAATCGGCACCGGGGGAGTCTGGCAGTAGAGTTGCGGTGTCAACACCGGCGAGGTGACGTTGGGAAGGTCGGCAACAACCATGCAGGTTGCAGCAGTAGTGGCGTGTTGTAGAAGTCGCAAAGAGAGAGAACACGGATTGAGATGCGACAACGTGCGCAGCAGGAGAGAGAGTGCACTATTCTGGTGCTTTGGAGCCTCCTTTTTCAAATCGGCAAAGTATGAGGTTAAGATAAGTATCTGTAAATTTTTCTTTGGTCTGATTTAATATCTGATATATTTTATATACTGTTTAAAATTTTTACTAACATACATATACTTTTATATACCTATTCTGTTTATTTTGGACATACATGTATAATTTATTTGCTAATTTTAGAAGTTTTGGATATGAGTTTTATGATTTTTATGATTTACTATTTTTCTAAAAGTTTTAAAAGTTTATTGGATATTATATATATTTATATCAGTATGTGTAATGAAAATATGCATGAAATTTGTATAGGCTGTACATTTTTACATGTATGTGTTGGGTTGTGGTAATTATATTTGGATTTGGATATTGGATAATCTGGTCAACTCCCGACGATGAAATATTTTGTTAATTGAAAATTTCTTTCTGCTGACAGGAAATGTTTGGAGTAGTGACCATTTTTATTTGGATGATTTAATTCGACCTCAGAATATATTCGAATATTCTAATATATTTGACAAATTTGAGGATTACACCTAAAGTCATAAATGATAAATAATAGTAAGCAACCCTACCCATGGTACAGAGTACATGGGTGGCCATACATATTGGCTTAATTTATTTTTAATTTTACTTAAAATTATCAAAATTATATGTAACATTTTCTCAAGCTAATTTTTAAATAATCGAAACTTAAATTTGATACATTATTTGTATTTCTGCATCGATTGGTATTGGACTTGGATTTTTGGACTTGGATTTTAGATTCACCGATTTTGCCCATAGTTGGGCCTTGGTATGTCTCGTACAAATGATTTTAATTATATATTTTGATCCAGACCTTTGGAAAATCTATTGCAATACTGTTTTGGCTTTTACGTACGCTATTAAATCATTCGGTTATCGGATTATGTCCCAAATTACCAAGTGATCGGATCTTAGATTTGGATTCAAACTTAGACTTGGATTTGGAATCGGCTATTTGCCTATTAAAATTGGTTTGGATTACTTATATATATATATATATATATATATATATGTCATAATAATGACTGTTTTCTAATTTGAATATTTATTTTAAATTTAGATATTTAATTTGAGTACAATATTATCATTGAATTTTAGATCTTGAATTTCTATTGGATTTATTTTATTAACAAATTGAATTTATTTTATCATTTGAACAGATTTTATCCATTTAATTTTTTCTCTGATTTAATGGACTCTATTTATTTAAATATGATTCTTGTTAATTATTAAGCTCATTTTTTCTATTTTATCCCTTTAGAGTAAAAGATTCAGATGTATTGTAGGAGTATGGTCATGATATATCAGTCATTTGTCTGATTTTGTGAGTTCTAATCTTATTATGGCTTAATTTGGCAACCGATATAATTGTATTATAGAATTTATTGGATATAGGCCGATTGATATATTTTAAAAATAATTGAGATATTATATTATGTCTGATTTATAATTTTGATTGAAATTGTTACCTCCCTTACGATGATTATAAAGCATGACGTATTTATTTAATTCGGATGGTTGTTCGATGAGGTCTTGTATATTTATTTTGTCACACCCGGATGTTGGGATTTTATATTATTTATTTAATTTATTTAAGATTTTAAAATTTTAAAATTATAATTAGTTATTTAAATTAATATATTTAGTCTGAGTTGGTGATAATTTTATGATATATTAAAATTATGAAATAAAAATAGTTAATTTTTACATATAATATATTTAATAAATTATTAATATGAATAATGATTATTATTATTTTATTGGAGAGATATATTAAGTTTAATTTTAATATCATTCGGTTAATAAATTATTTTAACAAATCAAATTAAAAATTAAAAAATTATTTTTTATTTTTATTGTTTCTATTACATTAAATATTTAATACCTATTTGAGATTTAAATTTTTGTATAATTTAGAGAGCCAAACTATATTTTTGAATAACTCGAGAGAATGCGGGTCTAATTTTTATAGTTACTGATGGGAATATTATAAATGGGCTGGCCCAATAACCAAAGGTGACCCAAATCCACTGTTGGACGGTCAACGTTGGCCCAACAGGAAATGAGGACCGAATTATTGGGAGGCCCAAACACACGTCAGACGGTCATCGCCAGCGTTGACCGACTGAGGTACAGGCAGGTGGCCTGCTCGCTCTCAGGACGGTCAACCCGTGCGTTGATCAGAATCCCTGTAACAATATGCAAAGAATAAAAAGGCTTTTCATAGGCCTGACCCACTTGGGCCCACACTCCAGTAGGTGGTTAGCAACGACTATTTTTCTAATTCTACGCCTTCTATGATTCCCACCAGCTCCAAAAAAGGGCGTTGACAAGATCGACACCTTTTCCATAAGGAAGGCGCCAGATCTTCCCAATTACTACCAAATGGAGCCTTCTAACAGTAATATACTCAAAAGGAAGGCAGAAAATTTGGAAAGCCGTTACCCGCCAGAGAAGAAAATGATCCCAGCTAATTAGGCAACGCGTGCCTTCCCCACAAGGAAGGCCGCCTAAACATAACACAGGGAATTGCGCCTTCCAATTAAGAAAGATTACCTAGCCGCCATTAAAAAGAGCCCTAGAGTCTTCGTTCAGGGCATGCGAACAACCACTCACACAATACCTACTACTGTGCTCTCAACCACGCATCCCAGAACGATTCTCTATTCTCTCTCTGCAAAGCATCCTAACTTACCGAGTGAAAGAACACAAATCAAAGGCATACGGGCACTCTTCCTGTTGACAAACACCTATTGCCTTCACCCACCATCTAAATTCAAGAGACAGCACTGCCTCTCTATCATCTGAAAACCAACGTACTCTTGCACTCTCCCCATCAATTTTCATTTTCAGTTACATTTCCAGATTTCGAAGGCTATTTACTGACTTGAGCGTCGGAGTATTTTCGGTGGGATAACTTTCTGCCGACACACTGACCTCCTGTTCGTTTTAGTGGTGCGCAGGATCTAAACTCAGTGAATGAGCCAGAACCAGACAAGCGGATCAACCCGAAACTGTTCGAAGTTTGAATCCAAGGATGCATAATCGGCGCCGTCTGTGGGAAGTGCTTACAAAAAGCCAACCACAATCCCTTACAATGCTCTCCTTTCGCTGCCAGATTCATCTGCAATGGTGAATACGAGAGCCCAGACTAGCGATCCCGCTAGAGACGCCACTTCTCCCGATCAAGACCACGCTGCTGGTACCCTGGTTAATGGGACGACAGGCGGGTCGCATGCGCCTTTCTTTTAATGACTGATGGAGTAGATGCAGACCAACAACGGTCTGCTCCAAATACTCTACTCTCGACAAGAGCAGCCACAACAGGGGGCTCTACCAGCAATCGTCCCTACACCGGCCACAAGAAAAGGTGGCCAGAAAAAAAGAAGATTGTTAGAAGGCCCGAGAGGCCGGCGAATAATCAAATCCCAACCTCTTCGTGCGCTCCAGGCCAGAATAGGCCTGAAGAGCGCTCTGGGAGCACAACGCTAGGAGAAAGTCCGGAAAGAAGAAATTCTCGATACTCTCGGGTAGAAAATGGAAACTCAGTCCAGGAGGGAGCCTCCAGGTCTGCTGGAGGTAGTAGCCGACCGGCTACTGGACCCTCCGGGGACAAAATAGAGTTGAGGGTGTACTTCAACTCTAAGAGATCTGCCAATGCTGCTCGCGCAGATCCACGGGTCGATAAGATTTGGAACCGTGTATTCAAGGATGATGAGCACGCTGTTAACCTTGATAGATCTCCTCTCACAGTGAAAATCTTAAGTCATCCACTACCCACTAAATTCAAGATGCCTTCCCTTGACTCATACGATGGGAGCAGTGATCCAATTGACCTTTTGGATTACTTCCGCACCCATCTGAGTCTACAAGGGTTGGAAGACTCAACAACGTGTTGCTGTTTCCCACTCACGCTGAAGGGAGATACCGGCTTCTGGTTTCATCACCTCCATTCAGGCACAATCAGCAGCTTCCGGGAGCTCATAGATCTCCTCTTAGCTCAGTATATCTCGAGCCGACAGGAAGAGAAGCAGCCGTGACACCTCTCCCACATCAAGCAGAAGTCAGGAGAGAACCCACGGAGATTTCTAGACCGCTTTGTGGCAAAGGCCAGGCAAATATTTCGAATCATGGAAGAGATAAAACTGGGCAGTTTTATCTCCGCACTAACCTACAGTACTTCTTCAAACACCTGGCCCACAAGAATCCCCAGACCTTTCGGGAGGCGGAGTCAATCACCCAGGCCTACGCAGTGACAGAGAAGGCCAATGAATCAAAACGCCCAAAACGGGCAGATCAACCTCGCTCATTCACTGGAGAGAAAAAAAAAACTACAGCGGCGGTAATCACTCCCGCTGGAAGCAGCACAGCACTGGGCCGCTAGAACGCAGAGATTACGGGCCCACCAGCTTTACACCCCTGATGGACACATGCTCAAATGTCCTTATGCAAATCCGCGAGAAAAAATTTCTGAAGTGGCAAAAACCCCTGAAAAAGGACACTAGGAACTAGTCAAGGTACTGCGATTTCAATCGCTCTGCTGGACATTGAGGAGCTGATTCGCAGGGGCCACCTCACCAAGTTTTTCAAGGGAACTGGGCAGAATTCTGGAGCAGCTGGTGGAGAAAAGCAGGAGCCGTCTCCTCCCTGAAATCAGATTACGGTAGGGGTGGTTAATATGGTCACCACCTGATCTGCTAAAAATCCAGTCGACGACAAGGAGCAACAAACTGAGAGGAAGAAGTAGCGCATGGCGGATAATACAATTAGCTTTAGTGATGATGATTTGACTCATGTAATGTCCCCCCATGCTGACCCCCCTTGTTATATTCGCGCTCGTTTCAAACAGTAGTGTCGACTACCAGTTAAAGTGAGTATTTATTGATAATGAAAGTTCAAAGGACTTACTTTACTTGGATGCATTCTTTAAACTAGGCTTAAAAAAGAACTAATTAAAACCCACCGAGGGCCCATTGTATGGCCTTGACAACGAGCTAGTGCCTATCCAAGGGACAATCCAACTAGAGGTCACTCTGGGCACGTATCCAAAAACAGTGAGTCAAACGCTCACCTTCCTGGTAGTCGACCTGCCCTTTGTTTATAACGCTATACTAGACAGACCGTGCTTAACAGTATTTGGGGTAGTCACCTCGATTCTACACCTCAAGATGAAGTTCCCAACACCTTACTGTGTAGGAGAGGTGTTAGACAACCAAGTTACTGGACGGACATGTTACATGTCTCAAATTGTCCCTAGCGGCAGCACTAAAACGGTTGGAGAACTCGATCATCGAGACGAGACAACCTTACAGTAAGCACAATTCGGCAAAGCCACAGATCTAATCCCACTGAATCTGGAGAAACCGAAAAGGTGTGTACAGATCGATGGCTCACTCGTCAGAACACTGCATGATGAATTGATCACGTTCCTGCAACGGAACGCTAATATTTTTTTGTGGACTGCAGCAGACATGACTGAGATTCCAGCTGAGGCGATGGTCCACAAGCGGGGGCTTGATCATGGCCGGAAGCCCGTGAGGCAGAAGCGGAGGAACCACTCCCTGAAAAGGTTGATCGTCATCCGAGAGGAGGTGAACAAACTGTTGGATGCAGGATTTATTAGAGAAGTCTACTACCCGGATTGTCTCTCTAACGTCATCCTGGTAAAGAAAAGCAATGGAAAATGGTGGATGTGCGTCGATTTCACCGATGTCAATAAAGCCTACCCGAAGGACAACTTTCCCTTGTCCAGGATCGACCTGCTAGTTGACTTGACAGCTGAATATGAGCTGCTAAGCTTCATGGATGCCTATTCGAGTTACAACCAGATCCGGATAAGTCCGGAAGACGAGGAGCATACCTCGTTCATGACGAATCAGGGTACCTACTGTTACAAAGTGATGCCCTTCGGACTAAAAAACGTTGGAGCAACCTATCAACGACTGGTCAACAAGATGTTTGAAAAAAGATTGGTCGCAACATGAAGGTCTACGTCAACGACATGCTCGTCAACAGTAGGGTCACCAGCAACCACATCCGCGACCTGGCAAAGTCGTTTGAGGTGCTCCGTAAGCATCACATGAAACTGAACCTCGCTAAGTGTGTCTTTGGGGTAGCCTATGGTAAATTCTTGGGTTTCATCATCTCCCAACAGGGGATTGAGGCAAACCCTGAGAAGATTAAGGCCCTCGTAAACATGGCTCCCCCGCGGAGCGAAAAGGACGTCCAACGATTGACTAGACGGCTAGTAGCATTGTCCAGTTTTCTCGCGAAGTCCAGTCCAGCGACAAGTACGAGCCCTTCTATAAAACCCTAAGAGGGACAAAATCCAACGGGTTTTAATGAACAACAGACTGTCAAACAGCCTTCGATGAATTGAAGAGGATCTGGCCAGCCCGCCATTGCTAGTATCGCCCAAGAGCGGAGAAGAGCTGTATCTTTACTTGGCGGTGTCGGAGGTATCCCTGAGTTCTGTCCTCATACGCCAGGACTCCGACACCCAATGGTCGGTCTACTACGTGAGTGAAATGTTGACTGGCCCAAAGACTCGCTACTCACGCGCAGAAAAGCTAGCCTTAGCACTTGTATTCTCTATGTAAAAGTTAAGGCCGTACTTTTAGGCACACCGTGTGGTGGTCCTCACTGACCAGCCTCTAAAAAATATACTCTAGAAACCCAACGTTTCTGGACGACTGGTAAAATAGTCTATTGAGTTGAGTAAGTTCGACATCGAATTTTGGCCCAGGCTTGCTGTTAAAAGCGCAGCTCTAGCCAACTTCATTGTTGAGACCACGACCCCAGTTCTCGAAGAACAGCCTGCAGAAAGCACAGTACAACTTGACGGAGTTTCAAAATGGGTACTCAACGTAGACGGATCGTCTACGGATGCCGGCAGTGGTGCTGGAGTGGTCCTCACGACCCCAGACTGGTTTGAGGTGAATTATTTCCTCAGACTCAATTTTTCGGCAACCAACAACGTTGCTGATTACGAAACCCTGTTAGCCGGATTATGATTAGCAAAGGAGTGCTCTGCCAAGAGGTTGGCGGTCTATAGTGACTCCGAACTGATCGTTAATCATGTTAATAGAGACTTCGAAGTAAGCAACCCTAACTTGGACAAGTACATGGCAAAGGCGAGGGAGATCGCCCAGGGTTTTGACAAACTAACCCTGGTTTATGTTCCCAGAACTGAAAATTGGAATGTAAACCAGCTGGCTAGAGCTGCTGCAGCCAAAAAACCAGAACAGTACTCGAGATACATGAGGGAGATTCTGAACACCCCCAGCATAGAGAAGCAGGAGGCGATGCAGATTTTCGAAGCGAAAAACTGGATGACGCCCTACCTTAGCTATTTAGTTGACGGATCATTGCTAGAAAACGCAGAGAAGGCTAAGCGAATCAAAAAGACTGTCAGCTGGTATACTGTGGTTGATGGGTGGCTATATCACCGTCGTTACTCAACCCCATACCTCCGATGCTTAACTCCCGAAGAGGCTGACTACGCCTTGGGTGAAGTGTACCTCAGGATCTGCAGAGCACATGTTAGCGGAAAAAACTTAGCCTTCAAGATCATGTGACAGGGCTACAACTGGCCCTCGATGAAAAAGGACGCGCTTGAATTTGTGAAGAAATATGAAAGTTACCAGCTTTACAGTAACCTTCACTGCCAACCGTCCATTAACCTGAATACACTTCGGGCCCCTTGGCCCTTTGCGTAATGGGGGCTCGATATTCTCTGCTCATTTTCCATTGCCATGTGGCAAAGGATGTTTATCATTGTGGGTATCAACTACTTTACCAAGTGGGTCGAGGCCATCCCATTGGCAAAAATTATAGAGCACAACGCTCTTGAATTCCTACGCCAAAAGATTATTTGTAGATTTGGCGTCCCAAAGGTTGTCGTGACTGACAATGGGACCTAATTTTTGGAAAAACGCTTCACCAAGTATTGCGCCAGCCTTGGTATCAAGTTGGTCCACACTTCGATGGCATAACCCCAAGCGAATGGACATGTGGAGGTCACAAACCGAACGCTACTCCACGGGTTAAAGACCAAGCTGGAAAACACAGGAGACTCCTGGATAGACGAGCTCCCCTAAGTTCTCTGGTCTTACCGGACAACCCCTAAAGAACCAACGCAAGAGACGCCTTTCAGTCTCTATTACGGGACTGAAGCAGTAATTTTGGTCGAAATCGGGCTTCCAAGTCTTAGGGTGGAATCATTTGACCCATAGGGTAACTCCCGAAAAATCAGGGAATATTTAGACTTGTTGAAGGAAGCCCGCGACGTCGCCAGAATGCGGACAACAACCTACCAATATCGAATCGCCCGATATTACAACAAAAAGGTAAAGGCACGATAATTTGATATTGGGGACCTGGTTCTGCGAGATTGTCGAGGCCACAGGAAAGCTCGTCGGCCGCAACAAGCTCTCCCCTAATTGGGAAGGGCCTTTCCTAGTCTCCGCCGTCTTGCGAAACGGAAAGTACAAACTCCGAAATCAGAACGGAAAGTTGGTCCCATGAACGTGGAACGTGATCCACCTCAAACGCTACTTCCAATAAGGGGCCTAGGTATGTATTTGCATTATTATGTGTACGCATTCGTCTGCTTGTTTTAATTCGTCAAAATGAGTGTTTCCTTAGCATACTGCCTTCCCATTTCTGTGTGCATATATATATATATGTGTTTACTTTGCAGGATATCCGACTTAGATTGCCCATAAGTCGGGAGGGTCCTCACCCTCTCGTTACTAAATCCTGGTCATCCAGTCGGCCCATAAGTGGTCAAACATGAACTTTGGTGATCCGAGCGGCTCATTAGCAGTCGTATTTAAACCCTAGTCATCCAGGTGGCCCATAAGCAGTCTAGTATGAACCTCAATCATCCGAGCGGCCCGTTAGCGGTGATATTAAATCCTGATAATCCAGGCGGCCCATATGTGGTCGAAACTAAACTTTGGTCATTCAAGTGGCCCGTTAGCGGTCAAAAATCTTAGGGGGCTAGCACAGCACACGCAACAACCTCATCCACGAGAAGATAACGTGATCAGTCAACGATAGTCGAAGGAAGAAAAATTCTTCTCCAAGGTTGGCCGCCCAAGTCAGCACTTGGGCAGCGCCACCAAGCTTCACTCACAAGCTGCCACTATTAGGCCGGCTAGCACATACAGCCACCTACCAAAAAGCCTAAGGATTTCACTCCTTTGGCAGCAATGCAATGGCCTGCTAGCCAACTAAGTTGGCCGTCCAGTATAGCAAATATGCAAGCACAAAACAGTAAAAAGAAATAGATACAAAGTGAAAAAATTCTTATTTTATTACTTTCAAACATATTACAGTATACATAATATAAAGGAAAGACCAAAAATCGACAAAAGGCTAAGGAGGCGGCGGAGGCGACGCCTGATCGTCTCGCGGATCCCTCACGAGACTTTCGCGGGTCTTGGCGGACCTGTTTGACATATTAAGCAGGTCCACTGGAAAATTAGGGTCAATAAGCCGCGCGATACGCCGACACATATTGACCCCTTCCCACATTCGCGACCACATCAACTGCTCAATCTCGTGGGGGCGTATCCAGAGGCTCAGGCAGTTCTCCAGCTCCGTCAGCTGCCTTCCAAGCTAGCTAAGACGCCCGATGATCCGCTAGTTCTCCTGCCGTAGCCTAGCATTCTCCTCTTTCAGACTAACATTCTCAACCTTTATATCGGCAGAACAGTCTGCAAGGTGGCAACATCCGACCGGTGGTCCGCCCTCAAAGCCGCCAGCTTTGCATCTAGCCAGGCGATCTCTACCTCCCTGTCAAAGATCACCCAGTCCCGCTGGTCAATTACCTTTGCAATGGCAGCCAGCACCTTCTCTTTCTGCACCAAAGAGCAAAACAAATCAGAAATTCTAAAAGGAGAAGTTATGCAGAAGAATGACGAAAAATTATACCTCCCAGACTCTCCACGCGGGCCTATCAGGTCTGGTCTCCAAGTCTGGCTCCAGCGGTGGCGGGTTGGAAGCAATGCCTTCACGAGCGGAGATGGCGGCGGCCTCCTCCAAGATCTCCTCCAGGAGCCCCTCATCAACTTCGTCCACGGCGGAAGCAAACTCCCCAGTGACGGCGTCCATTGCGGTTGCTGGAGGATCAAGGTTAACCACCAGCTACTCAGCCGGCATCTACATGGCCGGTGAGCCGACAGACGGCTCTTGCGCCTCCGTCGGCGGCTCATAGGCTGGCTTTGAAAAAATCTCCATCTACGTCGCTCGAAGAACCACCTGTGGCATAGGCTGTGCTAGAATAATGCCTTCGCCCCTAGTTTTCGGTAGGTCCTCAAACGACTTCTCCATCCCGATGGAACTGTCGGGACTCCTGCAAATCCCGGTAGCAATATAGTTGGGTCCCGAAGACAATGAGGAGGGCGTCTCCACTGCCATCCTTTTGGGCCTTGGGCCAATGAAATCATCATCTATTGGACGGAGACGGATGAGTAGGCCCCTAGACTCCTCTGGACTCATCATCACTGCCGGCGGCGGTGCTTTGAACTTTTGAATAGGAAAAGGCGGTCCCCAATTCACCTTCTTGGTCTCTACCCTAGAGACCAAGAAATCTCTCTTGAAGTCAGAGAGATGGGCCTTGACCAATTTTGTCAGCCATTCCAAGGATGCCGTCTCCACCACAGACAGCGTCCCCGTATAAACCTCAGGCACCTAGCCCCAATCCCTTATGAAGGAGGTTTCAGTCACCCCCATAAAGAAGAACCAATTCTTCTAATTTTTCAGTGAGTCGTAGATGACCGTATTAACCTTTAGGCCACTATGAGGAACCAAGGAGATCCACTTTCCTCCCTAATTTATCTTGAACAACCCCTTCACCATAGATATCGTCAACCGCCTAGAATGCTTACGGAGAAATATACAAAAGGTGTAAATATACCGTACAGCATTGGCGTGGAGCTGGGCGACGGGAACACGCAAAGCTTGGAGAATCGATTGTAAGTCATCCGGAAGAGGAAGATGGTGACCACTCCTTAGGTGGGCCTCATACACCGTTACGTGTCCCATCGGTAGAGAGAAGGCCCTGTCGTCCTTGTCTGGAGCCCTCCACACGATGTCTTTCGGGATGTTGAACTCAATGCGCAGTTCTTTTACGTCATTTTCTCGAAGAACAGAAGTGATATCTGCAATAGGGGTTGAAGCTATATATTCACAGAAGAGCTCGGGTTTCTCTTTGGAACGAAAGAAAGTTGAAGACGGAGAAGCAGAAGTAGAAGGCGTGGAAAATGCTAAGTGTAGAGGAGGGAAACTTAAACGGCAAGGTGTGAAGCACCTTAAACCTCCTCGAGAAGGCACGCTATCATTCTTGCCACGTGTCGCATCCCAAATGGGCCTCTTTTGGAAGCAAATCTTTTGACGTATTAATGGTAGGGATAGTGGTTCAATCGTGTGAAGATACGTGTCCGGCTAATGGCCACGCATCACTCAAGGCTCATAGAAAGTTCTCCAGAATCTGGTCAAAGACGGTTAATAGATCTGGTTAACTTTCTTCTCCGGATCTGACCATAGACGGTCAACAAATCTGGTCAACTTTCTTCTTTAGATCTGACCAAAGACGGTAAACAGATCTGATTGACTTTCTGCTCCGGATCTAACCAGAGACGGCCAACAGATCCAGTCAACTTTTTTCTCCGAATTTGACCATTGACGGTCAATAGATCCGGTCAATTCTTTTCTCCGGATCTGACCAGAGATGATCAACAGATTCGGTCAACTTTCTTCTTCGGATATGACCAGGACGGTCAACAGATTCAGTCAACACCTCACCTTTTCGTGAAGTCCTCGAGAATTTTCAAGCAGCTAAGGACAGTGAGGAGCATCACGTCATAAACATGCCGAAGGCCAGAATTTTGGCCACTGGCATAGGAGGCTAGTGATGAGTATACTATAAATGGACTGACCCAATAGCCAAAGGCGGCCCAGATCCACTATTAGACGGTCAACGTTGGCTCAATAGGAAATGATGGCCAAATTTTTGAAAGGCCCAAACACGTATCAGACGGTCAACGACAGCGTTGACCAACTGAGGCACAGGCAGGCGGCTACTCAAGGTCAGGACAGTCAACCCGTGTGTTGATCAGAATCACTGTAGCAACAAGCCAAGAATAAAAAGGCTTTTCACGGGCCTGGCCCACTTGGGCCCACGCTCCAACAGGCAGTCAACAATGGCTCTTTTCTTAACCTTACACATTCCATGATTCCAACCAACTCCAAAAGAGGGCGTTGATAAGATCGGTGCCTTTTCCATAAGGAAGGCGCTAGATCTTTCTAATTTTTACCAAGTGGAGCCTTCCAATGGTAATATACTCGAAAGGAAGGCAAAAATTTGAAAAGCCGCTACCCGCCAAAGAAGGAAACGATCCCAGCTAATTAGGCAACGCGTGCTTTTCTCACAAGGAAGGCTGCCTAAACATGGTGTAGGGAATCACGCCTTCCAATCAAGAAAGATTACCCAGCTGCCATTAAAAAGAGCCCTAGAGTCTTCACTCAGGGCATGCGAACAACCATTCACACAACACCTACTACTGCGCTCTCAACCACGCATCCCAGAACGATTCCCTACTCTCTCTCTACAAAGCATCCTAACTTGCTGAGAGAAAAAACACAAATCAAAGGCATACGGACACTCTTCCTGTTGACAGACGCCTACTGCCTTCACCCACCATCCAAATTTAAGAGACGACACTGCCTCTCTATCATTTGGAAACCTACGTACTCTTACACTCTCCTCCTTAATTCTCATTTTCAGTTACCTTCCCAGATTTCGAAGGTTATTTACTTACTTAAGCGTCAGAGTGTTTTTGATGGGACAATTTTTCACTTACACATTGACCTCCTGTTCGTTTTAATGGTGTGCAGGATCCAAACTCAGTGAACGAAGCCAAAACCAGACAAGTGGATCAACCCAAAACTGTTCAAAATTCGAATCCAATGATACATCAGTTACAAATTCGGATCTTATACACAATAATAATTCTATAAGAGATAAAAAAATATGTAGAATTCACTTATTTATATTTCATTTGACGCTTAAGTCAATAGTTTTATTAAGGGAAATTAAAATATTGTAAAAGAAAAAGGACAAAAATAGGGGATGATTGTAGAATTAAGCACCTTAGAAGGGTTAGGCTCCATTAATTTGATTATAATAACAAGAGGCAATTGTTTGTTCAAGTATTCAATGCCCTTCTTTTTTATACTTGATGGGTATACCGTAGTTGGGCTGGCCCAACGGTTAAAGAAGGCCCAAATAGCCTGTTGGATGGCCAACTCCAACATTGACCAAACAGAAGGTGAAGACCCAAATCCTGAAAGGCTCAAAACACCCTCCAAACGGTCAACGCCAGTGTTGATGGATTAAGACACAGGCGGGCGACCAACACGCTCCCAGGACAGTTAACCCAAGTATTGACCGGAATCACTGTAACAACAGGCCGAAAATAAAAGGCTTTTTATGGCCCTGGCCCACTTGAGCCCACGATCCAGCAGACGACCAGCAACGACTCTTTCAGCACCTTCCACGAACTCAGCCAGCACCCAAAAAAGATATTGACAAAATCAACGCCCTTCCCATAAGGAAGGTGCCAGATTTTTCCAATCTCCTGCCAACTAGGGCTGACCAACGATAGAATGCATGGAAAGAAAGTGAGCAATTTGAAAAGCCGCTAACCGCCAAGAAGGGAAGCAATCTCAGCCAGTTTGGCAACTTGTGCCTCCCTGTAGAAGGAAGGCCATCCAGAATAACATAGGGGATCACACCTTCCAACGGAGGGAGATCACCCTGTCATCCTTTAAGTAAACCCTAGAATAATCATTCAGGGCATGCAAACTTCTACTCACACAACGCCCACAATGACAACAAGATAGAGATACAATTCTCTACTCTTTGCTGACACTCAAAAAACCCAAGGCAAACAAACGTGCTTCTGTCAGCCGTTTATTGCCTCCCCTACCATCCAAATTTAAGAAGACGGCTTTGCCTCTCTTTCATCTGAAGATCCACACATTCTCGCACACTCTCTCTTTCAATCCTCAATTCCAGTAACCTTCTCAGATTTCGAAGGTTGTTTACTAACTTGAGTGTCAGAGTATTTTCGATAGGATAACTTCTCGCCAACACACTGACCTCATGTTCGTTTTAGTGGTGTGCAGGATCCAAACTCAGTGGACGGAGCCGAAACCAGGACAAGCGGATCATCCCGAATCTGTTCGAAATTCGAATCCAATGATGCATCAATACTGATTGTATAATCGTTCAACAGTTAATTCATAACATTTATTTGATTGTTACTGCATGTTTTAATACGATTGATTATTCATCAATTATATGTAATCATTCGTTATAATTAAATATTTTGTTAATTATTTTGCCAAGTCATTAATGGCTTAAAGTCTTCCATACCTCTAGTCACTCGGTCGCATAGCCGATTGGTTAAGTCTTCAATGAGGTCGTTTATTGAACTAATTGCGTATCAAGTTGATCAACTCGATTATTATAACAACTTGTTTCGCACTAATATCTCATAGGTCTCAAATTTCTGTCAAGTTAGAGTATTTTTATTTTGATAATATCCAATAATATTAATACTATAAATAAAAATAAAAATAAATAAATATATAAGATGGGTATTATTACCCGAATAACTGGTAAGCCACCCGTGGGATAAAATGTGGAAACTCCTAATAACTTTTACGGTTCGTTTTGGGAAAGAACCGCCATAACCAACCGGAGGAGTTATGAAACCAACCGGAGTGGGAAGTTAAGAAACCAACAGGAGTTGGGAAAAAACCAAATGTACTTATCCGGAGAAGTATAACTTCTCCGGATAAGTTACGAAACTGAAAAGGAAGCCCTATAAAAGGAAAGGTAATCCTTCGAGAAAAGGGATTTCTTTTTAGTCCAGAAAAACTCTCTCTTATTCTCTGAAAATTAATATCTAAAAGACAATAAAAATTATCTTTCCCTTTTTACTCTCTAAAAAAGGCCATGACTGACTTGAGCGTCAAAGTGCCTTTGGGGATTTAGCCCCATTGGCCTGCTGACCATCTTGTCTGCTGTTGTGTTGTACAGGTCCTGAGTTCAAAAAGACGGAACTACCAGAATCATTCCTATCCACCAACGGACCAGATCTACATTACCATATCCGTCTAAATTCCGGACCAAATCCGCAACATTGGCGCCGTCTGTGGGAACCAGACAAAAGCTTGATTCACCACTAAAAAATATATAAATATAAATAAAATGGTTAACACCCGAACGCATCAAAGTGCTCCGGCCGTAAGTGTTCCAACATTAGAAAATGTCGTTCCTGAAAATAACCATCCATTACCGGAGCAGGAAAGGAATCCACAGGATCAACTCATACTGGCAATGAACGCCCGTATGGAACAAATGACTCAAGAGATTCAATCTTTACGCAAAGAAGTGGGACGTCAAAAGCCGGACGCCCATTCTTCAGCAACACATATTCCCGCTTCAATGGGAAATAGGCGGAAGAAAAAATCAACTGTACATATCGAAGAAAAAATATTTTCAAGAGAAAGGGGCGAAGGCCGATCTCGCTTAGAGGGCCGGTTGGGCCCAAGATCCGTTGAAGACAGCCCAGAAAGACGAAATTCCCGGAGTGAAAGAAGACATCTTGACAAGGAGGAAGCTTCCTCCAACTTACCTCCGGATGGAAAAAATAAGCGACCACACCGGCCTGAAGCTCCTGAGGAGTTGAGAATTTATCTCAATGCCAAAAATGCCCAACATCATCAATCCGAAGCTCTTGAGGAATTGAGAACCTATCTCAATGCCAAAAACGTCAAACATCTCCGATCCGAAGCTCCTGAGGAATTGAGAACTTATCTCAATACCAAAAAATCTACTGTTGTACCTTTGAGAAAAGAAAAATTAGAAAAGATGTGGGATTATCTTTTCGGAGAAAAATCTGAGGGACGAACTAGCGATCTAAGGAGGTCCCCATTCATAACAGAAATCCGGACCTGTCCATTACCCCAGAAATTCAAAATCCCAGTCATTGACACATGACGGAAGTACGACTCAATGGATCATTTGGATCACTTCCGGACGTTACTAAGTTTTCAAGGGTTAGATGAAATGATGATGTGTCAATGCTTCCCTTTGACTTTGAAAGGAGATGCAAGAATCTGATTTTACCGAATGCCAGCTAACTCAATTCAGTCCTTTCAAGAGTTAGCAGATGATTTTCTCTCTCAATTTGCTTCAAGTCAAAGAATAGAAAAACAACCCTGGCACTTGGCCCGTATCAAACAGGGTCCAAATGAAAACCTGAAGAGCTTCCTGTCAAGATTCACTTCCGAAGCTCGTCGAATTCCACGCCTCACTGACGAAGTAAAATTAAACACTTTTATTACAAATCTGGAGCCAGGAGAGTTTTTTAAACATTTGGCCCATACAAATCCACAAACTTTCAGAGAGGTGGAGGTTACTGCATGAGCATACGTGGCAGCAGAGGAAGCCAATGAGGCTAAAAAGCCTGCCAGGGTGAATCCTCCTTATCAAGGATCACCGAAAAGAAGGAGGAATGAAGATGAAAGATCCCATCCAAAGGAACCCAGAAGGAAGTTCAAGAATGAAGTACGAAGAGAATTCAGACCTTTTGATCCTACCCCATTAAATGATTCAAGAACAAATATCCTGATGCAAATACGGGAGAAAAAATTCTTCAAGTGGCCAAGAGCCCCAAAGAACCCCAAAATGGAGATCAAAGCAAGTTTTGCCACTACCATCGCTCACTTGGGCATGGAACTGAAGAATGTTGGACTCTGCAAAGGGAAATTGAAAGCCTGATCAGGAAAGGACATCTCAAGAAATTTTTGAAAAAACCAGAGGAAACTCTGGTGAAAGACTGGAAGAAGAAGAGATGGAGCAGCCACAGTTGAAAAGCCGTGTGGTGGCCGGAGTGGTAAACATGATAACCACCAGACCGGCCAAAGCTCAGTCCGGCCAAATGGATGTCATCCGAAGTGATAAGAAGCGGAAGTTTGAAAGTGATGATGTAATTAGTTTTAGTAAGGAGGATATGGATCATGTGAGGACACCACACTCAGATCCATTAGTTGTATCAGCCTTAGTTTCTGATGGTAACGTGGATTACCAGATGAAACGAATATTTATTGATAATGGAAGCTCTAGTAATTTACTTTATTTTGATGCTTTCATTAAATTGGGTTTGAAAATTAATCAACTCCGGCCAGCCAATGGACCATTGTACGGAGTGGGAAATGAACCAGTCACAGTCAAAGGAACCATCCAATTAGAGGTCACGTTGGGAACTTACCCAAGAACTGCTTCTCACGAACTTACATTTCTGGTAGTGGACCTGCCTTCAGTTTATAACGTAATTTTAGGTCGGCCCTGCCTTGTAATTTTTGGAGCGGTAACATCTATTCCCCATTTAAAAATGAAGTTCCCAACATTAAATGGTGTTGGAGAAATATTGGGAGATCAGGTTACCGGACGAACATGTTACTTATCCCAAGTTGAGAAAAATGTTCAAGATCGGTCTGTGGAAGATTTTGATTATCGATATGAAAGTACATTGCAACAAGCCCAGTCCGGAGAAGTAACTGATTTGATTCCGTTGGATCCAACAGATCCGAAAAAATGCGTACAAATAGGAAACTCGTTGACCGGACCAGTTCGTGGGCGGTTAATTGAGTTCCTTCGGCGGAATAAGGATGTCTTTGCCTGGACATCATCTGATATGCCTGGGATTCCAACCGAAGTGATGGTCCATAAATTAAGTTTGGATCCTAATCACAAACCGATTAGACAAAAACAAAGGAATTACTCGGTTGAAAAGCTTATTGCCATTAGGGAGGAAGTGAAAAATTTGCTGGATGCCGGTTTCATAAGGGAAGTCCAGTATCCGGACTGGCTTTCTAATGTGGTTATGGTAAAAAAGAGCAACGAAAAGTGGAGGATGTGTGTTGATTTTACCAATTTGAATAAGGCCTGCCCAAAGGACGGTTTTCCTTTGCCAAGAATTGATCTATTGGTAGATTCAACTTCCGGACATGAACTACTCAGTTTTATGGACTCATACTCCGGTTATAACTAGATTAGCATATGCCCGGAGGACGAAGAACACACCTCCTTTATGACTGACCAAGGAACTTACTGTTACAAAGTAATGCCGTTCGGATTAAAGAACGCCGGAACCACGTATCAAAGACTGGTGAACAAATTGTTCGCAGATCAAATCGGCCGAAACATGGAAGTATATGTAGATGATATGCTCGTTAAAAGTAAAGTCATGGACGATCACACCGCTGATTTGGAAGAAGCTTTTGAAGTGCTCCGGAAACATCGTATGAAATTAAATCCAACCAAATGTGCTTTCGGAGTGTCTTCAGGCAAATTTTTGGGATTTATTGTTTCAAAGCGAGGAATTGAAGCCAATCCGAAAAAAATAAGGGCGGTTGCAGAAATGAATCCGCCAAAAACTATAAAATAAGTTCAACGACTTACAGGAAGGCTTGCTACACTTTTCCGATTTTTATCCAAATCGGCAGAGAAGTACCTTCCATTTTTTAAATCTTTAAGAGGAACCAAAGCAAATGGTTTCCAATGGACTGAAGAGTGCCAAGCAGCTTTTCAAAATTTAAAGGACTATTTAGCCAGCCCTCCTCTCCTGACGTCACCATTAGAGGGAGAGGAGTTATTTTTATATCTGGGGTGTCTTGATGTAGCATTGAGTTCGGTTTTAATCCAGCAACAGGCGGATGTTCAAAGACCAGTTTACTATGTCAGTAAAACACTGTCCGACGTGGAAAGTCGTTATACACACGCTGAAAAAATAGTGCTAGCTCTTGTTTATTCAGCAAGAAAGCTAAGGCCGTATTTCCAAACCCATAAGATAACCGTCCTCACAGATCAACCTCTTAAAGGGATCTTACTAAAGCTGGATACATCAGGCCGACTGGTCAAATGGGCAATTGAACTTGGAGAATTTGATATTGAGTACAAGCCAAGACCGTCAATAAAAGGACAGGCTTTGGCTGACTTTTTGGTTAAAACTTCCTTTTCAACCCAAAATAATGAAGCAGAAGATCAAAAGATCGACCGGACTGAATTGTCCAATCCATGGACGATGTACGTGGACGGATATTCTACACAATCAGGAAGTGGAGCCGAAGTGATATTACGAACTCCGGAAGGAATGAAAATTCTATATTCACTAAGGCTTTCATTCCCAACAACAAACAACGTAGCTGAATATGAAGCTTTGTTGGCCGGACTTCGGTTGGCCAAGGAATGTTCAGCAAAATATGTTACGGTTTACATTGACTTCGAACTGATGGTTAATCAAGTTCAAGGAGACTTTGAAGTGTCAAATTCGTGTTTAGCAAAATACCTTGCTAAGGTAAGAAGTGCATTTCAAGATTTTGATAAAATTGACATGCACCATATTTCTAGAACGGAAAACGAAAAGGTCGACCAGTTAGCAAAAGCGGCAGCCATAGAAAATCCGGAGCAGTACTCCCGAAGTATGAGAGAAGTTCTAACTACTCCAAGTATTGAAGAAGTAGATCAAGATATCTTACAAGTCACTAGTAATGAAAACTGGATGACTCCTTATTATCGATATCTATCTGACGGAGTAGTTCCAGAAAATCCGGACGAAGTAAAGCGAATAAAGAAAACTGCTGGCTGGTACGTTATCATTGATGGAAAACTGTACCGGCGGGGGTACTCCGTCCCCTATTTGAGATGCCTAACTCCGGAGGAAGCAGATTATGCTCTTGGTGAGGTCCACCTTGGGATTTGCGGGTCCCATATAGGAGGAAAGAATCTTGCCTTCAAATTAATGCGACAAGACTATTTTTGGCCAACTATGAAAAAAGATGCTGCTGACTTTGTCAAGAAATGTGAAAACTGCCAAATCCATGGAAGCATACCTCACGCACCTCCGACCGAACTAAAATCGTTACAAGCACCCTGGCCGTTCGCGCAATGGGGGCTGGACATACTGGGACCCTTCCCAGTAGCCGCTGGACAAAGGAGGTTCATTATAGCCGGAATTGATTATTTTACCAAGTGGGTGGAAGCTTCTCCCTTGGCAAAAATAACTGAACATAATGCGACGGAGTTCGTGCGACAAAACATTGTTTGCCGGTTTGGAGTTCCGGAAGCGATAGTTACTTATAACGGAACCCAGTTTACAGGGAAGCGCTTCACTAAGTTTTATTCCAATTTGAAGATCCGGTAAGCACACACTGGATCTTCACTAAGATCCAGTAGCCGCTGGACAAAGGAGGTTTATTATAGCCGGAATTGATTATTTTACCAAGTGGGTGGAAGCTTCTCCTTTGGCAAAAATAATCTGAACATAATGCCAGTTCGTGCGACAAAACATTGTTTGCGGTTTGGAGTTCAAGTTACCGAGGTAACTAACCCAGTTTACAGGGAAGCGCTTCACTAAGTTTTGTTCCAATTTGAAGATCCGGTTAGCACACACCTCTGTTGTTTATCCACAAGCAAACGGACAAATAGAGGTAACTAATCGGACTTTACCCCATGGTTTAGAAACCAAACTGGAAGAAGCTGGGGGCTCTTGGGCTGATGAGTTACCATCAATTTTGTGATCAAACCGACGACTCCTAAAGAACCAACAAGAGAAACGCCATTCGGTTTATGCTCGAACCCGGCGGTGATACCAATTGAGATAGGCTTGCCCACCTCCTGATAGAAAATTTTGATTTTCACAGACAATTCAAAACGGCTAAAGAAAAATCTTGATTTATTGGAAGAATCGAGAGAAACAAAGAAGTGCAATTTCTCACTTATCAACAACGGATTGCGCGATATTACAACAAGAGAACAAAAGCGCGACAGTTTGACGTGGGAGATTTAGTTTTGAGAAGTATACAAGCAACCGGAAAAATTACAAATAAGAATAAGTTGTCTCCTAATTGGGAAGGTCTGTTTATTGTTTCTGCTGTATTAAGAAATGGTACCTATAAATTACGCACCTCGAATGGAAAATTAGTGCCTAGAACTTGGAATGTAATGCATTTGAAAAAATTCTTTCATTAAAAGTCAAAATGTTTCATTCCATTCAAAAAGAGCGCCCAGTACATTTTTTCTTGTCAATCAATACAACATTAATGAAAATCAAAGTTGATGTGGAGGACTTGATGGGGGCTGCGTTGAAGGTTCACCAATTTCTGAAAATTCAACCAAATCTGATCGAAGACGAGCGCCCAGATTACTTGGATCAAAAAAGCCAACCGAAAAAATTTGGATCTAACTTAGGAGCAATCTGCCGGCATAAAAGGATTCCGTCCAAAAATCTAGCATTCAAAGCCGGACGGACCTCTTTGGGCTTGAGTCGCACCATAAGTTCTGCTCCCAACTTAGCATTGTCACTTCTCAGGCAGGATGCGTGCTCTTGAGACGCCTTCAAAGCTTCATTAGCCTTCTGCTACTCCAACTCCATACTAGAGATCCGCTTCTGAAGTAGATCAATTTTAGCAGCGTCAACACTAGCCCGATTTCTCATTTCTTCAAGAACGGATGGATCAGTGCGCTCTTGTTCAAGTTTCTGAACTTCATTCTCAAGTTGTTCCATCCTCAGGTCACGTTGGGTTAAGCAGAGATTTAAAATTTTGCCCATCTTCTCGCTTTGTTAAGTACAAGGATCAGTCAGGAGTAAGTAAAAAAAAAAGGAGAAACGCTCTTTTGAGAATCTTACTGTGATATAGCGAGCTTTTTGAGCCGCAGTCTTCAAAGGCAAACGGCGTGAAGAGGCCGGAGCTCGCTCCGGATCTGGACCAGATGAACTCCGGAGAGGAGAGTGAGCGGCCGGATCAGTTAAACCTTGAGGAAGAGGCGGAGCAGAAATGGCCGGAGTAGGAGCAAGAAAGGCCAGAGTAGGAGCAGAAACGGCCGGAGTGGGAGTTTCTTCAACAGGCCTTTCAACGACTGAATCAACCGGACCAGAAAAGGATTCCTTTGGGTTCGGAGTTGATGAAGTAAATGGAACAATTGGCATTTCATTAGTTTCCGTTCCACTTTGTTCAAATCCAGAGGCTGCCAAAGACACATTGACAAGATTTTCTTCCTGTGGTTGGTTGGAAAGGACAAGGGATGAGTCACTTATCCCTTTTAATCTTTTAGTCATAGGGAGACCAACTTCAGCAGTATCAGAGGAAGGTGATTGGCTAGGTGAAACAACCAGACGTTTACGCCCCCTTGGCACGGTATCCTTCGCTTTCCTTTTAAGTTTCTTAAGAGTTGGCTCAGATGTTCCAACTTTTCCAACTAGAGACCCCCATTTGGTTAGAGTAAAAATTTCAGGAGTAAATAAGCGTCCCTTATCAGAAAACGACTCCATATTAGATTTTATCATCTTGATTAGAGGTTTCACCGATTCCTCTTCTTCTGGGGAAAGCTTACCAGAAAGCGATTCGGAGATTTTACCCCAGGCGTTAGGAATGCCAGATTGGGGGACAGCAAGGAAAAAGAAACGGTCTTTCCAATTTTTAACCGTATCGATGATAACCCCGCTGATATTTAAGTCGAGAGGAGACAAGGATATCCAATCCCCATTTTGACAAAATTTGAACAAAGCTCTAACAATGGAGGTGCTAAGAGTTGTACCTCGAAGATGAAAAAATATACAGAGGTTGCAGAGATACCTCACGGCGTTTGCATGGTATCGTGCGATGGACACGCCTAAATCAGAAAAAATCGTTTGAAGTTCTGATGCGAGAGGAAAACGAAGACCACTCTTCAAATGCGCTTCGTATACCGTGATATAACCAATTGGAGGAGAATCGGCTCTATCAGTCTCATTCGGTATCGAACGCAAGTATGAACTAGGAATCTTGTATTAGAAAATAATCTTTTCCATTTCTTCAGTGGTAAGAACAGATTTTATCGATTCAACCTTGGACGCCATTGGAACAGGGAGAAGGAAAGTGAGATACAGAGTAACATAACGGGGAAAAATCCTAATTTATAGGTTTGAAGGGACGTGTCTGTTCAAATTCAAAAATGATGAAGAGGACACGTGTCGGAAAAACATTTCCTACTCAAAACGGCGGCTACAGAAGTTACCACGCGATGATCAACACGTGGCAAGCCGGCTAAGACTGCGTCAGAGCTAATCGCCATCCGGAGTGACCAAAAAGCGGGAGTCACCAAATCCGGAGTGAATAAACCCGGAGTGACTAAAAAGCGGGAGTCACCAAATTCGGAGTGAATAATCCCGGAGTGACCAAAAAGCGGGAGTCACCAAATTCGAAGTGAATAATCCCGGAGTGACCAAAAAGTAGAAGTCACCAAATCCGGAGTGAATAAACCCGGAGTGACCAAAAAGCAGGAGTCACCAAATCCGGAGTGAATAAACCCGGAGTGACCAAAAAGCGGGAGTCACCAAATCCGGAGTGAATAAACCCGGAGTGACCAAAAAACGGAGTCACCAAATCCGGAGTGAATAAACCCCGAGTGACCAAAAAGCGGGAGTCACCAAATCCGGAGTGAATAATCCCGGAGTGACCAAAAAGTGGGAGTCACCAAATCCGGAGTAAATAAACCCGGAGTGACCAAAAATACGGAGTCACCAAATCCGGAGTAAAAATATCCGGAGTGACCAGAAAAACCGAGTCGCCAAATCCGGAGTAAAAAACCGGAGTGACCAGAAAAATGGAGTCACCAAATCCGAAGTAAAAATATCCGGAGTGACCAGAAAAATGGAGTCACCAAATCCGGAGTAAAAATCCGGAGTGACCAGAAAAATGGAGTCACCAAGTTCGGAGTAATGAAAATCTGGAAAAAAATTCTAAGTAATCAATCACATTACTAAAACATGCTAGAAGTTAAAATTTTAATCTTCTAGTATGGGGGGCTAGTGATGGGTATTATTACCCGAATAACTGGTAAGCCACCCGTGGGATAAAATGTGGAAACTTCTAATAACTTCTACGGTTCATTTTTGGGAAAGAACCACCATAATCAACTGAAGGAGTTATGAAACCAACCGGAGTGGGAAGTTAAGAAACCAACAGGAGTTAGGAAAAAACCAAATGTAATTATCCGGAGAAGTATAACTTCTATGGATAAGTTACGAAACTGAAAAGGAAACCCTATAAAAGGAAAGGTAATCCTTCGAGAAAAGGGACTTCTTTTCAGTCCGGAAAAACTCTCTCTTATTCTCTGAAAATTAATATCTAAAAGACAACAAAAATTATCTCTCTCTTTTTACTCTCTAAAAAAGGCCATGACTGACTTGAGCGTCGGAGTGCGAGGGCTTTAGCCACGTTTACCTATTTCATGACCATCTTCTGCTTTGTTGTGTTATACAGGTCCTGAGTTCAAAAAGACGGAACTACCAGAATCATTCCTATCCACCAACGGACCAGATCTACATTACCATATCCGTCTAAATTTCACCAGATCCGCAACAATATATAATTTTTATATATTTTTAATCTTTATCACTAAATTTTTATTTAATGATAAATATTAAAAATATATTGAGTACATCTCATTTTCCTATATGGAAACAGCAAACCCATGTAAACTTCAATTATTTTAGTTATTATAAGGTATTTTATTGTGTTAGATGGCATAAATCATTTAATTTTTTAAATAAGGTACGGAGGAAAAAAAAAGAGAACATAACAAACAAACCAATAGCAATGTAGCTTGCAATTTATTCATTAATTTAACAGATTTACACTCCAATTATTTTTTTTAATTTTCCGATAAATTTGTCATTTTCTATTTCCGTTATAAAGGTTATTGGGGTATGAAAATTACAAATTAAATGAATAATTAAGATTGCGAGCAGCACTCACAAGCGGTAGAAACGGTTTTTTTTTTTTCCCGCCAATCGGATTTTAAAACAGTTGAGTTACCTCCATAGATCACTGCCAACAGAGCCTTAGCACCGTCCTGCCTGTCTGTCTGGCTTAGCAATTCAACCATGATTGTCACTGCGTCGTCTTTTTCCTTGTTCACTCTCCTCCTCGCTTCCATCACCGATTTCTCCTCTGCAAGGCCGCAGCACCCGCCGGAGCGCGCAGGCTGTGCGGTGAATCTGCTTTCATTCTCGCCTTGTCTTCCCTACGTTTCTGCTCCGCCAAATTATGCTTTGTCATCTCCTCCGTCCAGCTGCTGCGAAGTGTACTCCGCCACCATTGATGAAGGCGGCCATGCTGCCTCCTGTCTTTCTTACCTCCTCCGGGAGCCCTCCATGCTCGGTATTCCAATCGACGTTCCCAGACTTCGCTCTCTATCTTTGATTTGTCCGCGAAATCGAATGCACCAGAATTCCACAAAGAGGGATAGCTCCCTGGAATCAGGATGCGGCTCAGGTCCGATACTCGATTAAGGAAACTTATTCATTTTCCGCATTCTTTGACTATAATCTTTCATTCCCTGAACTTTTAATTTCAGATTGTATTATGTTTTTTTAGGTTAGATGTTCACATGATCAGTTTCATTTCATTTTTCTTTTGAACAATCTGAATCATTTGGTCAATTAAAGTACATAGATACGACAAATATAAAAAAAAGATATTGCTGGATTCCGTTTTGTTCGAAAATAATGAAAAAAAACATAGGTTTTAACGGTAGAAGAAATTATAGAGACAGATCTTAAGAAATACCACTCAGTAGGGGAGGGGCAACTTCACAGTTTACTGTTGATCGAGTTGAAGGAGATTTTGGTCGTGGTGATGAATACTGATGGGGGGAAGGGGAGGTTGTCAACTGAAATTGCCGGCGGGTGTGACCAACATACTAAGAGCTGTGTTTTTCTGGCTTAGCAAAAAACAATAACAATAATAAAAAAATTATATGTTGTTTTTTTAGTTCAGTTGAAGTGGCATAAGACGAAGTAGAATAAGAACAAACGCCTGAAATCCTTTTCAAGTCAATTAGATTATTAAAAAGGGCAATCACTTTATGTTCATCGTGCCTGATACGGGCTCCATGGTGGTGACGGGTAATTGCCAGCGAGATGATGATATTGAAAGCGGAAGGGGAGATCGGCAGAGGAGAAAAATGGAGGGAATCACGGCCACAAATGCTGAGAACCGAGGTGCAGGAGAAAAGAGATCGAGGTAAGGGAGAGGAGAGGCCGAGGTGTAGGGAGAAGTGGCGCTGAGATGCAAGGGGAGAAGCAGAGAGAGAAACACCGAGGTAGAGAGAATAGAGATCGAGGTGAGGGAGGGATGGCGGTGAGATGAAGAGTGTCGAGATGCAGAGAGAAATGCAGAGGAAGACAGAAGAGGGAGAGAGAAAGAGTAAAATAGAGAGTAATATTCCTTTCTTTTCCTAATCAGCCAAACGGCTTTATACACAAACTGTCCACATGAGGGGAGCGGGGCAGAGACCACTGTTAACTGAAGGAATAAAAAAACAAACCAAGGAGAAAATGAGAAAAGGAAAAAAAATTAAATGTTCATAACAGTGCCAGTATGCTGAATAACCCTCGGAGCATTAATAGCAATGCTAGCCAATTATTCCTACGTATTGTGGATTTGAAACTAATTTGGTCATCTTCTCACACGAGCATCTAATGAGAGCCTTAAATAAAAATAGTACAAACTGATCAGGCTTTCTGTAAAGGACCAAAATTTATTGGCACAAAAGAAAGAGTGATTGGTCGGACAGCACAACACCCAATCACACACATACAAATACAGGCACTCGGATAAAATCAGTAAGAAGAAGAGATAAAGTGCAGACAACACAAATGCATAAGTCCTTGTGCCATATCTGCGTAATAGTCTACGGCCACATTCCCACAAAGAGAGTGACCCCAATAATATCGACTGTCAATGTGCTTCGATCTCGAATGGAATGAGGAGTTCTTATACAAGTGTATGACACTTTGGTTATCACAGAGCACTGTAAATTTTTCTTGCCCCAGGCTCAATTCTTGAATGAACCTTGTAGCCTCGGTCACAGTAATAAACTCGGCCTCTGTAGTAGAAAGAGCGACGCACTTTTGTAACTTAGATTGCCAAAAAATTGCTCCTCCAGCAAACTTAACCAAATACCCTAAGTGGACTTCTAAGAGTCAATGTCCCCGATTATGTCCGCGTCTGTGTAGTCGACCAACTAGAGCTTTTCTTTTCCAAATTGTAGGCACATTTTTGAAGTCCCTCAGAGATATCTAATAATTCATTTTACAGTAGACCAATATTCCATCCCTGAATTTGAAAGAAACCTGCTGACAGCACCGACTGCATGGGTAATATCTAGTCTGGTGCACACGGCCACGTACATCATGCTACCAACGGCAGACGAATATGATATACCTCTCACGCGGACCTTTTTTGTGTTCGAGGACGGACCTTGGTTCCTACTTAATCTGAAGTGGTTAGCCAGTGGGGTACTCATTGGTTTGGATCTGTTGATATTAAAGCGTTATAGCACTTTTTCAATATAGCTCTCCTGGGACAACCAGAACTTCTTATTTTTTCGATCGCGAAATATTTCGATCTCCAGAATTTGTTTCGCCGGATCGTGGTCTTTCATGACAAATGATTGTCCCAATTGCTCTTTTAGCTCTTTGATCCGAGCACTATTTTATCCGACAATCAGCATGTCATCCACATAGAAGAGAAGGATGACTAAATCATCCTTGAAAAATCTTTGCACAAAGACGCAGTGATCAGAAGTAGTCTTTTGGTATCCTCGGTCAACCATGATAGATTCAAACTTCTTGTACCACTGTCTTGGAGCTTGTTTTAGTTCGTACAGGCTCTTCTTCAGACGACACACCAAACTCTCCTTCCCCTTGGCCTTAAACCCTTTCGGTTGTTCCATGTAGATTTTCTCTTTATGGTCACCATGAAGAAATGTTGTCCGAACGTCCAGTTACTCTATATCCAAGTCCAGAACAACTGCCAAACCAAACACAACGCGAATCAAAGATATTTTTACCACTGGCGCAAAGATCTCATCAAAATTCACGCATTTGCGCTGATTGAAACCTTTCACAACAAGCCTTGCCTTATACCTCGGCTGCTTGGTGTTCTCAGACATTTTTAACCAAAAGACACACTTGTTCTTAAGAGCTTTCTTCCCCTTGGGCAGCTCATCCAACTCGAAAGTATGGTTCTCATGCAATGAAGCCATTTCATCCTTCATTACTTCCAACCATTTCTCATTGTGTGTCCCCTTTACAATCTCATCAAAGTCTTCGGGCTCACATGTATCAGTGAGTAGGATGTACTCACTAGATGGCAAACAGACGGACGGATATCTTTCTCTTGAAGATTGTCGCACAGGAACCTCCTCAGTCTGATGAGGAGTAATACCATCCTCGTTTTCATTTGGTGCCGTGCCTACTTCATTGTCCTCCTCGGCCGTTCTTGGGCCATTGTCCTCGAACGGCAGAGGTACCCGACGGACAGTTTCAACACTTACCTTATTTGTCCGGCTAATGTCAGACATGGCATTCTTTTCTTTCCTAATATCCTCAATGGTCTCTTCTTTAACAAAGACTACATCACGTAAACGAACAAGTTTTTTTTTCTACTGGGTCATAAAATTTGTACCTAAGTTTATCTTCGCCATAGCCTAGAAAGACATATTACTTCGTCTTTGGCTTAAGCTTACTCCTCTTATTTTTCGGAATATAAACAAAAGCCTTACAGCCAAAAGTCCGAAAATCATTATAGGCTGGCTCTCTTCCAGTCCAAATCTTCTCTGGCACCTCACTACTCAGTGGCTTACTGGGCGACCTATTAATGATATAAGTTAACTTCGTCTTCTTGTGGCTTCGGCTGAAAGTATCTGAGGCAAAAGTATCATGCCTCATTCTTCGTCCAATTTTGCCTCAAGTCTCTTGAAAAGAGACTCTCCTCTACGAGTGGCGAACACTGTCGATTGTGCATGAATTTGACAAACAGCTTGTCGAACATCTTACTTTGCCAAGTATCGTAGTTTGTGTCGTTCAAGCAAACTATCTTGCTTCCAATCTCCATAACAGCGTTCAACAAACATCACCAGACAAAGAACCAATGTCTCTGATACCACTTGTTGGCGCAAAAAGAAGAGTGACCGATCGGATTGTGCAACACCCAATCACATACACACAAACACAGGCACTCGGACAGAATCAGCAATAAGAAGAGATAAAGTGGAGAAGAATAACATAACCAAATTTTACGTGAAAAATCCTACAAAACAAGAAAAAAATCACAGGATTTCAATCCACAACTAAATCCACTATGTGTGAGAGCTGGTTATAGGGACAACACAGCTACACAAGCCTCCTTAAAGACGAAGATGAAGAACAGAGCACACACACTCACAGCTCTCTATTACACTTCACTCTTCTCTCTTCCTGAAAAATCTCACACTCTTACGTTTTGTGTGGCACACTCTCTGATTAATCCTCTCTACAAATATATACAAAGGCTGTTGAAAGTTACAGCCATGTCAACATGGAGGACACCCGTACATGTGGCTATCTGGCAGCCTGCAAATCTGCAGTGGTTCTACAGATTGTCAGCTCTTCAGAAACTGCCCACCACTCTGCAAGGACGGCGTGCTCATTCCTGACAGATCTCGCATGCTCAGAAGATTTTCTAAGCTAGCTTCCATGTGTGCTTTTTGTCTTTAAATCCTCAGGCCTCGGGTTCTAACAACAGAAGGTTCTCAAACATTACATAATGTCCGCATCCATTTTCAGGACGACTTGCTCCTAAGTCCGCGGACAACACAAGTGCATAAGTCCTCATGCCATATCTGCGTAATAGTCTGCGGCAACATTCCCACAAAGGGAGTGACCCCAACAAAATTATGGGGCAGCAAACTGCTAGTTGTTCTTCAATCGTAGGAAAATTAGAGTTTATCTATGAAACAATTTGACAGATTGATTTGTGCTAACAATCTGGCAGATTAATCATCGTAACAATTGAAAACTGCTTGAAGCAACTAGGTCATATTAGTTCTGCTGATGGTGATATTCACCAATCAAGGCATTAGTTTGTCTTGAGAGCACAAAAACACCAGAAAGTAACTGGGTATTGCCAACATTTTTTGGGATATGGGTCACTCTCGTGTGGGCTTATATCCGATGGTAAGCCAACAAGTTTGGCCAAATAAACATGGGTGCAGTATTGAGGGTAGGTATAGTCTAATGGCAAACACTTTAGTCGGAGTGAAGAAAATGCCAGAGTGGAATTCAAGAGTGGATTTTCTGGAGTGGAATTGCTGAAGGGGGCAATTTTCGGAATGGGCAATTAGCCCTAGGCATCTTATCTGGAAAGCTGGTTATCTGCAAAGTCTAGTGCAAGCAGATAACTTTGCAGAGTAGGTTGTTGACTTTCGGAGTTGGTAGCTGATTTTGCAGAGCAGGTCAACTGTAAAGCTCAAGGCATGAAGGCGACTTTGCAGAGTAGGTGGCAGACTTTGCATGGCACGCAACCAACTTGCAGAGAGAATGCACCGCCGAACGAGTAGATTCATCTGTGTATATATATATATATATACTGCTGCCACTTGAAAGGGTAAGAGACATAGAAGAAACAAAGGATTTGTTCTTTTCTCTTGTTCTCTATTCTTCAAGGGTTTGTATAACTAGGGTTTCTGTAATTAAAATTTTTCATAGTGAGATTTGTGGATTAAGTGTCCCGTAGTTTTCTCTCTCTTATTCAGAATAGGTTTTCCACGTAAAAATACTGTGTCTTGATTCTCTTCGTCCCTGTTGTGTGTGGCCATGTGTCATTGCTATTTTCTCTCAATTCTCTATCTTACCGGCCTATTTTTCCCCTACAATATGTTCCTCTAAACAGGAGGCCATAGTTGTTATTGTTGTACTTGTGTGCTCTCAAATTGTTGAATAATATCCAGCAAATCCCTGAAGCCAGTAGATGTGGTGTATATATATGTGCATAAATCCCACCATCTTCAAAGAAATGCAACTTTTGAACAGATTTACTTAATCAATTGCGTTCAATTCCGTTAAGAATAGCAAATAAGAGTTCACCTTTTCCTCTCTTTTTCTGATTTGTGGTTGATCAGATTTGAAGGAATTGTCTCCTCGCCAAAGCACAGGTATGCTTTGTACTCTTGCCATAATATCAAGCATATCAAGCAATGTGGGAGTTGTTCTTTATACAAATTATAATGAATATGCCCTGAATTCATTTACCAGGATGTGGGTTTCTGAATCATTCTAATGCTGGTAAGCTAGCCAAAGCAATATCTTGTTCGGTTCTGGTTTGCTTCTCCTTCCCCAGTCAGATTAGATTGTATTGATGGATCAGTTCTTCACCTGCTTTTCCATGGTGTGCACAAGTTCTGAACTTCAATTTTTATTGCGAAATTGCAGTTGCTCCAACTTCTCCTCCTGAGGTGAGATTGAAACCTAAATCACCTGATAGTCCACCACCTCCACGTCCTCCGCAGGACTTATCCAAGGGACTCCCTCCGCTTTCATCTTTGAGTAAGAGCTTAAGCAAGCAGAGCTGGTTTACATACAAGGGAATGATATTCATCTTTGTCCTGGCTTCAGCTATTCAGATCTGAAGCTAACAGAAGCACACCAATCACGGGATTTTGGAATGGAAAATGGGTCTGCTACAATAATCTCGAGCACTTCAGCATACAATTTTGTTCTAGGACAGTGTCACTCCTTGATACAATACGTACCGTTAGCAAAAACTCTGTACTCACAAATAACAATGGCATTTGCTGTTCTTTGATTTTGCTTACTAGGTACAAATGAAGAACAATCAGAAGGTGGAACATGCCTTGTATTGTGTTACTTTTATTCAACCAGATCATTGTACAACACCAGAAATAGGATTTTCTTACTCCAAATAAAATACCAGATCACTGTACAACTGAAAATAGCATATTCTTACTCAAAGCAAAGGATTTATCGAAAGTGGCAATTCAATCACACAAACTGTCGTCTTGAATAGCATTAATTAACAATGCATATTGAGTTCTACCCGCAGGACTATTCATCTTCACGAACAAGTGATTCTGTTCAAAGAAGTTCCTGGCCATGCTCAGTGCTGACCAATCCATCTTCAGGGCCACCCAACTGCTTCTCCGGTTGACAGAATTCCTGACCATGCACAGCAACTCAATCAGACCAGTCGACTTTCTTGGTGTCCATCATCAAGCCAATCCTCATCTCAATAATGCGGTTTTTCAGGTAAATCACATCCCTGATAGGAGTTATTATCTGCAGTTCATCGAAGTTGTTCTGAATGCTGATTCTGCCCAAGAACAAAGCAAAGAAATGGTATGTAAATCTGCTTTCCTATAAACTACTTGAATGTTTATGCAAGTGTGTAGCATTTTAAGTTACTCTCTTGTAAGTTTTATTCTCAATGAATGCGTCATTCAGTGGTTTGCTCAGTTCAGGTATGAGTACTCGTACAAGTGAAGGATAAAAGTGTCGTGGGAGACAGCTTCTAATAGACACATGAGCGGGTGCTCATATGTAGGAATAGAAGTATTAGCGCTTGATAGACACTTGAGGAAGTGCTTGTGCATAGATAGCAAAATGGTTTAGGCTCAGACACACCTAAATGGTGCAAATGCATAGCTTGCCAAGGGGGTCCGACCTGATGTGGCCCGAAGGGCATATATTAGCTGACACTAGATAATAAAGGTCCTGTTTTGATTTTAGGGTATACAAGAGATCATTTGTACACAAAGGAATGCCACATGAAGAGAGAGAAGAGAGAAGAGAGAAGAGAGAAAAGAGATAAGATAAAGATGTTCGACATCTTGTTGAAATCTGATTTGAGTACCATTCTTCGTTGTTTGGGCATTGTTCTAGTATTGTTTTTAAGGCGTGTTACTGTTTGATAATTCATTTTCTTAGTATATTCTTATCCAAAGGGTTGTTAGGAGCATTAGGATTGCATTCAATCGATTATTTATACAGGTTGTTGTGAAGGATTTCAGAGAAGATTATATTTATAATTAGAAACTTTTTAGAGTGGGTTTCTTTAAAGTATCTCATTGTTTTTTTTCCTTGATTAAAAAGAATTTTTCATATTAAATATTGTTATGCAACTTTGTGTATTTGATTGCGCAATTGTTGTTCCTTATACTCTTACATTGTTTGGTGGTCAACAATTGATGGGGGATTTGGGAAATGTTTCCATTTCGGTGTTGTTGTGCTTTTTTTGAAAATCCTAAAACGTGGTATCAAAGTGTAAGTTTTTGGTGTGTGAAAATACAATTTAATGGCATCAATGTAAAGGATTTGCCATTCCACATTGAGCAATTAATGTACAAAATAATTTTATTTTTTAACAAAAAAGAGTGAGGAATATTTTGACTTTGGAAGAGACAATCAAAACACTAAGAAAGAAAGAGGGCGAGCCAAAGAGAATGAAAAATGATGAGTGGCAAGACATGATGGATCTTGCTAATTGTACGATCATACTATATCTTGCGGACAATACTCTTCAATAAGTTATTGGTTTGACGAATTCAATGGAAGTTTGGATAAAGCTTGAGAGCCACTACAAGTTTAAGCCCAAATCCTTGACGATGAGGTTATATGTAAAATAAAGTTTATGGCTTGTTTGAAGGAGGAAGTTTTGAGAAATACTTGGATAAGTTCAATCAGATTTTAACGCAAATGTCGTTATTTGATAAGAAAATTAAGGACAAAGATAAGGCATTGGTATTATCGACTTTCTTGTTGGCCTTATGCGATCACATTATCATGATACCATTGTTTGGGAAGGATATGCTCAGTTTTGATGAGTTCATCACCTTTTTGCTTATAAATGGGTCTAAGTGGAAGGAAAGTGATGGAATTTTGAGAGAGCTGAGTGCCTTAGTGTCCATTAGCAGTCAGGGGCACATGAGATCAAGGGAGAAAGACAACAAATCGGAGAGGAAAAACAGCTAGTCCAATCTCAAGGATATTAAGTGTTATTATTATGACAATAGGGTCATATGAAACGAGATTGATTGAAACAAAGGTAGAAGGAGGGTAATAGCGAGTAACAAGATAGGAGGGATTATGACAGTAATGATTGGACCTCTATCACCAACTATGAAGACATTCTAATCATTAATATGGGATAGACACGGATTTTCACATGCCACAAGACAAGTTAGGTGATGGATAGTGAATATTCATTCCATGCGATATCGAAAAAGTTTCTTTTCACCTTATATAAGCTTGGGAACTATGAGTATTGAAAATGAAAAATGATGGCTCATCGAGGGTAGATGATATTAGATATGTTTACTTGCGCACAAACTACGGGACAAAATTCATGTTGAAGGGCGTGCGGCATGCTCTAAATGTTCGATTGAATTTGATTTCAAAAAACAAATCTGATAAGGATTTTTGTACGACATTTGGCAAAACCGAATAGAAACTTACCAAAGGTTTTGCTGTTATAGCAAGGCGAAACAAGCAATCAAATTGGTACTTGATAAATATTTCGATTGCCAAAAACAACCCTAAGGTAACCAACAAGGGTTTGATCAAGATGGTGGGAGGAGGCAAAGAAAGACCCCAGCAGAGAGGGACCCTAACTATGTGAAGATGCCAAAGGTTAGTGGCAATACTTTAATTATATTGGCAGAGTGGATGACGGTGTCGTTCATGTTCATGAAGGCCAATGCCAGGATCTCAGTGGAGGAAAAATTGCTAAAAGACAAGAGATGATAGTTGCTAAAGTGGCAAAAGGTCCCCTATAATGGAAAGTTTGTTAGGTTTTGGGTTATTACTCTATGAGTTCTACTTGTTGGGGTCACTCCCGAGTGGCATGATGTCCATGGGAAAGAACGGACGAGGACTCCTTTGAAGTGTCATGTCCGAGTGGTTGCTGAGGACGAGGACAAGGAGCCTGGAATCGTAGGCGTTGATTCTGTCAACGTAGGCCTGCAGGTGGCCGTTTTTACAGGTGGGTTGGTCACCCACTCGATTGGATGTTACAGCGGCCAACTTCCCGATGATGGAGCCATCGACACGCCAAGCATGCGCCTGCCATGGCAGGCCTAGGGCGTAGGTCTGGAGACCTACGACCAGTAGGGTGGGCGGACACGCCACCTTTTGTGTATATATACAGGAGCTTGTTGCCCTTGCTTGAGTGTGTGAGAGCTGGGACATTTTGAGTTCTAATAGCCTTGAGAGAGTTGTGGACAAGCTTTGTTGTAAAGATAGAGTGAGATACATTTTGAGAGAGGAAGGTTGTACACTTGAGATTGTTTTCTTTCGTTAGAGCTTGTGTAGCCAACACTTGTAAACAATTCTCTTGTAGTACATTTCTTCGTGGTTTTTCCCTTGGTTTGAGAAGGGCTTTCCACGTTAAAACTTGTGTATTCTCTTTTTCTCTATCCTTACTTTCCTTGTCGTCCGAGAACTCTGCTTTGTGTGCTGTCTGAGAACTCTGTCCGATCGGTCACCCGTGTCTTTTGCGTTTTTTTTACGCCAACAAGTGGTATCAGAGATTTTGGTTCTCTATCTTGTTGCTGGCTGCGATGGAGGTTGGAAGCAAAATGATCTGTTTGAACGGATCAAACTTTGACTCTTGGCAAAGCAAGATGTCAGACTTGCTTTTTGTGAAGTCCATGCATAATCCCGTTTTTGTCGCAGCAAAACCGGCTGACCAAAACGGACGAGCAATGGACGTTCGAGCACAAGCAAGTGTGCGGCTACATACGGCAGTTTGTGGACGACAACGTGTACAACCACGTTCGGGGTGAGTCCAATGCCAAGACGCTGTGGGAGAAGCTGCAAAAGCTCTTTGCCTCCAAGTCTGGAAATAACAAAATCTTTCACTTGATGCGGCTGATGCAAGTGCGGTACAAGGATGGGTCATCTGTCGCCGATCACCTGAATGAGTTTCAGAGCTGCATGGACCAGCTGAATGGCGTGGGGATCAAGTTCGAGGATGAGGTCCTCGGACTATGGTTGCTAGCAACCCTCCCGGACTCATGGGAGGTTATGAGGATCACCATCGCCAATACAGCTCCAAACGGCGTGGTGACTTTAGAGATGGCCAAAGGAGCGGTGCTGAACAAGGAAATGCGACGGCGTTCTCAAGGAACGTCCACCTCTCAGCACTCCGAAGTCTTTGTCACCGAATGCAGGGGAAGGAGCCAAGGATGTGGCCCAAAGTCTGAAGACAAAGGGCGGAGTAAGTCACGTTCTCGGTACCAAGACATGGAGTGCCACCATTGTGGCAAGAAAGGCCACATCAAGAAGTTTTGTTACAAGTGGAAGCGTGAGAACGCCGAAAAAAAAGGGCGAAAAGAGACGTGGCGAGGAAGAGTCCTCGGTCTGTTAGGAAGGAGAAGATCTCCTTTTGGCCCACGAGTCAGAGGACTTAATGGGCAGGCTGGCAGTCTCCGATTGGGTAGTGGATTCGGCGCTTGAATCCACGTCACCTCAAGGAGAGAATCGTTCTCCACTTACACTCCGTGCGCCCGTGAGTGTTAAGAATGGGCACAAGGAGACGCGTCGAGTACATTGGACGTGGAGACATCACCTTATTGATGAACAATGGAGCCCGATTGATTTTGAAGGACGTCCGACACGTCTCTGATATTCGGATGAATATCATTTCAGTGAGACAGCTTGATGATGAAGGCTACTGCATCGTCTTTTGTAACGGCAGTTTCAAGCTGGTGAAGGGTTCCATGGTGGTTGCCCAAGGAGTAATGGCTTCAGGCCTTTACGTAGTGAAAGACCAGGCCGAGGTAGCAGAGGTGAATGCTACGGGGAGTGTGGAGTCCTCGGGCCTGTGGCACAAAAGACTCGGACACATGAGTAAGCGTGGCATGAGTCATCTGGCGAAGAAGGGTCTCATTCCGGAGATGGATGGAGACATGCCGAGGACTTGCCCTCACTGCATGGTGGGGAAGCAACGCAGAGTCTCCTTTTCAGGAGATGTATCTTCCAAGAGGTCCGAGGTTTTGGAGCTCGTCCACACTGATGTGTGTGGTCCCCTCCCGGAGAAATCATTTGGCGGAGCACAATACTTTGTCTCCTTTATTGACAACTGCTCAAGGATGTTGTGGGTGTTCCCTTTGAAGACCAAAGATCAAAGTTGCGGGAACCTTTGGCAGTTCCATGTCCTCGTTGAGCGGGAGACCGGGAGGAGATTAAAGGCCGTTCGGAGTGATAACGGCGGCGGAGAATACATTGGGACGTTTGATGCCTTGTAGAGCTCACGACATCAAACATCGAGAAAACTCCACCAAAGACGCCCACGGTTGAATGGCGTGGGCCGAGAGGATGAATCGCACTCGATGGAAAGGGTCGTGCATGTTGTCTTCCCCCTTTGGGGCCGAGGCCTTGAGGACGGCCGCCCAAGTAATCAACCGGTCGCCCGATAAGCCTCTGGATGGGGAAGTTCCAGGCTTTGGACCGAGAAAAGAACCAAAGATAGCCATCTTCTGACTTTGGCTGCAAAGCCTTTGTTCATGTTCCAAGAGATGAAAGGACCAAAGGCTGGAGCCAAAGACAATGCAATGTGTCTTTCTCAAGCTATGGCGAGGATGAATTTGGGTAGAGGTTCTATAACCCAAAGGAAAAGAAGCTGGTCCGGTCCCGCGACGTGGTCTTTGTTGATTGCGAGACCATCGAGGACATTGGGAAGGAGCAGAAGTTTCCTCCCACTACTTCCCGAACGGACAGAGTTGATTTTGATGCTATCCGACCAATGCCTTCTGAGTCCGATGTCGGCGCTCGGGTGTGGCGTGCAACCAAGATGAGGCGGGTTCCCTCGTCTCAGACTTGGTTGAAGATTTGCACCTCCTCGGCCGAGGTTGCCCCGGCAAAGAAACGGGGTTCCCGCAGTGAGACGTCCGTCCGTCCGCCTTCCAGCAAGTGAGTTTGATGAGGCCATGTGTAGCGCTCAGAAGGATGAATGGTTTGAAGCCATGAAGGAAGAAATGACTTCTCTTCATAAAAATCATACCTTTGGTGACTAAACTTTGTCAAGAACAAATGGGTCTTCCGCCTCAAGGCAACCGAGGACACAGCTAAGCCAAGACACAAGGCATGACTTGTGGTGAAGGGATTTGGTCAATGAAAGGGTGTTGACTTTGATGAGATCTTCGCACCCGTTAAGAAGATGTCCTCGGTCCGTGTAGTGCTCAGACTGGCAGCAGCTTTGGACTTAGAGGTTGAGCAACTGGACGTCCGGACAGCTTTTCTCCATGGAGATCTAGAGGAAGAGATCTACATGGAGCAACCAGATGGCTTTGAAGTCAAAGAGAAGGAATGACTTGTCTGTCGTTTGAAGAAGAGCTTGTATGGGCTGAAACAAGCTCCAAGACAGTGGTATCGGAAGTTTGAGTCTGTTATGGTCGGACAAGGGTACTATAAGACTTCTTCGGACCACTGTGTCTTTGTTCAGAAGTTCTCAGAAAACGATTTTGTCATCCTTCTCCTTTATGTGGATGACATGCTGGTTGTCGGACAGAATAGTGCTCGGATCAAAGAGATGAAGAAGCAACTCAGACAGTCTTTCACCATGAAAGACCTCGGACCGGCGAAACATATTCTGGGGATCAGAATTTTTCGCGACCGAGAGGGCAAGAAGCTTTGGCTGTCCCAGAAGGCTATATTGAAAAGGTGCTTGAGAGATTCGGCATGGAAGGGTCCAAGCAGAAGCCTCCTTTGGCCAACCATTTTAAGTTGAGCACAACAAATGATATGTCCGTCCTCGGACACTGAGAAGGCGCGCATGAGTAAGACACCTTACTCCTCGGCCGTTGGTAGCCTTATGTACGCGGCCGTGTGTATGCGGCCGGACATTGCTCATGCGGCCGGATATTGCTCATGCGGTTGGCCTTGTGAGCAAATTCCTCTCAAACCCAGGTATGGAGCATTGGTCTTCGGTGAAGTGGATTTTCTGATATCTACGCGGGACATCCAAGACGGGTTTGCAGTTTGGAAATGAAAAGCCTTAACGGTGACAATACATACGGGGGACGTTCATTCTCGAAAATAAACGTCCGGATACTTGGTGAAATTTGCGGGAGGGGCGGTCTCTCGGCATTTGCTGTCTCTCAATACAGATTCTATTGCCGTGACCGATGCCTGTAAAGAGATGCTTTGGATGAAGAGGTTTGTCCAAGAATTGGGTCTAAGGCAGGAGACGTACGAGATCCTCTGTGATAGTCAAAGTGTCATTCACTTATGTAAAAACTCCTCATTCCATTCTCGGTCAAAACACATTAACGTGCGATATCATTGGGTGAGAAATGTTTTTGATGATGAGCAGCTATCAATTGGGAAGGTCAGATCCGAGGATAATGGGTAGATATGCTGACAAAAGTTTTGCCAAAGGGAAAGCTGGAAGGTTGTTGTGACATTGCAGGTTTAACTAACTTCACTCCCACTCGGTCGTGAGGGGAAGTTTGTTGGGGTCACTCCCGAGTGGCATGATGTCCATGGGAAAGAACGGACGAGGACTCCTTTGAAGTGTCATGTCCGAGTGGTTGCTGAGGACGAAGACAAGGAGCCTGGAATCGTAGGCGTTGATTCGGTCAACGTAGGCCTGCAGGTGGCCGTTTTTGCAGGTAGGTTGGTCACCCACTCTGATTAGATGTTACAGCGGCTGCAACTTCCCGATGACAGGCCTGCCATCTGACACGCCAAGCATGCGCCTGCCATGGTAGGCCTAGGGCGTAGGTCTGGAGACCTACGACCAGTAGGGTGGGCGGACACGCCACCTTTTGTGTATATATACAGGAGCTTGTTGCCCTTGCTTGAGTGTGTGAGAGCTGTGACATTTTGAGTTCTAAGAGCCTTGAGAGAGCTGTGGACAAGCTTTGTTGTAAAGATAGAGTGAGATACATTTTGAGAGAAGAAGGTTGTACACTTGAGATTGTTTTCTTTCGTTAGAGCTTGTGTAGCCAACACTTGTAAACAATTCTCTTGTAGTACATTTCTTCGTGGTTTTTCCTTGGTTTGAGAAGGGCTTTCCACGTTAAAACTTGTGTTTCTCTTTTTCTCTATCCTTACTTTCCTTGTCGTCGAGAACTATTTGAGAACTGCATTTCAGTCACCCGTGTCTTTTATGTTTTTTACGCCAACAAGTGGTATCGAGAGATTTTGTTCTCTATCTTGTTCTTTGGTTGCGATGGAGGTTGGAAGCAAAATGATTTTGAACGGATCAAACTTTGACTCTTGGCAAGTTTGTCGATTGCTTTTTGTGAAGTCCATGCATAATCCCGTTTTGCTCGCGTTCAGCGACCAAAAGACGTAGCGATGGGCGTTCGAAAGCACAAGCAAGTGTTAATACGGGTTTGTGGGAGACAGCTTCTAACCACGTTCATGAGTCGGGCCAAGACGTGTAGGAATAGAAGCTCTTTGCCTCAAGTCTAAATACAAAATCTTTCACTTGATGCGGTGATGCAAGTGCGGTACAAGGATGGGTCATGTCACGATCACTGAATGAGTTAGGCATGGACAGTGAATGGCGTGGGGATCAAGTTCGAGGATGAGGTCTCGGACTATGGTTGCAACTCATGGGAGGTTATGAGGATCACCATCGCCAATACAGCTCCAAACGGCGTGGTGACTTTAGAGATGGCCAAGGCCGGTCTTGAACAAGGAAATGCGACGGCGTTCTCGTCCACCTCGGCCTAGTCTTTGTCACCGAATGCGGGAAAGGAGCCAAGGATGTGGCCCAAAGTTTAAGACAAAGGGCGGATCACGTTCTCGGTACCAAGACATGGAGTGCCACCATTGTATACAAAGGCCACATCAAAGTTTTGTTACAAGTGGAGCGTGAGAACGGAAAGCAAGGCGAAAAGAGACGTGGCGAAAGAGTCCTCGATCTGTAACGGGAGAAGATCTCCTTTGGCCCACAGTCTTAATGGCCATGCTGGCGAAATTGGGTAGTGGATTAGGCGCTTAATCCATTCACCTCAAGGAGAGAAGCTGTTCTCCACATTGTGCGCCCTAGTGTTAAGAATGAGCAACAAGGAGTTACATTGGATTGGAGACATCACCTTATTGATGAACAATGGAGCCCGATTGATTTTGAAGGACGTCCGACACGTCTCGATATTCGGATGAATATCATTTCAGTGAGACACTTGATGATGAAGACTATAGGTCTTTGTAAATCAAGGATTTCAAGGTAGTGAAGGTTCCATGGTGGTTGCCCAGGGGAAACTTTTTTACGTAGTGAAAGACTTCTTTTAGGAGGTGAATGCTGTGTGGAGTCCTCATTGTTTCCTTGAGTAAGCGTGGCATGAGTAAGAAGAAGGGTCTCATTAAGATGGATGGAGACATGCAGGACTTGCCCTCACTGCATGGTGGGGAAAACGCAGTCTCCTTTTCGGGAGATGTATCTTCCAAGAGGTCCAGGAGCTCGGGCACATTGTGTGGTCCCCTCTGGGAGAAATCATTTGGGGGAGCACAATAAATTGTCTCCTTTATCGGACTGGATGTTGTGGTGTTCCCTTTGAAGACCAAAGATCGTGGTTGCGGGAACCTTTGAGTGGTTCCATGTCCTCGTTGAGGGAGACCGGGAGGAGATTAAAGGCCGTTCGGAGTGATAACGGCGGAGAATACATTAGGCGTTTGATGCCTCTTTGTATACATCAAACATCGAAAAACTCCACCAAAGACGCCACGGTTGAATGGCGTGGCCGAGAGGGATGAATCGCACTCACGATGGAAAGGGTTGCATGTTGTCCGAGCCATTCCCGTCCTTTTGGTAGAGGCCTTGAGGGCGGCCGATTCAAATCAACCCGGTAAGCCTCTGGATAAGTTCCAGTTTTGGACTTGAAAAAGAGTGAGGAAGCCATTTTGACTTTGGAAGAAGCCTTTGTTCAATACTCGAGATGAAAGGACCAGTGAGCCAAAGAGCAATGTGTCTTTAAAATGATGAATTTGGGTAGAGGTTCTATAACCCAAAGGAAAGAAGGCTGGTCCGATGGGGTCTTTGTTGATTAAGACCATCGAGACATTGGGAAGGAAGCCAGAAGTTTCCTCCCACTACTTCCCCGAAACGGACGAGTTGATTTTGATGCTATCCGACCGTGCCTTGATAAGTTATTGGCGGCCGGTGTGGCGAGCAACCAAGATGAGGCGGTTCCCTGGTCTCGGACTTGGTTGAAGATTTGGCAGCACCTCCTCGAGCCGAGGTTGCCCGGTAAAACGGTCGAGTGAGACGTATATGCCTTCCTTGATAAAGTTTGATGAGGCCATGTTTGAAGGATGAATGGTTTGAAGCCATGAAGGAAATGACTTCTCTTCATAAAAATCATACCTTTGAGCTGACTAAACTGCCTAAAGAAGCTCAAGAACAAATGGGTCTTTGATCAGAAAATTAGGACCATGACTACGAAGACACAAGGCATGACTTGTGGTGAAGGGATTTTAAATCATGAAAGGGTGTTGACTTTGATGAGATCTTGCACCCGTTAAGAAGATGTCCTCGGTCGATGTAGTGCATTATCATGATTTGGACTTAGAGGTTGAGCAAGGACGTCGGACAGCTTTTCTCCATGGAGATCTAGAGGAAGATCTCATGGAGCAACTTATAAATGGGAAGTCAAAGAGAAGGAATGAAATTTTTGAAGAAGAGCTTGAGTGAAACAAACTCAGTGTCCATTAGTTTGAGTCTGTTATGGTGGACATGTAGATCAAGACTTCTTGGACCCACGTGTCTTTGTTCGGAAGTTCTCGAAAACGATTTTGTCATCCTTCTCCTTTATGGATATTAAGTGTTGTCGGATTAATAATGCTTTCGGATCAAAGAGATGAAAAACGCTCATCTTTCACCATGAAAGACCTCGGACAGCGAAACATATTCGGGGATCAGAATTTTTCGAGCAAGGTAGAAGGTCCCGGGAAGGCTATATTGAAAAAGGTGCTTGAGAGATTGACATGGAAGGGTCCAAGCCCGTCGGCCTCCTTTGGCCAACCATTTTAAGTTGAGCACAAGGCGGTGTCTATCACACAACTATGAAAGACACCTTACTCCTCGGCCGTTCATTGGGCTGCTGGTGTGTATGCGGCGGACATTGCTTATTGCTCATGCCCCGCCTTGTGAGCAAATTCCTCTCAAACCCGGTGATGGAGCATTGGTCTTGGTGAAGTGGATTTTTGATATCTACGCACGTCAGAGACGGGTTTGCGGTTTGGAAATGAAAAGCCTTTCTTTTCCTATGGCGATTCATTCTCGAAAATAAACGTCCAGGATACTTGGTGAAATTTGCGGGAGGCGGTCTCTGGTCAAGATGAAAACGCTCTCTCAATCTCATCGACCGAGTAGTTGAGATCGGATGAAGAGGTTTGTCCAAGGTGGGTCTAAGGCGAGACGTCAAAGATTCTGTGATAGTCAAAGTGTCATTCACTTATGTAAAACTCCTCATTCCATTCTCGGTGTTCATTAACGTGCGATATCATTGGGTGAGAAATGTTTTTGATGATGAGCAAAATTGGGAAATTTGATCAGGGATAATGGGTAGATATCTTTGACAAAGTTTTGCCAAAGGGAAAGCCGAAGGTTGTTGTGGCATTCAGGTTTTAACTAACTTCACTCCCACTCGGTCGTGAGGAAGTTTGTTGGGGTCAATCAAATTGGCATGATGTCCATGGGAAAGAGCGGACGAGGACTCCTTTGAAGTGTCATGTCCGAGTGGTTGCCGAGGACGAAGACAAGGAGCACGGAATCGTAGGCGTTGATTCGGTCAGCGTAGGCTGCGGTGGCGTTTTTGCAGGTAGGTTGGACCCTCTCGATTAGATGTTAGATGGCTGCAACTTCCCGATGGCGGCCTCGAATCCGACACGCCAAGCATGCGCTGCCATGGTAGGCCTAGGGCGTAGGTGGACCTCGACCGGTGGAGTGGGCGGACACGCCACCTTTGTGTATATATATCGTGGAGCTTGTTGCCCTTGCTTGAGTGTGTGAGCGTGACATTTTGAGTTCTAAGAGCCTTGAGAGAGGAACAATTTGTTGTAAAGATAGAGTGAATACATTTTGAGAGAAGAAGGTTGTACACTTGAGATTGTTTTCTTTCGTTAGAGCTTGTGTAAGGTCCACTTGTAAACAATAAGGGAACATTTCTTCGTTTGTTGGTTTGAGAAGGGCTTTTCGCGTTAAAACTTGTGTGTTCTCTTTTTCTCTATCTTTACTTTCCTTTCGTCCGAAACTGAATGTCTTTGTCGAGAACATCTTCGCGTTTTTTTACGCCAACACTACTTTCAATGAATTGATCATCTAGAGGTCTGCTCAGTTCTAGCATGCTGATTTGCACGAACAAATGATTAAAGTGATATGAGAGGTAGCACTTGATGAATAGAGAGGAGACTCTCATGCGTAGAAATAGAGAGGAGACACTTGTGCAAAGATAGCAGAATAGTCTCCGCTCCGGACTCCGGTGCGTCTAAAGGGCGCACATGTATGGCTTGCGCACATGATATGTTAATAGTCAAGGGAATTCCGTCACGGATTGATACAATGCCACATTCGTCTGAAATGCCTTCCGCGAATAGAAATCTGATCTTTAACCAAGTAAACTGATGCTCCATGGCCACACGCCGAAGATTGATGGCGAAGTGTGGAGATTGAGGGGAGTTCTGGCAAAGGAAAAGAGGGGGAAACAGAGAGAATGAGTGAGATAGAGAGAATGAGACTGGGCAAGAGAGGGGAGAGGTCTGGAGAGGCAGGGGAAAGAAGGGAGAAAGGGAAGAAGGGAAAAGGGGGTGAGGAAATCAAGAGAGGGCAGTGGAGACAGACAGGATGAGAGAGAAGATAGCAAATGCAAGGAAAAGAAATATTACTTTGTTGTTAGAATCTCAATTACACAGTGTATTACTATAATTGAATAGGTTATGCTGTAACCAAACAGTAATCGAATAGTCAAATAAAAGCATGAACCGTAACATAAACATCGCAGTTTTGCGATAGAAATTGAATGAATAGAATCTCGCAAAATACGATGCGAGAGAGAGAGAGAGAGAGGGGGTGTCGAGCATCATGGCCTGATCTTCGTTTGAGTCGTGCACCAGATGCTGTAAACCGCCGCCATATCCAAGGCAATGACAACGAATCTATCCGCCCCTAGTCCGAAGAGACACCCCAGCGATTTTTCTGCTTGTTTCGCTCCACAGATTTTGTTGGGTTGATCGACTGGTGAATCTCGCGAAGAACAAAATCAAGAAGAAAGCTGATCTTCTACCCTCTTGAGGAACAAGTTTTGCAGGGACCTGCAATGGGATACATCGCTCTATTTAAACCGTTCATAAGTAAATAAATGACTCTAATTTAAAAATAATTAATAATTTTCAAATTAAATATTTTAAAATTAGTGATTCATATCTATATGTTTTTAGATGGAAAAAAAAAATGCCTGTGTGGACACCGATTATGTAAAATATTTTTTTCTGGAATTTTATCTCATTAAAAATTTAGTTATTTTTCATTCTAAAACCTATCTCGAATTCTAATGTCTTTTAAATTTATACTGCATCTGCATGTTCCTAAGTTTTCACATTTGATATAATTAAAAATCTAGGCTTAGTTTAATCTCAAAGAGAGTTAGAATTTAACTCATAATTTTTAAAACTATTTTCAATTGTATAACTAAATAAATCTCGATTATTCTATTTCATCCTTACTTGAAATAAAAACACAATTTATTCATGACCGAGGTAACTTAGAAAGCAAGACCTAGAGATGGCTGGCCGAGAAAGATCATATATATTGTACACCAAGACCAGAGGCTCTTGGGATAAAGGTGGGCTATATCTTCCATGTAGAGGAGTCCTTCCGTATCTTAATTTCAACTTTTATATGTTTTAATTTTTTTTTTTTGAAAAAATTAAACATTAACTTTTCATTTAGAAATAAAACATCCCCGAATCCAGGGCTCTTGACCTTCTCATACAGGCATTACTTTTCATCGCCGCAAACACAAGCAAACTCACACTGTACAACTGCATGCATTCAAACTTTCAAAACTTTCAAATACATCGGGGTTATATTTCCATTCAAGTTCCTCCTTTCAAAAGTGTCCAGACTGTCAGCAATTTCTGAGTAGTGTTTGAGCTGTTATTTCTATCTCACTACAGTGTTGACCTTTATCTAAACTGGCCATGTTTCTCTGCTTTCTTTGCTCATTGTCGGTAATTTGTTCTTCCAAATTATTAAGATGAAGACTCGGTACTTGGGATGGAACTGAAGCTTCCAAATGTTCCTCCATTTTTCCTCCTTATTATTGGGACAAAAGACCGATCGGATAAAATAACACAACGTTACACACAGTGAAAGAAAAGAGGAAGAAAAAGTACACAGAAATTTTACGTGAAAAACTCTTCCTAAATCGAAGAAAAAAACCACGGGACATATAGTTCATACTAAGTCCACTGTGTGAAAAAATTGGTTACAAAATCTCCAAAATAGAGTATCTGTTACACACTCAAGAATAACAAAAAAAACCTCTCCAGAGTAAATAGAAAATACTCATTTTTTTTCACTCTCTGTTTTTCTCTTTTCTTCCTCATTGGTAGTACAGTCCTCTCATTTCTTTTTCACACTTGGATTATTTTTACCATTTAAAGTATGCATATATATATTGTTGATCCGTTAAATATTTTATTCCAAATAAAATCTGTCACTGCCAACAATATGAAAATATTCTGTATAAACGGTATCCTGAGATCATGCATATCCTCCTGAGATCACGCATGCTCAGAAAATCTTCTGAATTGGCACCCATGGACCATACTAGATTTTCTGATGGACAGTCAATTATCCATTAACCGGCTTCTTTTCCAAGCCATTCCTCAATTAGAATCCTCATGTGATTTCATACCAGTATCACTAACCAGTAAATATCGTGTCTTCTCTTTGGCCCATTGGCCGTCCGTGCGCTCTGTCCGCATGCTCCGTCTACGTGCCCATTGGTCATCCATTGTCCGTCTTGGCTGTCCGCGCGCCTATGGCTTTTTGGCCGTCCGCCCATTTTGCTCCTTGGATTTCTTGGGCCGGTCAATCTACACATACGGGCCATCCTAGCAAAATGGCAACCTTCCATTTTGTCAACCTTTCATTTTAGCAAATCTGGTAAAATGGCAAACCTTGCTTCTTTGGCTCCATGGCCGGTCAAGGCGTTGACCGGCCATTTGCCACTTTGCCAAACTTCTGCACGCCTTCTTCTTCAGCCAATCGACTGCCTTCCACCTTCACCCGGTCAACTCTGATAACCGTCTTCTGCTCTTCGAAAAGGTGTTCCAACATTTTTCACTCCGAAAAATGCTTTTGTTCTCTGCCGGTCAACCTCTCGTTGACTGGAATCTGCTCTCCAGATTTTCTTTCCGCAAATCTTTCAATGACAAAACTTATTTGTTAAGTCACCAACAATGGAGTGACTAACTCCAATAAATGTCCCCTCACGACCTTGTAGGGAACCTTTGCCGTTACCCGACGACCGTCATCTCCTACCTTTCGGTAACTTTTTCTCAATTGGAACTCTGGTGTTAACCTCTGTAAGCCTGAATGCCACATTCCTCTGCTTCCATGAGCCTAGAGCAATCCCATTCCCCTTCAGCTCCTTCACCGCATTGGTATCATTCTTCATTGCACTCCACCGTGGCAACCTCCTCCTGCCACTTTGACCAATGCCTCCTTTGCTCACCTTGATACTATTCTTGACAATACAGGCCTTTATCAGGTACCGCTCTGAACTCCTACATCCTCTTGCCATTATTGAGGTGCATTTGGTGAGTTTCTACTAGCTGTCACCAAACGCTATCTTGAAATCTTCTTATCAAGCTTCTTGATTGAAATCACATTCACCTTAAATTTGGGGCATATCTTTGGCACGAGCTTGTTCCCATTACTTGTCATCAAGCAAACATCCCCTACACCAAAGAACCCTGCTGACCAGCTTTGTACCCATCTTTAACTCCGTGGCCAACGGGTGTATAATTCATTGGCCTTCATCAGTACAGCCAGAACTCCTACTTTTCCTTACCATTATTGAGGTCCTTTAGTGAGCTTCCACTGGCCATCACCAAACTCCGTCTTGAAGTATTTCTCATCAAGCTTCCCTATTGAAATCACATTCGACCTCAAATTTAGGGCATGTCGTACGCCCTTTAACACGAGCTTGTTCCCGTTACTTGCCCTCAAGCAAATATCCCCTATGCCAGTAACTCTCGACAAGTCACCGTTACCCATCTTCAACACCCCATGGCTAACCGGTGTATAATTCACGAAGTAGGACTTCCTTAGTATCGCATGGTATGAGGCCCCACTATCCATCACCCAACTTGTCTCCTGGCACAGCAGGCTCCATGCTTCCCCTACGTGGACTACCAGGAGATCTTTACAGAAAGTAAAAATCTCCTGATCATCAACATGATCAGGTCTCTCCACATTATTGCTTCTGTTCTCCTTCTTCTTTCTCTGTGGAAAGTTCCTCTTTATGTGACCTTTCTTCCCACAGAAGAAACAACTCCTCTCCTCAGGCTTGCTCCGACTGTTGCTCCTTTTCATTTTATCACCTCCGCCTCGTTCCCTCAATATTCCTCGTCCTCGGCTGCTGGTTGCCACAAGCAAATTTAGCTGAGAGCCTGAGGCCTCACCGTTTCCCCTCCGCCTCAACTCGTTCATAAATAGGAAATCAATGATTTCGTCCAATCTCAGCGTGTCTTTCCCAAATAGCAACATTGTAACTATGTGATCTTATGAGGCCGGCAAGGATGCCAGTAACACCAATACTTTATCTTCTTCATTGATCTCCTCATCGAGGGTCGATATTTGCGTCACTAGCCGATTAAACTCATCCAAGTTCTTCCCAAAACTCTTACCTTCAGACAACCGCAAGTCATAAAACTACTTCTTCACATGCAGCCTTGTTGTCAAAGACTTGGACTTATACCTGCTTTCAAACTTTTCCCAAACCTCCCCCGGGTCTGACAGACTGATGACCTCTTAGAGTGTGTTGTCCACCAAACACAACTTATTAGTACAGTTGGCGGGATCCCTCTTGTCTTGCCACTCGTCCTCGGTCAAGTTCTTTTGCTTCTCCTTCATTTTTTGAAGAGCTTTTACCGTTTCTTCTCGGGTCAAAATATTCCTCACCATTTCTTATCAAATAATGAAATTATTTTCACCATTGAACTGCTCCACACTGAACAGCACATTCTTCGCCGATGACACCATCCAACCGACGATTCACAAACCTATCTCTGTTACCACTTGTTGAGGCAAAAGACCGTTCGGATAAAATGACACAATGTTAACAGGATGGTCGGACAAAATGACACAACGTCACACACAGTGAAAGAGAAGAAGAAGAAGAAGAAGAAGTACACACAAGTGTTACGTGAAAAATCCTTCCTGAATTGAAGAAAAAAAATCACAGGATACAAAATCCACAACAAGTCTACTATGTAAAAAATTGGTTACAAAACCCCCAAGATGGAGTATCCGCCACACACTCGAGAATAATAAAGAAAAATCTCTCCAGAGTAAGTAGGAAACACTCCTTTCTTTTCAGTCTCTATTTTTCTCTTTTTTCTTCCTCACTGATGGTGCGCTCATCTCTTTTCTTTTTCACACTTGTATTATTTTCACCATTTATAGTATGCATATATATATATTATTGATCTGCTGTATATTCTATTCTAGATAAAATCTGTCCCTATCAATAATATTAAAATACTCTACATAAACGATGCCTTGAGATCACGCATATCCTCCTGAGATCACGCATACTTAGAAAATTTTCTGATCTAGCACCTATGGGCCCTACTAGATTTTCTGATGGATGGTCAATTATCCATTGACCGACTTCTCTTCAAAGCCATTTCTCCATTAGAATCCTCAGGCGACTTCATATCGGTATCACTAATTGGTAAATACTGTCTTCCCTTTGGCCCATTGACCGTTCGCGCGCTCTGTCTGCATTCTCCGTCCGCGTACCCATTGGTCGTCCGTTGTCCGTCTTGGCCGTCCGAGCGCCTATGGCTTCTTGGCTGTCCACCCATTTTCCTTATTGGCCTTCTTGAGTCGGTCAACTCATTGACTGGCCATCCTACACATATGGGCCATCTTAACAAAATGGTCAACCTTTCATTTTGTCAACCTTTCATTTTAGCAAATCTGGCAAAATGGCAAACCTTGCTTCATTGGTTCCATGGCCGATCAAAGCGTTGATCTGCCATTTGCCACTTTGCCTAGCTTCTGCGCTCCTTCTTCAGCCCAGCTTCTGCCTCCTTCTTCAACCGATCGACTGCCTTCCGCATCCATCCAGTCAACTTTGATGGCCATTTCCTGCTCTTCAAAAAGGTGCTCCAATATTTTTTACTCCGAAAAATGCTCTCCGCCGATCAACCTCCCGTTGACCGTCTTTCGTTCTTCGTCAGTCAACCTCCCATTGACCGGAATCTGCTCTCCGAATTTACTCTTCTCAAATCCTCCGATGACAAAGTTTGTTTGTTGAGTCTCCCACAAGGGAGTGACTAATCCCAATAAATTTTTCTTCACGACCTTGTGGGGAACCTTCGTCATTACCCGGCGACTGTCATCTCCTCCATCCAGTAGTTTCCCCTCAATTAGAACTTCAGCATTAACCTCCGTAAGCCTGCATGACACCTTCCTCTGCTCCACTAAGTTTGGAGCAATCCCACTCCCCTTCAGCTCTTTCACCGCAGTGGTATCATTCTTCATTGCACTCTACCGTGGCAACCACCTCCTACCACTTTAACCAATACCCCTTTTGGTCACCTTAATACTTTTCTTGACAATACAGGCCTTTATCAGGTACCGCTCTGAACTCCTACATCCTCTTGCCATTATTGAGGTGCATTTGGTGAGTTTCCACTGGCTGTCACCAAGCAATGTCTTGAAATCTTCTTATCAAGCTTCTTGATTGAAATCACATTTGACCTTAAATTTGAGGCATATCGCACGTCCTTTAGCACGAGCTTGTTCCCATTACTTGTCATCAAGCAAACATCCCCTACACCAGCAACCCTTGACAAGCCACTGTTACCCATCTTTAACACTCCGTGGCCAACGGGTGTATAATTCATAAAGTGGGACTTTCTCGGTGTCGCATGGTGTGAAGCCCCACTATCCATCACCCAACTCGTCTCCTGGCACGGCAAGCTCTGTGCTTCCCCTGCGTGGACAATCAAGAGATCTCCAAAGAAAGCAAAAATCTCCTGATCATCAGTATGATCATATCTCTCCATATCATTGCTTCTGCCCTCCTTTCTATACGGACAGTCTTGCTTTATATGACCTTTCTTCCCACAAAAGAAGTAACTTTTTTCCTCAAGCTTGCTCCGACCGTTGCTCATCTCCATTTTGCTGCCTCCACTTCGTTCCCTCGATTTTCCTCGTCCCCGATTGTTGGTTGCCACAAATAGATTTTGCTGAGAGCTTGAGGCCTCACAGTTTTCCTTTCGCCTTAACTTATTCATAAGTAGGGAAGTTATGACCTCGTCCAATCTCAACATATCCTTCCTGAACAACAACTTCGTGACTATGTGATCGTACGAGACTAGAAAGGATGCCAACAATACTAATGCTTTATCTTCCTCATTGATCTCCTCATCAAGGGCCAACATCTACGTTATTAGTCGGTTGAACTCGTCCAAGTGCTTTTCAAAACTCTCACCTTTCAAATAACCGCAGGCCAAAGAACTGCTTCTTCACATGTGGCTTAATTGTCAAGGATTTGAACTTATACCTGCTTTCAAATTTCTCCCAGACCTTCGCCCGGTCTGACAAACCGAGGACCTATTGGAATGTGTTGTCCGCTAAACAAAACTTAATAGTATAGTTGGCAAGATCCCTCTTATCTTGTCACTCGTCCTCGATCAGGTTCTTTGCTTCTCCTCCCATTTTCGAAGAACTTTTACCGTTTCTTTTCCGGTCAAAATATTTCTCACCCTTTCCTACTAAAGGATGAAATTATTTTACCCATTGAATTACACCACATTGAACGGCACATTCTTCACCGATAACACCATCTAACTGACGGTTCACAAACTTGTCTTTGATACCACTTACTGGTAAAAAAGGCTGATCGGAAAAAATGATACGTCACATACAGTAAAAGAAAAGAGAAAAAAGAAGCACACATAAATTTTACGTGAAAAACCTTTCTTGAACCGAAGGGAAAAACCATGGGATATAGAATCCACAGTAAGTCTATTATACGAAAAATTGATTACAAAACCCCCGAGATGGAGTATCCGCCACACACCTGAAAATATCAAAGAAAAACCTTTCCAAAATAAGTAGGAAACACTCCTTTCTTTTCACTTTATGTTTTTCTCTTTTCTTCCTTACTGATGGTGCACTCTTCTCTTTTCTTCCTCACACTTCGATTATTTTCACCGTTTACAATATATATATATATATATATATATTGTTTATCCATTGAATATTCTATTCCAAACAAAATAAGTCTCTACAAACAATATGAAGATACTCTGCATAAACGGTGCCATGAGATCACGCATGTTCAAAAAATCTTTTGAATTGACACCAATGGACCCTATTGGATTTTCAGATGGATGGTCAATTATCCATTGACTGGCTTCTCTTCCAAGCCATTCCCCAATGAAAATCCTCGGGCAATTTTATACCAGTATCACTAACTGATAAATACCGTGTCTTCCATTTGGCCCATTGGCCGTCCGCGCACTCCATTTGCGTGCCCATTGGCCGTCCGCTGTCCGTCTAGGCCGTCTGCACGCCTATGGCTCCTTGGCCGTCTGTGCGTCTATGACTTCTTAGTCGTTCGCCCATTTTGCTCCTTAGCTTCCTTGGGCCGGTCAACTCATTGACCGGCCATCCTACACATATGGGCCATTATAGTAAAATGGCCAACCTTCCATTTTGTCAACATTTTATTTTAGCAAACTTGGCAAAATGGAAAACCTTGCTTCCCTGGCTCCATGACCTGTCAAAGCGTTGATCAGCAATTTGCCATTTTTCCCAGCTTCAGTGTGCCTTCTTCTTCAGCCGATCGACTACTTTCCGCCTTCACCTGGTCAACTCTGATGACCCTCTTCTACTCCCCAAAAAGATGCTCCAATATTTTCTACTCCAAAAAATACTCTCCGCTGGTTAACTTCCTGTTAACTGTCTTCCGTTCTCTACCGGTCAACTTCCTGTTGATCGGAATCTGCTCTCCGGATTTGCTCTCCGCAAATCCTTCGATGACAAAACTTATTTGTTGAGTCATCTACAAGGAAGTGGCCAATTTCAACACTTATTAGGGTAGTCCTGCAGCAATTCATGTGCTCCTTTGACGTTGTAGTTGCCCGAGCTGGAGGTCCTGTCTGATTGATGATGAAGGTGAATTGTTACCTCCCGATATTTGGTGTTCCGATTTAAGAACTATTTCTGTGTATAACTAATTGATGATATTTATCTGGCCCATTATGGGTTATTTTATTTCGCGGACTTAATTCAAATATTGTGGAATTAAATATTTGAAATGTTACGGTTAATTAAGAATTAAAATTTTGGCCTATTATAACTGTAGAAATCAGACTTAGAGGACCGGATTGGGTGAATTAAATTGGAAAGAATTTGGTATAATATTTCTTGAAATATAAGGAATAATTCTTATGGTAATTTAAAATTGAGGGTAGCTGGTTATGGAGGGTTCTTCGACATAATTTTGCAGCAAGGATTTTGCGTTATTAAGGACAGTAGCCTAATTTGGTATCCTATTGAACCGGCGGAGTTGAGAAGAAACTTCAAACAAATGTTTTGTGAGATATTGATGAGGAAATGATTAAGGAAGAAAATTGCTCGGTAGTCGGCTAAACCCTGGAGGTTTGGGAAGAATTAGGGTTTTCTCCTCCTATTATAATTCATCAAAGAGGGAAGAAAATCCAAAGTAGAAATCAGCCAGAGAAACAGAGAGAGGGAAGGAGAAAAGAGAAGGAAAAAAAATAAAAGGGTAAGTGATTAATGACTTTCTTGGTGTAACCCATGACCTTTCATTGTTATTTTATTGAGGAATCATGTTATAGATTTTAGTGTTTAGTGATAATGCTTGCTAGATTGAAGTATATGTTGGGGTCACTCCCGAGTGGCATGAAGTCCGCGGATTCCATTGGAAGAATGGACGATGACTGTGATTGAAGCGTCGTGTCCGAGAGGACTTGTGGACGAGGATTCCTTTGTGGAAGCGTCATGTCCGAGCATTGTCGAGGGCGAAAAGCCTAGAGTTGTAGGTATTGACTCTATCAGCGTGGGCCTTTGGTGGCGTTTTGCGGAGTGGGTTGGTCACCCACTGCGATTGGATGTTATCCCTCTTATCTGCGCTGTCATGGCAAGCCTAGGGCGTAGGTCTGGAGACTTACGCCAGGTAGGGTGGGCGGACACGCCACCCTTGTGTATAAATATAGAAGCTTGGTGCCCTTGCTGTTGAGTGGAAAGTGTAGTACTTAAGCGTGCTAGAGCTGGGACATTATTGAGTTTCTTGAGCCTTGAGAGAGCTGTGGGCAAGTTTTGTTATAAAGATAGAGTGAGATACACTTTGAGAGAGGAAAGTTGTACACTTGAGATTGTTTTCTTTCGTTAGAGCTTGAGTAGCCAACACTTGTAAACAAATCTCTTATAGTACATTCCTTCGTGGTTTTCCCTTGGTTTGAGAAGGATTTTTTCACGTTAAAATTTGTGTGTTCTCTTTTTGTTCTCTATTCTTACTTTCCTTGCTTTCAGGAGCTCTTCTCTCGTGCTTTCCGAGAACTCTTGTCCATCTCGTCACCGTACTCTGTCCAGAATGCACTGGCGTTTTGCGCCAACAAGTGGTATCGAGACTTTGGTTCTTTGTCTTGTTCTTTGTTTGCGATGGAGTCTGAGCAAAATACCTTGCTTAAATGGGTCCAACTATGACAGTTGGTAAAGCAAGATGTCGACTTGTTGTATGTGAAGTCCATGCACAATCCGGTTTTTGCCACGAAAAGCCGACGGGAAAAACGGGGACGAGGCATGGGCGCTGAACACAAGCAAGTGTGCGGTCTTATAATGCGGATTCGTTGATGACAACGCACAACCACATTCGCAGAGAAACGAATGCCAAGGCGCTTTTGGGAAAAGCCGAGAAGCTTTTAGCCTCGAAGTCGGGGAATAACAAAATTTATCACTTGATGAGGCTGGTGCATATCCGTTACAAGGACGGATCATCATTGCGCATCAGACCACTGAATGAATTCAGTACGTGTGGACCGGTGATGCATGGGTATTAAGTTCGAGGATGAGGTGCTCGGACTGCGGCTCCTAGTGCAACCCTCCCGGACTCTTGGGAGACCATGAGGTCACCATTGCCAATACGGCTCAAAGCGCGTGGTGAGTTTAGAGATGGTCAAAGGAGTGTCTTTGGTGAGGAGGAGTGCGGCGGCGTTCTCGAAAACGACCTCTCAACGATCAGGGTCCTTGTCCTTTTCGAGGAAAGAGGCCGGGGACGTGGCCCCCAGTCGAAGACAAAGGGCGGAGTAAGTCACGTTCGGTACCCGGATATGGAGGTGCCATCATTTGTGGGCAGAAGGGCCACATCAAGAAATTTTGTTACAAATGGAAGCGTGAGAACGGCTGGAGGAGAGATAGGGGCACAAAGAGACGCGGCGAGGAAGAGTCCTTGGTCTGTCATCACGGAGGTGACCTTCTCTTGGCTTGCGAGTCATAAGACTCGGTGGCGTGGGCGAGCATTTTCACGCCCAGGTGGTGGATTACAGCGCGTCTATCCACGTCACTCCCTGAGAAGGCATTCTCCACTTATACTCATTGCGCCCAAGGAGTATTGAAGATGGGCAACATGGAGACGTCCAAAATGGTTGGACGAGGAGACATTTCCTTGTTAACCAACACTGGTGCCCGGCTGATTTTGAGGGACGTCCGACACGTCCCGATATTCGCATGAATATTCTTTCACTCGGCGATGAGAAGGCTACTGCGTCTTTTTTTTGGCGATTTCAAGCGAAGAAGACTCGATGGTGGTTGCAGGAGTAAAGGCCTCGAGCCTTTACACGATGAAAAATCTGTGCCGAGGTAGCGGAGGTGAATGCTACGAGGAGTGTGAGTCCTCGGGCTGTGGCATAAGAGACTCGGACATATGAGCGTGCGTGGCATGAGTCATCGCGAAAAAGGGTCTCATTAGAAGATGGATGGAGAAATCAGAGGACTTGCCCTCACTTGCATGACGGGAAGCAAAGAAGGGTCTCTTTTCGGAGACGCATCTTCGAAGTCGAGATCTTGGAACTTCGTCCACACAGACGTGTGTGGGCCTCTACCGGAGAAGTCATTTGGAGGTGCACAATACTTTGTGACCTTCATTTGTGATTGTTCTAGGAAAACATCAGGGTGTTCCCGGTGAAGACGAGGACCGGTTGCGGGAACCTTTGAGCGATTCCATGCGCTCGTTGAGCGAGAAGGCGGGAAGAGGTTGAAGGCCGTGCGGAGGAGCGAAAACGGCGAGAGTTCATTGGACGTTTGATACCTATTTGCAAAACGCTCGGCATCAAACATCGAAGACTCCACCAAAGGCGCCCTGCAAATAAATGGCGTGGCGAGAGGATGAATCGCACACCGATGGAAAGGGTCGGGTGCATATTGTCAGAGGCAAAGGCTTCGGGATCCTTTTTGGCTAGGCCTTGAAGACGGCCACCCACGTGATCAACCAATCGCCTTGTAAGCCTCTGGATGGAGAAGTTTGAGCAAATTTGGACCGAAAAGAACGACACAACCATCTCAGGACTTTTGGCTGTAGAGCCTTTGTTCATGTCCCGAGGAGATAAGAGATCAAACTTGAGCCAAAGACCATGCAATGCGTCTTTAAGGGCTATGGTGAGGATGAGTTTGGGTTCAGATTGTATGACCCAAAGGAGAAGAAGGCGGGTGCGATCCCGAGGCGTGGTTTTTCGTTGAAGGCAGACCATAGAGGACTTTGGGAAAGAGCTGAAGTCTCCACCCACACTTCCCGGGCGGACAAGAGTGACAATGTCGGCACAACATCTTGCATCCGAGGCCATCGGACCGAGAGTTGTTGCCAGCCAAGATCGGGAGATTCAGCGCCTCGGGATCGGGTTGAAGATTTGGTGCCTGAGAGGATGGGGAGGCACTTGTGGGGAGACTGAGTGCCTAGAGGCGTCCATCCATCCGCCTTCCGGCCCGGTGAGTATGTCCTCCTCACTGTCTTTGGAGAACCAGGAGGATTTTAGAGCGAGGCTATGAGGAGCTCCCGAGGATAAATGGTTTGAGGCTATGAAAGAGGAAATGGCCTCACTTCATAAAGAACCATACCTTTGAGCTAGCCAAGCTGCTAAGGGGAAGAAGGCCCTGAAGAACAAATGGGTCTTCTGCTGAAGGCGACAGGACCAGGCGCCCCAAGACCTGTGGCAAGACTTGTGGTCGAGAATTTGAGTCAACGAAAAGGGTGTTGACGATAAAATTATTCTGCGCTGTTGTGAAGATGTCCTCGGTCAGTGTAGTGCTCGGGTGGCAGCAACGTTGGACCTGGAGATTGAGCAACTAGACGTCCGGACGGCCTTTCTCCATGGAGATCTAGAGGAAGAGATCTACATGGAGCAACCAGACAGTTTTGAAGTTAAAGGAAAGGAGGGGCTGGTTTGTTGTTTGAAGAAGAGCTTGTATGGGCTGAAACAAGCTCTGAGACAGTGGTATCGGAAGTTTGAGTCTGTTATGGTTGAACAATGGTACCATAAGACTTCTTCGGACCACTGTGTCTTTGTGCATAAGTTCTCGGAAAATCACTTTGTCATCCTTCTTCTTTATGTGGATGACATGCTGGTGGTTGGACAGAATAGTGCTCGAATCAACGAGCTGAAGAAGCAACTCGAACAGTCTTTCGCCGTGAAAGACCTCGAGCCGTGAAATTAATTCTTGGGATCGAATTTCGCGACCCAGATAGGGCAAGAAGCTTTGGCTGTCCCGGAAGGCTACATTGAAAAGGTGCTTCGGCATGGAAGGGTCGAGCACAGCCGGCACACCATTAGCCAACCATTTTAGGGTCGAGTAAACAGAAGTGTCCGTCCTCGGACATTGAGAAGAAGCGTATGAGTAAAGGTTCCTTACTCCTCGGCCGTTAGCAGCCAATATGTACGCGGCCGTGTTTTGCCGGACATTGCTCATGCGGTTGGCCTTGTGATTCCTCTCAAACTTCGGGTATGGAGCATTGGTCAGCGGTGAAATAGATTTTGAGATATCTCTGCAGGACCTCGAGACAGGTTTCTGATTTGGGGATGAAAAGCCTCGATTGATTGCGTACAAGCCTTGAGATATGGCAAGGACGTTGATTCTCGGAAATCAGCGTCCCAGGATACTGGTGAAATTTGCGGGAGGGCGGTCTCTGGCGGTCAAATTCTGAAGTGCGTCGCTCTCTCATGACGGAAGCGTTTATTGCGATGGCCAAGGGCACAGAAAGAGATGCTTTGGATGAAGAGGTTTGTCCAGTATCTAAGGCATGTTTCGCGATCCTTTGTGATAGTCAAAGTGCCATTCACTTGTGTAAAAACTCCTCATTCCATTCTCGGTGAAAACATATTGACGTGCGATATCATTGGGTGATAGATGTTTTTGATGATGGGCGGTATCAATTGGGAAGGTCCGTCCTGAAGAAAATGGGTGGTTTTCATGATCAAGATTTTGCCAAAGGAAGCTTGAAGCTTGTTGTGACATTGCCGGTCTAACTAACTTCACTCGGTCGTGAGGGAAGTTTGTTTGGGGTCACTCAGTGGCGTGAAGTCCGCGGACTCCATTGGAAGAACGGGATTTGCTGTGATTGAACGTGCAGAGGACTTGTGGACGAGGATTCCTTTGTGGAGCGTCGTATCCAGGCATTCAAGGACGGGACAAAACACAGAGTTGTAGGTATTGACTCTATCAACGTAGGCACTGGCGTGGTGGCCGTTTTGCGGGTGGGTTGGTCGCCCGCTCTGATTGGATGTTGCGTGTGCATTCCCAATGGCACCTTTTGCCCAGGACACGGCAAGCATGCTTTGTCATGGCAAGCCTAGGCGTAGGTGCGAGACCTCGCCGCCGTGGAAATTTAGACGCCACCCTTGTGTATAAATATAGAAGCTTGGTGCCCCTTCTTTTTGAGTGGAAAGTGTAGTACTTAAGAGTCTTAAGGCTGACATTGTTGAGTTCAAAGGCCTTGGGAAATTGTGCAGCGATTTTGTTGTAAAGATAGAGTGAGATCTGGCTTTGAGAGAGGAAAGTCGTATCTTGGGTATTTTCTTTCGTTAGAGCAGTGACATGTGAATTTAATTTTAGGTACGTTCGTTCAATTCGTTTTTTTAAGCTGGTTTGAGAAGGGTTTTAAAATTAAAATTTGTGTGTTATTTTGTTATTCTTACTTTCTTTCCTTACTTGGTCGAGCTCTTCGTGTCTTTGTCCCGAACTGTTGTCAGTTCGATTGGCCATCTTTCTGTCGAATACTTTCCGCGTTTTGCGCCAACAGTATAGTCAGAAAAAACTAAATTAGCAGAACACTATAGCATAAAAATAAAAGAAATTAACTACCCGATTAATTGGGTCTAGATTTTCAACATTCCCCCGTAAACCCAATTTCCATGAGTTCTCATCCCGACATGAATTTCAGACTCTGAGACGTAACTTGATTGATTGAGTGATTCGCAGTAAACCAATTTAACAGTCTTGCTCTTGACATGATATCTGATGAAATAAAAACGAGTATAAATGTATTTGCTCCTTTCACGGAAAATAATATTCTTCGAAAGGGCAATTGTGGATTTTTCATCCACATGAATTTCAGTTGTTTCTTCTTGTAAAAAGGTTCCAGAATTTTAAGAGATTTTTCAACCAAATCATATGACAGATAGTGGCATCAGCTGCAACATACTCAGTTTAGCAAGCTAGCAGGGTAATAATCGGCCATTTCGATGACGACCAGGTGAAAGCTTCATGACAGGTGGTACTCTTCCGGTCATCCATATCCCTGCCCCAATCACCATCCGAGTATCCATGGAGCTTAAAATCAGAAGAGTTATAAAACATACAATCATTGTCCCTTTGGTGAGTCTCAAATTTCTTTTGGCTGCTTCAAGATGGAGAATTCAGGGAGCATAAGCCACTCGACTGTCAGGAGAGATGCAAGGCATTTCCACAATAGGGTTACAGTGGATTACGCTCGTTGCAACTCAGTCTAGCTCATGTATCTACTAATTAATCTAACTCCATATAGAATATTTGGTCTTGGTCACTCGAGATACTGCAAGTTTCCAACTAAGCTTTTAAAGGAGGTTGGATCCACCTTCCTACTGTTGGTATTCCTTTTCTAACTTAGCCCTCAATCAAGAGTATGCACTGGATTTTGAGAATAACTTTCACATAAGAGCTCTGGGAGATGAAGATTCCTTCTTTGGTTTGATTAACTCCAAATCCCAGAAATTGGCTCATCAAGCCAAGATCTGTCATATCAAATTCTTTAACCATCCTTCTCTTGAAATCTTTGAATGACAAAGGATTATTTCCAGTGAAATTAAATCATCCACATAAAGACATACCACAAGTACATCTCCATTGGCATCAGTCTTCTTCATGTACACAGCATGCTCATAGGGACATTACTCAAAGCCTTGACTATGAAAGTATTGATCAATTTGTGCTTTTCAGGCTCTCGGTGCTTGTTTGAGGTCATGAAGAGCCTTCCTGAGTTTGTACACCTTATTCTCATGACCTTTCTTTATATAGCCAATGGGTTGCTGAATATAGGTTTTCTCTTGAAGATATTCCGCTCATAAAAACAGATCACCTCAAGTTGGAAGACCTTCCACTTGAATTGCGCAGCCATGGCAATGATTAGTCTGATTGTTTCCATTTGGGCTACAGGGGTAAAAACTTCATCCTTGTTAATGCCCTATTGTTGTTTGTGGCCTTGACGCACCAACCGGGCCTTGTATCCTTGGATTTCTCCCTTAACATATCTCTTTATTTCATACACCCTCTTTACCTCGATAGCCATTTTTCCTTGAGGAAGTTTAGATAAGGGCCAAGTTTTGTTTGTTTTGTTTTGTTTTTCTTTCTCTATCGCATGAATTTCTTCTTCCATGGCCATAGTCCATTTCTCCTCCCTATTAGCTTCTGCAAAGTTTAGAGGTTCAGAAGTAGTCAAGAAACAAAACAGACTCAAGTTTACCTCTTCTTGATTGTCCAAATCTTCATAGATGTTCATCAGGTTTCTTGTCTTTACTAGCCTATTGCTTGAACTGCCATCATCAGATAGTGGTTGCGTGTGTGGTGATGAAAATTATTGTGCATTGCTTAGAGGCAACGGAATTGCTGGACTTTCCAGTGGAGTCTGTAAGATTATCTCTTTCAGTTTTCCTTCTCCTTCAACATGTAGTTCGGCCATCTTTTTTCCTTCTTCCTTCCAACTTCAAAAACCAGATTCCTGAAACCTCACATCTCTGCTGAAGAAAACCTTTTTTCTGATAGGATTGTAAAGCTTGCATAGCATGGCTGGACTTCCATAACCAAGAAAAATGCATGCTCCTTCTATGTCATCTGGCTTTGTTCTTCTTTCCTCTGGAATTTTGGCATAGGCAAGGCAGCCAAAAATTCTAAAATGTGACACACTAGGCTTGTGAGTACTCCAAGCTTCCTCAGGTGTCTTGGGATACACACTTTTTGTGGGACATCTGTTGAGTACCTATGCAGCACAAAGAACAGCTTTGGCCCAAAAATTTCTTGGCACTTTTTTTTTCTTTCATCATACATCTCACCATACCAAGAGTGGTTTGATTTCTTATTTCAGTAATACCATTGAGTTGAGATGTGTAAACGGGAGTTAATTGATGTACAATACCATGATCTTTGCAAAAATCCTTAAAGACTTCTGATGTGTATTCACCATCTTTATCGGATCATAGCATCTTCAATTGATAAGCACTTTGTTTTTCCACAAGCTACTTGAATTTTGTGAAAGCTCCAACGCTGAAGATTAATTCCTCAAGAAGTATACCCAAGTTTTACGGCTAAAGTCATCAATGAAAGTAAGAAAGTGCCTATTTTTTCTATTTGAAATAGGTTTGAGGGGTCCACAGATGTCAATACAAACAAGTCCAAGACAATGAGTTATTCTCCAACTTACAGATCCTGAAAATTTGCTTCTGTGATGTTTCCCAAGGGTGCAATTGCCACAGATTTGGTGAGGAGTAGAAATAAATAACAATTCCTTCACCATCTTCTTTTAAGCAAGAAAAGCTGCAGACCTCCGAAGTTCAAGTGATCAAATCTGTGATGCCAAGTCCAAGAATCATCAAGTGTGAATGCACTTAAGCAACTGGGTGAGTCCTGTTGGATCTGTGGAGGGAATAGCCTTCCTTTAGTCATGTTAACATGAGTCACAATGCTTCTACAACTGTCCAGCAAAGTAAGCCTTGTTTTTCAAGCTTATGCAGTAATTATTCTCCATGAGTTGTCCCACAAAGGCGAGATTTCTTCTTAGTTTTGGCACAAAGTAAAAATTTGAGATAAAATCACGTCCACCCGTTTCTAAGTTTAATGAGAATTCTTCCAACTGCTTTTACCTCTACATAAGTATTATCTCCAAACGTGAAATGGCCCTTCACCTTTTCATCAAGATCAATAAATAGCTCTCTTTTTCCAGACACACATGATTGGCGGCCCCAGTATCAGTAAACCATGTATTGAAATCATCTTCTGAAATATTATGGTGTGCAGACAAGAGGATAGGAGGCACAGTCGTAGAAGAAACAGTGGCAGTTTCGTCATTCTCAGTCACATTTGCTACTTCGAACACACCAGTTTCTCATCCAAACCAACGGTCATTTTTGAAATGTCCAAATTTGCCACTGTCAAAAACATTGTACATTTCTTTTATGAAACGTACCTTGTGATCTTCCTCTTGCTCCTCGTCTGGCTCTACCTCCTCTTCCTCTGAAAGAGAAATTTTCACTACCTCTGCCTTGAGAATTGGATTTGATACCAATTCCTTCGTTACCCTTTCCATAGTAGAAGCTGTTGACAGATGGTTTTCTGTGAGAGCTTGTATCATTGCTATCTTCTTTAACTCCAAATCAAGTTCAGTTTGGAGGGCCTGTTCTAAAGAACCGCTGGTTTTTTTCTTCAGCCGTTGCTCATGCACTTCCAGTAGACTGATCAACTCATGGGTTTTCATGGAAATCAAATCTTGTGTTTCTTCTATTAACATTACAACATAATCAAATCCAAAAGGTAACGAGCAAGATTTTTTCAATTACCTCCTCGTCAATTTTATGCCCACCATTTCTTTTCATGTTATTCATAATCACCAACATTCTGACAAAGTAATCCAACATTCTGACAAAGTAATCCCATATGGATTCAGAATCAGTCATTCAAAGCTCATTGAATTCGGTCTGCAGCATTTTCAGGCACATCTTGATCACTTTATCAACTGTCCTCTATGTGAAGCTCTGAGAATCTCCCATACTTCTCGAGAGGTTTTGATGTTAACAATTTTTTTTCAAATTCATTTCATTAATCGCTTAATTTAGTGCAAATAGGGCTCTTCTGTCCTCCTTTTTAATATCCATCAGTTATTTCTTCTGGTCTGAGTGAGAACTTCTTCTTCCTCGGCACTGGGATTTAGAAACCCAATGGATCAAGAATCTCCCACAAGTCCTATGACTCTAACAGAACTTTAAATTGAATGTTCAACAAATCATAGTTCCCCTTAGGGAGCTTGAGAAATTGAAAAGGAAAAGTTCCACCCTCTACCTTCAACATGGCAGCGAAAGCACAGAGTCTCCCAGACTGTAACACCATTGACAGCTGGGGATTTTATACAAAACAGAGATAAACTCTGTACACAGTAAAGAAAAGAAATGGACAAGAATATCAAGAGAGAAAGGAAAAGCCAGATCTGTGTTTTCCATCATGCAAAAAGCACATTTAAACGACACATGCTCTTTCAAATCCCCCGTGATCCAGAAAACAGGAGAAAAAAATTATCAAAAAAAAATCTCATGAAAATAAAATTAATTGATTGGGTATTGATTTCCAACAATACATAACTTCCTCGAGTTGGCGTAAAACGGAAGACACGGTGACCTCTCGGACAGACCACTCGGATGCCAACACAGATGAGCGCTCGGACGGAAGGGCAACAGTAGAGATAGAATAAGTGAAAAAACACACACGAGATTTTAACGTGGAAAGACCCTTCTCAACTAAGGAAAAAACCACAAAAGAATGCACTATAAATGGTTGATTGTTTACAAGAATGTTATTACATATGTTCAAAACAAAGAAGCAATCACAAGTGTATATCTCGATCTCTCTAGAAAAGTGTCTCTCTCTCTATCTTTACAAAGAAAAGCTTGCCCCATGGCTCTCTCTATACATACTCAAGTGATGCACAACAAAGAAAGAGCACAAGTATATATACATATACACAAGGAAGTTAGTGGGCGGCCAGCCACCCTAGCAGTATGGTGGCAAGACCACACATTCTAGGCTTTGTCACTGCGGCGCACACCAGCTGCGAGTGGCGGAGCACATCATCCCATGGAAGTTGTAAGTTACTCAAACTTCTAATCGTGGTAAGCCCTTTTCCCACTGCAGACGCAATTGCAGAGGAACCTACGGAGAGAGAGTCAATGCCTAGGCATTCAGAGTCCTCGTCCATGTCTTCAGCTATCTCTCGGACATGACTCTTCCAACTGGCCCTCGTCCATTTTCTTCCACATGTCCACGAACAAAATACCACGAAGGAAGTGACCCCAACAAACCTCCCCTCACGACTGAGTGGGAGCGAAATTAGTCAGACCGGCAATGTCACAACAAACTTTCAGCTTTTCCTTTGGCAAAACCTTAGTCAACATGTCCGAGCCATTCTCATCCGTCCGGACCTTTCCAATTGATAGTTACCCTTCATCAAAAACATCTCTCATCCAATGATATCGCACGTCAATGTGTTTTGACTTGGAATGGAATGAGGAGTTTTTACATAAGTGAATGGCACTTTGGCTATCACAAAGGACTGCGTACTCTTCCTGCCTTAGACCCAATTCTTGGACGAACCTTTTCATCCACAGCATTTCCTTGCAGGCCTCGATCAAGGTAATGAACTCTGCCTCCATAGTCGAGAGGGCAATGCACTTCTGCAACTTGGACTACCAGGAGACTGCCCCTCCCGCAAATTTCACCAAGTACCCAAACGTTGATTTCCGAGAGTCAACGTCTCCGGCCATGTCGGCGTCCGTGTACCCAACCAGCTAAAGCTTCTCCCCTCCAAAATGCAAACCCATCTTTGAAGTCCCACGGAAACATCTGAAAATCCACTTCACTGCGGACCAATGCTCTATCCCTGGGTTTGAAAGAAATCTGCTGACAAGACTAACCGCATGAGCAATGTCTGGCCACATACACACGGCCGCGTACATCAAACTACCAACGGCCGAGGAGTAAGAAATCTTACTCATGCGTGCTTTCTCTGTGTCCGAGGACAGACACTGTTGCTTGCTCAGTCTAAAGTGGTTGGCAAGAGGGGTACTGACAGGCTTGGAGCTTTCTATATTGAATTGCTAAAGCACCTTTTCAACATAACCTTCCTGGGACAGTCAGCGCTTCTTGTCCCCTCGGTCACGAAATATTTTGATCCCCAGAATCTTCTTTGCCGGTTCGAGGTCCTTCATGGAAAAGGACTACCCCAGTTGCTTTTTCAAATCCTTGATCCGAGCATTGTTCTGTCTGACAACTAGCATGTCGTCCACATAAAGGAGGATGGCGAAATCGTTCTCGAAAAATCTCTAGACAAAGACACAGTGGTCGGAAGTAGTCTTATGGTATCCTTGTCCAATCATGACAGATTCAAACTTTCGATACCACTGTCTCGAAGCTTGCTTTAACCCGTACAAGCACTTCCTCAAATGACAGACCAGTCCTTCCTTTCCCTTTATCGAGAACCCTTCTAGTTGCTCCATGTAGATTTCTTCTTCAAGATCACCATGAAAAAATGCTATCCAGGACGTCCGGTTGCTCTATCTCCAAATCCAAAGTGCAATCCAATCGAGGCACCACGGATGACCGACATCATCGACCCCGGTGCAAATATTTCCTCAAAGTCAACGCCCTTGCGTTGACTAAAAGCCTAACCACAAGCCATGCCTTGTGTCTTGGTCTGAGAAATGTCCTCGGTCGTCTTGATGGAAGACCCACTTGTTCTTGAGGGCCTTCTTCCCGTTGGGCGGCTTGCCGGCTCAAAGGTATGGTCCTCATGAAGGGAGGCCATTTCTTCCTTCATTACCGAACCATTTGTCCTTAGGCGCTATGGCCTCGCCGAAAATCTTCGGGTTCTCGGCATCGGTAGTAGGACGTACTCACTTGCTAGCAAGCGGACGGACGGACGTCTCTCCCTGGACGACCGTCTCACAGGGGTCACCACGGCATGTTGAGGTGCCTGATCTTCAACCTGATTCTGCTGAGGGGTTGGAACCGCTTCATCATTGTTATCAGCCATTCTTAGTCCGTCGTCCTCGGACTCAAGAGATACTGGACGGACAGCTTCAACGACAACTCTATCCGTCCGGGAAGTGTTAGGTTGAGACTTCTTCTCTTTCTCAATGTCCTCGATGGTCTCTTTTTCAACAAAGACCACGTCTCGAGACCGGACCAGCTTCCTTTTCATTGGGTCATAAAATCTATACCCAAGTTCGTCCTCGCCATAACCCAAAAAGACGTATTCTTCGTCTTTGGCTCTAACTTGCTCCTCTCATCTCTCGGAACATGAACAAAGGCCTTGCAGCCAAATGTCCAAAGATAGTTGTAAGTTGGCTCCTTCCCGGTCCAGATCCTTTTTGGGACATCCCCGTCCAAAGGCATATTGGGTGACCGGTTGATCACATGGGCGGTCATCTTCAAGACCTTAGCCCAAAAGGATCCCGGAAGCCTAGCCTCGGACAACAAGTACCTGACCCTTTCCATCAAGGTGAGGTTCATCCTCTCGGCCACGCCGTTCAATTGTGGCATCTTCGGTAGAATTCTCTGATGTTTGATGCCGTGTGTTCTGAAATAGGCATCAAAAGTCCCGATATACTCTCCACTGTCACTCAGGACGGTCTTGACTTTCTCCAGTCTCACTCTCAGCGAGGACATGGCTTCGAAGGTTCCTGCGACACGATCCTTGGTTTTTAGCGGGGAGCACCTGACTTCCTTAGCAATCGTCAATGAAGGAGACAAAATAATGTGCTCCTCCAAAAGGCCTTTCCAGGAGGGATCCACACACATCTGTGTGGACGAACTCTAGGACCTCGGACCTTCTAGATGGTGCGTCTCCCTGAAAGAAGACTCTCTGTTGCTTCCCCGCCATGCAGTAACAACAAGTCCTCGGCCTTTCTTCATCCAACTTTGGGATGAGACCCTTCTTGACCCTATAACTCATGCCTCTCTCGCTTATGTGTCCGAGCCTTTTATGCCACTGGCCCGAGAAATCTATACATCTTGTGGCATTCACCTCCGTCACCTCGGCCGTGGCTTTCAGTGCATAAAGGCTTGAGGTCTTTCCTCCTCGGGCAACCACCATGGATCCCTTTGTCGACCAAACCCATTTGTCACAAAAGACGCTACTGATAGCCTTAGTCGTCAAGCGATCCACCCGAAATGATATTCATATGAATATCCGGGACATGTCGGACGTCCCTTAAAATAGTCGGGCTCCCTTATTTGTCACCAAGGAGACGTTGCCCCGTCCAATGATTTCGGACATCTCCATGTTGCCTATCTTCAACACTCCGGGGGCACTCAGAGTGTAAGTAGAGAACAGCTCTCTCCTGGAAGTGACATGTATGGATGTGCCAGAATCAACCACCCAATCAGAGGCCTGCTCGGCCACGGTCACAGAGTCCTCAGACTCACAGGCCAAAAGGAGGTCACCTTCTGTGACAACAGAGACCAAAGACTCTTCCTCGCCACGTCTCTTTTCACCCCTACCTTTTTCAACGTTTTCACGCTTCCACTTGTAACAAAACCTTTTAATGTACCCATTCTTTCCACAATGATGGCACTCCATATTCTGGTACCGAGAACGTGACTTACTCCGCCCTTTGTCTTCAGACTTTGGGACACGTCCTCGGCTCCTTCCCCTTGATTCGGTGACAAGGACCTCGGAGTGCTGAGAGGTGGATGTACCCCGAGACCGCCGTCTCATCTCCTCGTTCATCACAGCTCCTTTAGCCATCTCCAAAGTCACACGCCGTCAGGAGCTATGTTGGCAATGGTGATCCTCATGACCTCCCATGAGTCCGAGAGGGTTGCCAGGAGCCTGAGTCCGAGTACCCCATCCTCAAATTTGATCCCCATACCTCCCAGACGGTCCACATAGCCCTGAAATTCGTTCAGGTAGTCAGCGACAGATGAGCCGTCCTTGTACCGAATCTGCATGAGCTTCATCAAGTGAAAGATTTTGTGCTTGCCGGACTTGGAGGCGTACAGTTTCTGCAATTTCTCCTACAACGTCTTGGCATTCGTCTCTCCTTTAACGTGGTTGTACATGTTATCATCGACGAATTGCCGGATATAGCCGCACACTTTCTTGTGCTCCAACGCCCAGTCCTCGTCAAATTTCTCCGCCGGCTTTTGGGTGGCGAAGACCGGGTTGTCCATGAACTTCACAAAGAGCAAGTCCGACATCTTGCTTTGCCAAGTGTCAAAATTGATTCCGTTTAAGCAAGTCATTTTGCTCCCGACCTCCATAGCAGCCAGCAACAAGGTCACCGTTCAAAGAACCACGTCTCTGATACCACTTGTTGGCGCAAAACGGAAGACACGGTGACCCTCGAACAGACCACTCAGACGCCAACAGAGATGAGGGCTCGGACAGACCACTCGGACGCCAACAGAGATGAGCGCTCGGACAGACGGGCAACAGTAGAGATAGAATAAGTGAGAAAACACATTTGAAATTTTAACGTAAAAAGACCCTTCTCAACTAAGGAAAAAATCACAAAAGAATGTACTATAAGCAATTGATTGTTTATAAGAATGTTAGCTACACAAGCCCAAACAAAGAAAACAATCACAAGTGTATATCTCTCAATCTCTATAGAAAAGTGTCTCTCTCTCTCTCTATCTTTACAGCAAAACCTTGCCCATAGCTCTCTCTATGCACGCTCAAGTGATGCACAACAAAGAAAGAGCACAAGTATATATATATATACACAAGGAAGCTAGTGGGCGGCCAGCCACCCTAGCAGTAGGGTGGCAGGAGCACGCCTTCTAGGCCTGCCACAGCAGGAGCACGCCTAGCGTGTGGAGTGGTAGGTCTGTCATCCATTAAAAGTTGTAGCCGCCTCAAACTTCAAATCAAAGTAGGCCAACTGCCCACCTGCAGACGCAGCTGTAGCAAACCTATGGAGAGAGAGAGTCAATGCCTAGGCATCTAGAGTCCTCGTCTATGTCTTCAGCTATCTCTCGGACATGACTCCTCCAACTGGTCCTCGTCCATTTTCTTCCACATGTCCGCGGACATTTTCTTCCACATGTCCGCGGACAAAACACCACGAAGGTGACTGAACCTGCGTTCTTGCGCTTCTCACGGTTCCACCTCACTTCTCTGCTTGTGTCGTCGTCGACCTCTTTCACCTTGTTCTTGCGTCTTGAATCACTCAGTAGCACTGCAGAAGATTAAGGGGAACTGTGACGCCCAAGTATTCCTCCCTCATCAATGGTCCTTCTTATTTGTCAAAGCAAAACACACCAGTGATGGCACTCCCTCTTGCAGGATCTGCTCCTGATAGATCAGATTTTCAAAGCAAAGCTAGCAAGCAAAATCTATACTAGTCGTTATTATACTATGCTTACTTTTATAATAATATTAATAATGGAATGCCTTTCTACCCTTTCTTTTATGTGCATATTATGAAATATATGTTGGGTTTGATCACTTTCTTATAGATGGCTTAATAAACGAATTTATCATCGGATGATTCATACATAGTTTGTGGCTATTGACCGGTCGAGTAAAGAAGAGGCCAGTCAATAGAGGTTGGCCAGTTGAGAGAAAAATTCGATCAACATCCTGTTGACCGACTGAAGGAAGCTAAAATGGCCCGTCAATAGAAGGTTTGTTGACTGAGAAAGGAATCCGGTCAACAAGTAGTTGACTGGCTGAGGAAGGCCGCACGTTATGCAAATTTTCTCAAGTTGGGGTAAAATGATCGGTTGTGCCATTTTGTCAGGTTGGGCCATTTTGCTAGTTTAGGCCAAAATGGTCGGTTGCGCCATTTTGCCAAGTTGGGTCATTTTGCTAGGATGAGGCAAAATGACCGGTTGTGCAGGATTGGCCCGTTGGGTGAAAATGACAAGTTGGGCAAAATGATCGATTGGAGCCAAGGTGACCATTTGCCGATTAGACAAATCTCGAACTAGCTAATTTGCTGGAGTTGCAAGTTAGGAATTTACTGGTTTGGTATTACCGATATGAAAACGGTCGAAGTGCAGATAACGGTCGAGGTTACTGAGTGCAGTAAAGACCGAGGATACCAGTGATGCCCGATGACATGGGATGATGTCCGAAATCCTTGGTCAATGCCTGGAGACATCAAGTAACGCCCGAGGACTCTATTAAAGAATGATAGCCGAGGACTTTGCTTGATCTGCAAAGTCTGCGTACCAAAATTGGTGACCGACTTTGTCAACTGTAAGGAGGGAGAAAGACAACATCTATGCAGATAGCTTTTCAGAATGATAGTTGACTTTCAGAGATGGTAGCTGATAGGTAGAGAAGGTCAACTCCTTCCGACAGAATGTCATTTAGCAAAGTTGGTGGACAGAGTTGACGGAATGTTGTAGAGTTGGTGGCAAATTTTATCCACACGTAACCTGTCTATTGGGTAGATTATCTTCAAACAAAATCTGTATATATATGCATGTTGGGATTGCAGGATGGTGATGCAAAGTCAATGTATGTGTGAAGGAAGAAGATAGTAGTGAGAAAAGATAAATGTAGAGAGAATTGTGTTCTTCCTCTTGTTTTGTTCTCAACTCTTCAGGAGGCTTTTATAACCAGGGGTTTGTGTAACCATCTTCACATAGTATAATTTATTTGTGGACTAAGTATCATATGATTTTTTTCTCTTATTTTAGAAGAGAACTTTCCACGTAAAAAATTTGTGTGTTTCTCCTCTTTCTCCCATATCGTGTGTGTGTTTGTGCATTCCTAACCGACCGACTTACTTTTCCAATAAGTGGTATCAGAGACTAGTTGTGAACCGTTGGTTGAATGGCATTGTCGTCAAGGAATGTGCCATTTAGTATGGAATAGTTCAATCGGTAAAATAATTTCATTCTTTGGTAGAAAAGTGTGAGAAATATTTTAACCCAATGAAGGACGGTAAAAGCTATTCGGAGAGAGGAGGAGAAGCTAGAGAATATGATAGAGGATGAGTTACAAGACAAGAGGAATCTTACTAACTGTATGATTAAGTTGTGTCTTGCAGATAACACTCTCTAAATGGCCATTGGCTTGTTAGACCTAGCGGAGGTTTGGGAGAAGTTTAAAAATCGATATAAGTCCAAATCCTTGACAACGAAGTTGCATATGAAGAAGCAGTTCTATGACTTGCATCTGTCGAAAGGAGGTAACTTTGAGAAGTACTTGGATGAGTTCAACTAGATAGTGACGTAGATGTCGGCCCTTGATGAGAAGATCAATGAGGAAGATAAAGCATTGATATTGTTGACGCCATTACTGGTCTTATATGATCATATTGTCACAACGCTACTATTTAGGAAAAATATGCTCAGATTAGATGAGGTTATAGCTTCCCTACTTATGAGTTAGTCAAGGTGGAGGGAAAGCGGTGAGATCTCAAGCTCTAAGTCAAGTCTGCTTGTGGCGACCAGCGGTCGAGGATTAGGGAAATCAAGGAAACTAGGCGAAGGCAGCAAATCGGAGAGGAGCAAGCACCGGAACAAACTTCAGGAGATGACATACTTCCTCTGTGGCAACAAAGGCCACATAAAGCGGGACTACCCGCAGAGGAAGCAAGAAAAGAATGACAAAAGCGATCATCAGGAGAAAATGGATCATGATGCTGATCGGGAGATTATCACTTTCTGCGGAGACCTCCTAGTTATCCACGCGGGGGAAGCGCAGAGCCTATCGTGCCAAGAGACGAGTTGGGTGATGGACAGTAGGGTTTCATACCATGTCACACTGAGGAAATCCTACTTCATGAGTTATACGGCCGTAGACCACGGGATATTGAAGATGGGTAACGGTGGCTCGTTAAGGGTTATTGGCATCGATGATATTTGCTTGAGGACAAGTAATAAGAATAAGCTTGTGCTAAATGGCGTGTGATATGTCCCAAATTTGAGATTGAATATGATTTTAACCGAAAAGTTTAATGAAGAAGTTTTAGGACAACGTTTGGTGATAGCCAATAAAAACTCACCAAAGGCGTCTCAATTATGGCAAGAGAAAATTGGAGATCAAGGCGGTACCTAATAAAGGCTTGGATTGTCAAGGAAAAAATTAAGGTGACCAATGGGGATATTAGTCAAGGTGACAGAAGAAGATGGCCAAGGTGGATTGTAAGGAAAAATGATTCTACTGTAGAGAAGGTGCTGAAGGGGAGTGGGACTACTCTAAGATTAGTATAGCGGAAGAAGGCATCATTTAAACTTGCGGAGACTGACGCCGGAGTCCCAGTCAAGGGGAAGCTGTCGAAAGACTTGGATAAATTATTAAAATGAGATAAATAATGGTACGAGGGAAACCCATTAGTGGAATTTAAATTAGATGGTCAATGCATGAGTTGGAACCTTAATTCTTAAAATCTTAAAATCTTCAATTATCCTAAATTATCAGTAATTCTTAAAATCCTAAAGTGTGTCACAGAACCTTAATTCTCTGATACCATAACTGTGGCGACCCAAGCCTAAATACTTAAACACATGGCTCAAGCCGCTCACGCAGACTAAAAATTTAAAACCAAATAACATAAATTCCACATTTTAACTATTTCATTACTTGAATTTCTACATCATGATAAATCCTAACAAGATAAAAATATATAAATCTCAATAACGGTTTAATCTCATCATCCGGCTACTAGGACCATCTTCTCATGCGTTTTTCCTCCAAGCTAAATGCTGTCAACTCAATCTGGAGCCAAAAAAACACAATGGTGAGCCAAAACCCAACAAGTGATAATAATAAAAAATGTTAATAACAATAACGATCTCGGATACCATCTACCAATGTCTCAACATACTCTAAAAATCTACTATATCCGAGATAGATTACAATACATCGTAAATATGACTCTAGGCAAATGGGTCCCACAAGACCCGCACATCCAAAAACAATAAGAGTACCAATAAACAATGGTAATCCCCTGGAATCCGATATCAATGACAATTGGGGATTTTCCCGATCCATATGTCAGTAGAACTACCAAGCATGATCACGATAACAATCAATATGGATTCCACCAAATCCGAATATCTCAGAATCCACACAAGGATACTACCAACACAACTAATGAGGTACTCACAATCATAGAAAATCACAAGAAAATTTTTGAAAATTATTACGCCACTGTGAACCAAACACTGCGTATATCCCCCGACAGCTGGGTACTTGCACGGGCTACTCGATACTCGCAAGTTTGACCTCCGACCAAAATCCATGGTCCAAATAGACTCTGCCCCACAAAGTACAAACGTCTCCTGAGCATACTCATCATCTGACTCAACCAAGACAGATGACCTCATCTACATGCTCCTCTTTTGACTCTACCAGGTACGGAAGATAACTCACATGTCAAACCGAACATCTCCCGCCATGATATCCTCGATATCATGATCTACGATGTTCACATGGCCATAAGCATTCAGCGATTAGGGCAATGTACCTCAACACCACCGGGACACGAAAATCGATGCTCGGATAGCGTATTTTACATTAAAGTATCAAAGCCTCTCATTCGACCAGAATACTTAATGTTTTCACACACTCTCCTCAGCCTTGACCATAAGAAGACAACAAATACACATACTCACACACTGAATATAACGCAAAGAAAGTTTTGCAACATCAATAACAGAACGTCGTTCAGTGCTGACCAGATCGTATTCACACTATCAAATCTAACACAAAGGAACGTATCTCAGGACATCCAAAAGGAATACATCGATCAAGATATGATCAGCTCAAGTACTTCACTATTTTATTTCGAAGTGATGCCTACGACTAAGGCCAACAATATTTTTATTTCAATCTCAATTCCCAATTAATTTTGCAAGGTTCCAACAAATTAATTGGCAATATTTATTTCTTCGTACAATTAATACCACTGCAAACACCGGCCAACATACATTTATACATACAATATTTACAAACTGTAAATATCCTCTATACTCTTTACCATATTTATTCTCATACATACACATAACACCAATCATTAACATATATAACCAAATACATCACTACATATATATATATATACATACAAATACCTCCATATATATATATATATATACACATAATCCACACATATACCAACAGTCCACACACCAACAGCCCAGCCCACGGCCCAACTTCACACACCGCACTCCTCACTAGCCCAACACGCACACACAGCCTGCACGTAGTTGCTTCCTGCTGCACTATCCACACACACACACACAGCTCACACTGAGCACACAGACACACCCAATGCACACGCCTTCGCTGCCATCACCGAACACTACACACACCATACACACTGCATATTCAACCCACACACACAGGGCAACACACCCACACACACAGTAGACTACTGCTTCTCATTCCATACGGACACACACACAGCAGCTCTGCTGCTCAAATGCACACACACAAAACACAACACACACTGCTTACGCAGAGCAACCGCAACACACACACAAATACTCACACCCACGGCCAAGCCCACGGCACAATTTTCTGCCTCACGCAGCTTCTGCTACCTCCACTCACACACGCACACGCAACAGCAATGTGCTGCTCACACACACCATAACACATGCACGCAGCAATCTGCTGCTCACACCCACCACAACACACACGCACACAGCACATCTGCTGCCTCCTCACTCACCAACGCACGCACACAGCACCCATACAGCACACACGGCTACTCCAGCCGATCATACCCATGCAATCCACACACGGCTACACAATAATATACATATATGCACAAAATAACCGTCATTAATTTTAATCACCGAAACTTGACAAAACTTTCCTTCAGCCCCTTGGCAAAACAAATTGAAATGCTCTGCTTTTCCCCTTTACGATTTCCTCTCCTCATCCTTCAAATACCACGAAATCTCGCGGTATCGGAGAAATTTAAGAGGAAGAAGGAGCTGTTCCACATTGCTAACGACGCAAGCCAGGATCAACGCCCGAAGAAAATCAATTGCAATGAGGCAGAGGCATGAACCGAAAATTTGCTTACAAATTTCAAGTAGAAATGTCGGGAAGGGAAATTTCACTTGTGAATTGAGGAGAATGACGGTAGAGGTTTCACTTGCCTGATTTCACCGTTCTTGAACACGGCTCAAATTATTCACTGCCCGGCCCGGCCGGTGTCGTCTCTAGCCCGGCCGTTTTGGCCCGGCTTGACTTCGAGCCGACCATGGCTAGCAGCGGCCTTTGCGAGAGATGGGCGATGGCGATGAAGAAGGCACCTCACGGATGAACCGTGCCTCACTTTACTCCCACTCACGATTTCCGTTTTCTTCCTTCACTCACCAAATACACACACTCCACCACGCGATGGTTAAATAGAGCCATGGAGGTGAAACGGTGGGGCAGAGAGGAATCGTCGAGGTTGCCATGGCAACAAATTGGTTATGGTGAAGATTGAACGGAACCCGCCACGGTCGGAGTCCGTTGTAAGAGAGAGAGAGAGCAGGGAATCGAGAGAGATGAGAGGAAGAGAGGAGGAGAAGGTGGGGACGAGAGAAGCAGAGGAGATTCGAGAAGATGGTGAGGTGGCTTGGTTGTTAAACTAATTTACTTATTATTATTATTATTATTATAGGTAAAACATATATATATTATTAATATTATTGTTATTATTATGTAAAATATTTATAATATTATTTCATAATTATTTTTACTAATACATGCTAAAAATAAATTCACCTAGTTTAATTTTAGATTCCTCAATAAAAATATTTGGCCATTACAGCTGCCGTTGCCCATGCCGGAGCCGCTGCCTGTAGAGGAGGAAAATGTGAAGCGTGGGCAGGAGAATGACGTGGCAGGAGAGAGGAAGGGAAGAGAAAGAAAGGGGCGTGCGAAGCAGAGAGAGAAAGTGCCCGATTCGGGTATTTTGGAGCGTCCTTTTGGCAGGCTTGCTTGGAATAAAGTCGAGGCAAGTATCCTATAACCCTATAATTTGTCTGATTTCACATCCAATGTATTTCTATTCTGATTTGAAAGTTTTAAGTTCGTTTGTGCACTTTTAATTAGTCTGACTATTTTATTGTGCACGCATGACCTTTTTATCAGTTGATTGAGGATTTTATTCCATTTCTGTTGATATTTGTGAATTTTGACATTTTTTGAAAAATGGGTAAAATTTTCTAGACACTATATGTTTATATCAGTGTGTGTATATGAAATGTACATGAGACTTTACATTGGTCGTGCAGTTTCACATGCATGTATTGGGTTGTGATCATTACATTTAGATTTGTTATTAAATATTCAGGTTAGCTTCCAATGGGGAGATATTTGTTATTTGAAAAATCTCTTTTCGCCAGTAGGAAAGGTTTGGAATAGTGACTCTTTCCATTTGAATGTTTTGATTCGATTTTAAAATATATTCGGATATCGTAATATATTTGACAAATTTAAAAATTGTACCTAAAGTCACGGGTGACAAATAATGGTAAGCAACATTATCCATGAGTACAGAGTACATGGGTAGCCATTCATGCTGGCCTAATTTGCATTTAATTTAACCTAAAGTTATCGAAATTACGTGTAACCCTTCCTCAAACTAATCTTTAAATAATCGAAATTCAAATTTGATGCATGATTTGTATCTTTGTATTGATTTATTTTAGACTTTGATTTGAATTTGGATTTTGAATTTAGATTTAAAATTTGCCGATTTTGCCCTCAATTGGGTATTAGTATGTCTTGTACGAATGATTTTGATTATATATTTTAATTCGAACCTTTGAAATATCTATCGTGTTATTGCTTTGACTTCTGTGCATGCTATTAAATCATCCGACTATCGAATTCTACCCCAAATCACAAACTGATTGGGCCTTAGATTTGGACTCAAAATCAGTCCGGATCATTTTTGTTTATATGTATATATACATGTCCCGATGATGACTGTTTTATAATTTGGATATTTATTTTAGATTTAGATATTTCATTTGAGTACGAGACTACCATTGAATTCTGGAACTTAGATTTCTATTGGATTCATTTTATCGACGATTTGAATTTATTCTGTCATTTAAACGGATTTTATCCATTAAATTTTCTCTCTAATTTATTGGGCTCCTTTTATTTAAATATGATACTTGTTGAGTATTAGGCTCACTTTTTCTATTTTATCCCTTCAGAGTAGAAGATTCGGATGTATTGTAGAAATTAGGACGTGATCCGTCAACTATTCATCCGATTTGGTGAGTTCTAGTCTCATTATGGCTAATTTGACAATTGATATGATTATATTATGGAATTTGTCAGATATAGGCCGATAAATATATTTTAAAAACAGTTAGGATGTTATATTATATTTGATTTATGATTTTGGTTAGAATTGTTACATCCATTATGATGATTATAGAGCATGTCATATTTATTTTTATCCAGACGGTTGTTCGATAAGATCTTGTGTGAATTTTAATTTGTGTCGGGTCCTATTTATTTTATTTATCACACCTAAATTTTGAGACTTAGTATTATTTATTTAAAATTATTTTAAATTTTAAATATTAAAAATTATAATTAATTATTTAAATTAATCTGTTTAATCTAAATTTATAATATAAATTTATTATGAATAAATCTTGTTATGTATTTTGGGTACTTCATGATTGAGTTCAACCATGGCAGTTTGTTGAATCTGGGCAAAGCTTCTATATTGAGTTTGACAGATGTTTAATATTTTTTTTTTCAAGTTCAAAGAAGTTATTTTTATGTCAATGTTCATTTAGAAGTCACATTTATAAATGATTAATAATGAATAATTTAGATTTTTGTCCATAAGTATGAATGTGTGATATGAGATTATTTCATTAATAACTATAAAAAAATTTAAAAATAATAAATTTTATTAACACTATTTTACATAAAATAGTAAATAATGGAATATAACTATCGTTAATATTCATTTTAACATTCACAGGCAGGGTATTATTATCACAAAATGCCTATTATAACCATCTACAAGATTTTTTATGCTCCAAATCTATATTTGTAAAAGAAATGTATTAGAGATGTGTTTATTTAATTTTCAATATTTTAAATAATGTGATATTTTACTACCCATTGTTAATAATAACGGACCGATCAAAAAATATGAAAAGTAAATAGATATGGCATTATTTATAAATATTCTAAGAATAATTATTAATATCCTCTAATTAATTTTTTTTATTTTTGGAAAAAAATGGGAAAAATACTTCCTTTGTTGCCCAACTCCAAAGATAATGATATTATAATTATATTCATTTTACTATTTTAGATCATTTCTGTCAAAATTCGCCCATTTACCATCAAAATAAAGAACAATGCCTAGTTATGGAGTCCTTTTGGTGAAAACTTCATTGTAATATGAGAAATGTTTGAAGGTCATCTTTTAGCCATCTTTAGGGTACTATCGATGACACAGCGTTCATTCTGTCTTTTTTTTTTTTTTTTTGTATGCCCATTAATGTAGATAAATGATTATAATAATACATCATAATATTTTAAAGATGATTAAAGAATATCTCATAAAAACCGTCTGAAAATATGCACCTGCCAAGAAAAAAAAATGGTGAAGTTAGGAAAGCCAAGAGAGACCAGCTAACAGTAGACAGAGGCATAAAAGAGAAGAGACCAACGTTTTCTCCATTTGATGGCATTGACATGTCTGCGTCGCTCCTTCTTCGAGAACAGAGTTTTCACAATGAGAAAATCAGCAGCAACTGCGTGAAAGGTGGCCATGGGACTTGAGATTCATTGCAATCACAAAAGAAAAAAGGCAATAATAGAAAAGATTAGAAAACACAAGGAAATGCTTCAAGCAGTGTATCCATGGCAATTTTCTTAAAGACTTTATTCACTAATCGTCTCTCTCGGGCTGTGATATGCAAGAGATTATTGAGTTTTGAAGTTATCGTAGAATGGTGCCTCGTTGCATTATCACAATGGAACCCCATATCCTTAAACTGAAGAACATGACTAAATAATACACTTGTAAGACGTGAGACTTTCTTCATTATGATAAATAAATGTAAATTAAACTTTCATAATGGCCATTAGTTTTTAGACGTGGGACTTTCTTCACTTTCTCTAATTTGAAAATTTTACAAAAACTCCTTAGACATGCATTTATCACATGATTATCCAACATCTAAAAAATTCACAGGATACCGGCCAGCTTTGTAGAATCATATATGAAATCCTTAACCACAAAAACGTGCAGAAATGGGAGTCGAACTAAAAAGATCATGTGAGGAACAATCTTTTTTTTTTTTTATTAGCTTACTCTGAATAGTGATCTGTGATCGGCAGATTATGCAGGTAACCTTCAGTTGATCGTTTCCTTCACAAAGAGAAAACCAGAAATTCATTTGTAATCAAAAGAGGGAACGGAAGGATCGACACACCAAAGATACAGAGGGAGAAGGAAAGATTACTTGGGTTATGAATCTGTGTAACTAGTGAAACCCTTCAGAATAAGCAGAGTTCAGTATAACCATGGGAGCAGGGCAGGAGATCTGCTACTTCTATCCTTGAACTAGAAATCGTGCTTCTTCTCAACCGGCCCTGGATCGATTCAACCTCCGCCCAAAACACACTGTAGACAGGCCTATGATCAGAAAACCTAGATTCCGCACGGACATAAGACAATTGCCGGAGTCCCATTCCTCGCCACAAAATCCGGTCACACCTTCACCAGACAAATTTTATCAGAAATCAGATCCCTTAACAATCTTACATAGCTACTTCGTCCTCCACAATGATTTTGCTTCTTCACATTTTTCTACAGATACAAGTAGGACAGAGACAGGAGTTGTTTGGAAATGGAACCCCTTTCATGGGTCTGAACAAGTTATCAATCGACCATCACATTTTCCAGTGAGATCAATATACAAAGTCATCATAAAGGATCAACTTTTTCATATTTTCACTAGGCATCTGACATTATCTGTAACTCTTAATTTACAGCACGCTGAAAGACAACTTTAAGAAATTTTCCTAAGATTTGAACTAGGCATTTGATGGAGGAGGCTCTCTAACATGTCAATGGGTAGCTTACCCCAAAAGCTTAAGCTTTAAAATATCACGGTTCGAGAAATTATCTTACCATGCCGGTGTTCTTCGTTTCTTCTTTGGGTGCATGTCATCCCCAGCATATCTGTCAGAGTTGTGTGAATACTTGTAAGTTGGTGGGAAGTAAATAATTCCCTCATTCCACCCTGCGAATACATGGCCCCTTTTCTGCTCAATGCAAAGCTGCAAGTCAAACCACACCTCGTAAATAAACAAATTACAACCCTACGCATAAAGCTCCTGCAATCAATTTTCAAGAAATGGTCGGACCATTTTTTGATCTATATGACCACGAAGACGCACAACTGACAATTTTACCATTACATCAAGAGTCTCCTGTCATACAATGAAACTAAATAACCACTGATTTTCATTGGGCCAAAGCAGAGGATGTGTATCAAACCTGGTCCCTCTCCAACAATGCCCTCCAGTTCTGCATCTCGACAAGTGCCTTTACAGACCGGTAAGGGAGTGCTATCCGGTAATTCAGATCACCAAGCCAAATAATTCGACTGTGTTTAAAATAAAAAAAAAAAAAAGAACCATTAGCAAACTACTTTAAAGAAGCAGGACCTATGTGAGACCATCAGGGAAGCCATTTCAGTGATCATGTACTGTTTTGACCATTAGGGTTTCTACTGGTGGACCACCATGTGCTTGCTTAAAAGGTGCCCAGAAGAAATTGGTGGAAATTGCCTAAATGCAAAATTATGATCCAATGATCCAGATTGAATTTCACGATTTTCATGGAAAAAGCATGAGTATTCCTTTAAATGTGCAATACTTATACGGCCCAAGGCACATATACAAATTTGGTCTAAACTTCATAGACGCTGCTCTTCCTAGGCTCACTCACTGTGCATAAAAAAGCTCTTTATCCATTTGTTTTCCATTCGGATGCACAGAATATAAGATATTAAGGAAGTCTTTTTTGTCATGCAAATTGCAGGCTATCGTTCTGCATAAAGCAGGGTTCCGTTGAATCTTAAAACTTGTTGCACTACACGGCAATCATATAACTTTTTCCAACATGGCATAAGTTAAATTTCAACTAATCTCACTAAACCATTCATCACTTCACATATTCGTTGTAATGTAAAATGCAATCTTTTCTGTCTTCAGCACAAGTTTAAATGGACAAAACACAATGGATGGTATGATCTTACTCATGCTCAACAATTGTTTCAGGAGACTTATCATCCATCTCATTAACTTGTGGAAACTTAGTCTTCTTGAGGATCTCCACAACATCGAAATTCCGTCGTAATTTATCACCCTCTTTCTGCCCTGATGTCAAATGGGCACAGACAAAGCAGAAGCTAGTTTGGTGCAACAACATGCTCACGGAAATGGAACCCTGCACGAGATTACTTCCTCCTGTCAATCAAATGATTCTACGTGGGACTATTAATTGAAATCAAGGAAGATTAAAATGGTGGGTATGGCCAACGATAACTGATACCTTGTTTCCAAGGTAACCCATCAATCCTCTTTCGACACACGACACTTTTACGTTCCGCACAAGATCCTTTAAATCTTTCTTCACCCATACTGTGAGAAAAATGCCCACCATTTGCTTACTAACAACTAAGCAGTACCTAGATTGTCTATGCAGTCTATAGCCATCATCATTTGGAGTAGCTCCAGAACAGGACATTGGAGAGAACAACACTGTGCTCGGCGAATCCAAGAGCCCACAATCTTCATCAGAAGAACCCCATCTGGAAAAGTCACTTGGCCTATAGCCACTTGACCTGATATCAGTGATCCTAAAATCACTTGGTTGGTAATCACTGGACCTATAGTCACTCAACCTGTAATCACTATAATCACTTGGTCTATAGTCGCTCGGTCTATAATCACTTGGCCTGTTACCAAACATAACATGATCACAACTACTATAGCATCTGTCAAGATGGGTATGGGCAATTGAAGGGTCAGTGTCCATGTTCCAACGGCTGGTTGCCTGAAATGATTGAAGAGGTAAGAAAGATGCAGCTTTCTGCCTACTTGTTCCTTTGACATCCGCATTCATTTCTAATTTTGGATTAGAAACAAGAGACGGTGTGTGGCAGCCACTGCTTCCGCTTGTTCCAGGAACATTGTTCAGCGTCTTCATAATAAGAGCCATCCACTTTTTTCCAGGACCACTGTCTTCAACCCCCAAAATATTACTGGCATTAAGGGGAATGATTTCTTGAAATCTACTTCAGCATGGAGTACACAATCTCCGTTAATATCTGACCAACAACTTGGCTGAGTAGAATGAATGAATTTAATGAATTGGAATGTAAGAAGGGTTGGTGAGCTAGAGGGGATAAAACAATACTCATTATAGAGTTAATCAACCATATTGCAAAAGCTCATGAAGGTGTACCTATATTTGGCAAAATAGGTGAGCGTAATCCTGAAGGAAATGATCATTATATGGAAATAAAAGAATCCAGAGTTATTACTGAACAAAATATTGGAAAATGTGCAAGGAGACGTACCCAAGGACATATATATCTGCAGGAGGTGAGGCATGCAGCCAATCATCTAAATTCATATTACTTATTGGGGATTTTCCACCTACATTCCAAGTAGCCACAAAAATGCTGGATCCAGTCAAAAAAACCAGTTATTAGTAACAAAAGAAATAGCTTGATTTTATAGCTGAGAAATCAAACTAACGAAGTTACCTATAATTATGCACATCTACGATCCTACGTTGGTCAAGAGGCTCTATGTCATAGTCGATCCAGTCAGTGTTCTTGATGAACTTGTCTGCACCATCCAAGTCAAGAAACAAGATGAGCATAAAAGGCCTTAATATTCATCTTGAATAATTTGGGAAGGAAGGTGAAAAAGTTAAGGTGGAGAGTATAACCAACCAGTTTTGCTTCTCTTGGTTGTGCATAGCTCCCTCTCTGAGAAGTTGCTTCTCCATTCAACTTCACCTCCTGAATTAGTAAAATCCATAAGATACTATGAGATACAGCTTCAAACATCTTAGTAAAATCCAAATTTTGGAATGCAGAAGAAAAATTTTAAAGAGTTTTTGGAGGTAGCAAGACACTGTATGGGATTACTGTTCTAAACTCAGTAATCCATGAATTAGACATTTGTAATAGCAATAATGAGATATCACAGTATGAAATAATAACATCATGAAGAACATTACATCAGAAAGAGTTACTTAGAGTTTACCCCCAAATCCATAGGCAGCCTCATCTGCCTGAAACTCTTCATGTTTACTCTTGATACTGAACCACCTTCTAACCAGCGACTTTGACCAAGAGAGCTTCACAAAATACAGGCGAGAAATCAATCAACAGCCTCAATATCATCAATGCAAGAAAAATTATTATGTCATTCAAATTTACAGAACATCGCCAGAAATTTTTGGAAACAACAAACCTTGCTTTTCTTAGAATTCCCATCCCCCATTGTTTCACCAGTTCGTCCTTCTTTGCTTCCCGCCTCCCCCTCCCCCGGTGGGTTTCGAACCTCAAAAATGAATAAATGAAAATAATTACCCAATCACTTAAAATCTCGATTTGTGGACTTTCTCTGGGATTGAACATGGGTTATGAAGGAGGACAAAACTCATCCCTTTGTCCCAATTAGTTTATTCAGGTACTAATATCATGGAATAAAGCTGAAGGATTACAGCAAAAGATGAAACAATTAAATGGGTTTTTTCCTTGTGTTTTTCCCCTCTTACAGTTTGTACAATAGACTGCAGAAAAGGAAGAGCAAACAAAAGAAAGAAGCCCAGAAATTTTGAAGCACAAAGACCATATAAAGTTCAAAAGAAAGAGAGAGAGGGACAGCACTTTAATGCGTTTAACTGATATGAGATCCTCATGGTTAAAACAAGACATTGAGGAGAAACATGAGGAGAGAATGAGGGAAGAACTCTGTCAGAAGAAAGTCTAGTTATTTATTGATAACAACCCATTTGAACACAATAAAGAGCAGAAGAGCCGTTCCCTTGTCAAAGCATTTAAGCATATTATGTATGAGCTTTTAATCCTTCATTTGATCCCATAATTCTTCATTTGCTACCAAATCCAAGGCTGACCCGAAAGTTATGGGCTAACGCCTGCGTCGTTAGCTTTAATATTTCCCCCTTTTTCCTTTTTTTTCCCCTCTTCTGACTGCGCACCACCTCATAGTGAACCATGTCTCAGTGCAACAGAACTCAGTGGCAAGTTCAACTTAGAAGGTCCAACCATGGACCATCCACAATATCGAATCTCCATCATAATTAATAGCGATATTGATCTTCTAAAAAAGAAAAAATTATAAATAAATACAAGTTATACGTAACATTAACAAAAAAGTCAATCACGATAATAAATTGAGATAACTAAATTTGAGTTAAAGCACATATTACTATTTATCTGTGAGCAAAAATCATTAATCATTCCATCAAACTAGCGGGCGACATTTTTTTTTTAATATATGTTAATATTTTATATTAAAAAGGTACTTGATACACTTATAAAAAATAATTATAAAAATAAAATATATTGAATAATATAACGACACATAGTACGAATCAGAAAAAAGATATATATATAATTGACCAATATATACAGCAAATTAGGAATGGTCTTTCTCTGAATGTTTTTCTTATCATTTTTTTCTATAAATAAGTTATCAACTATCTGTTAAGCAGATCAAAAAAATCTATTAAAAAAGAAAAAAGTTTCTTACACAAGATAATTTTACTCTGATAAAATTTTGCTCCAAAATTTAAATATTTTTAAACTTTTACAAAAAAAAAAAAAAAATGTTCATTCCTACTAGAAATCCTACTGTCTAGTAGCAGAGTTTGGTGCTCTCATTGGCAAGTGACTGATTTTTAGGATAAAGTTTGCTCTCTCCACTTAATGATTAGGAACAACTTAGCTCTTAGGCCACAAAGGGACATTTATCCCATATGCCATCTCATTCCCATTGACATCCTTTAAGGAGCTTTATTCCTTCATTACAACCTAAAATAGAAGTCCTACAACCATGTTGTAAGAGTCAGTGATTCTCTAGCCCTCATATTCAGGTGAAGCTCAAATTGATTCATATATCAGAAATTTTTTTTTTAGAATTTATTGTCTGTGGCGCACACAACCTAGGTAGAGGCTTTTGGATTCAAATCCCATGGATAACTATATAATAATTGAGAATTATGCATAAATATTAATAATTGAACTAAATTTTTTATTATTCCTCCTATATTTAGACTGATCTCACAAATAATATTCATTAAAAATTGAGAATTATTTACTTTTCTAATATTATATAATTTATACAAGCTTTATAAATGTATTTTGTAGGAAAATAGGAAAAATATTGAAATATTGATATTACATTATAATTTTTATAAAAATACTTTGTGAATTGGTTAAAAAAGTCCGAATATGCACCTAATATATAAAATAGCATTGTTAAATATCTCATCATCAACAACTAATCTATAACCTGATCTATATATGTGGGATCTATTTTATATCTTTTAATTATTTAAAATTTTAATGTGTCCTAAATATAGACGAAATATTTTTAATAAATTGTATATATATGTGTGAGATAAATAGCATTTTTCTATGTAAAATAAGTAAAACTCTAGAACACTTATTGCTGTGGAAACTCAAATATAGAACTCCAATTTTTTATGACTTGCACTAATACAACAAAAGAAGCAACTTGTTTATTTGATTTTGATTTTCAATATTAAACTAACATCTTGGATTTACATTTTATTCTGATAAATTAAATATTAATGCTATAAAATTATATTAAAATATCATTTAAAGGGTTAATAACACAAGCTAAAGTAGTCTAGAGAAGAAGAATCAAAATGAAAAAGAAAAAAAGAAATGTCATGTTATAAATTTTCATCCATGCTTGTCTTAAGTTCTATTTAAATACATTTTATCTTTTTTTTCTTGGGCTGTGTATGGAAGAAATATTTAATATAGGGAAGGAATTGTGTACGGATAAGTGGATTCCATGCATCCTAATCTACTCTTCTCTAGCTAGGTTTAGGTGTATTATTGGGGTTGGTGGTGATTTAAATATGGAAAAATAACGAATCTACAATGATTGGGAATGCGACTGAATTCATAAGATGAACTTTAAAAAATTGGAGAGTCATATTTATTTATGTAAATTTTTTTTCATTTATAAAAACATATTGAATTTTCTTCTTAAAAAAATCGTATATAATCATATTCATAGTCCAACTGAAAATTTTAATGACACAACTTAATTTATTTTTAGCTAGTGTGACTTATATATCTTTATGATATTAATCAATTTTATTTTACTATCTTCCAATCACAACTGATAATATAGCTTTTAAGTTTACTTTGTTAACAAATAGAGAAATATAGAAATTTGGTTTTTCATAACAATTTTTATAAAATCAGTTTGTGATACGTATATGGATTCAAATTATTATACGGATTAGGAAACCGCTTTATCTTTTCATGAGTCAAACTGAAACGGGTTCAATCTCCGTCATTTTAAACATGGATCCTACACATCACAACTAATAAATAAGAGGTTAAAGAATGAAAAAAATTTACTTCCCGATATATCATCTGACGTTCAAATTAAAATTTTTTTCAAATATATAAAAGATAGGATAAATAAATAAATGATGTGTGAATGCATGTAACGAGAAATTGAGCGTATGAGTACATTCGGTTAGGGAGCGGATTATAGATGGAGGTTTGGGCTTCCGAGAGTGTGCGCAATTAGGGGCGGCTTTGAGAGATAGAGAATTGGGCTCCGACAAGTGCTCCTGGTTATGGGGTTTTGAGAGGTGGATGATTGGGTTTTGAGGAATGCACCTAGTTAGAGGATAGCTTTGAAAGATGAATAATTGGGCTCTAATAAGTGCGCCTATCTAAGGGCGGATTTGAGAAATTGAGGATTGGGCTCTGACGAGTGCATTCAGTTACGAGACGACTTTGAGAGATGGAGTATTGAGTTTTGCTAAGTACGTCCAGTTAGGGAGTGGCTTTGAGAGATGGAGGACTAAACTACTGCAGGTGCATCCTACTAGAGGGAGATTTTGAGGAATGGAGGACTGAGTTTCTATAGTGCGCCCTACTAGAGATAGTTTTGAGGGATAGAGGATTGAGTTTCATTTAGTGCGTCCAGTTAGGGGGCGAATTTGAGAGATGAATAATTGACCTCCTGCAGGTGTACTCTACTAGAAGGCAACTTTGAGAGATAGAGGATTCAAATCCGATAGGTGTGCCAAGCTAAGGGGTGATTTATTAGAGGGAGAGACTTCTGCACTAGTCAAGGAATGGTTTGACTAATAAATATACTCGCAAATGGGTGGCTAGTCAGAGGAGAAAAAAATTCTTGGGTACTGATAATGAGGAGATGGATACTCATCGGTCTCCTCTCTGGCTACAAATGGAGGGACTCTCCATACCACGCTTTACGAGTTGCCTTCATCGGTCTTACAGCGCGAGAACTCAGAGCCAACAGGAGGCCTATACAACCATCAGATGGAGCAGGAGAATGGGGCCTCCTTGGAGATGAGAAGGGAGTTGGCATACCTTCCGATCCTTCCTTCTATGTATTCCTTCTTATTTATCTTTCTTTTCTCCTCTTTTTCTCTCATTGTTTCCTGGGTCATGACAATTTCTATCTTGCTTGAAGTTTTCCTTACTCGTAAGGACGATGGGGCATTTATAGTGTTGGAATTGATTTAGTCTTGTTTGGGTGCCAAAGCCGGGGATCGGTTGCCCTAATAGACCCGTTGAACTGTCTCAACGATTGCATACGGGACGAGTATGGTAACCCTAACTGCCCGCGGATATTCCTTTTTTTGTTAGGGGTGATCACGGGGCTTACCGCTTGGTGATTGCTTTTTTGGGGACGATTTGCTAAATCGTCGTTGCCATCCGGGGGGTGCACAATCTTGGGCAAAATCTGAGCTGTCTCTATAATTTTAGAAACTGTCGCCCGTGTGTTCTTGGAGTGATGCGGTAGACTAGCAGTCACTGTCTGCAGATATTACTGTGGCCATAGGGAATCACGCGCCGGTAGTGGTATATGAGCTCGCCCACTGAGTTGGTGCCGCAGGGTTGTCTCTGGGCTGGGCTACTAATTAGGCCTACCATGGTGCCTTTAAGCTCCGGGTTTTATGAAATCTTATGAGGTTTCTGTTTTCTAGGCGGGTTTACTGGCGGATTAGATTTTGGGTCAGCCAATAAATCTATTGGACCCATCACTAGCCTTCTATACCGGGAGGTTAAGCTTTGTTAACTCCCAGCATGTCTGCTAATGGGATGCCGCCTGTAAGTCTTAGCACATTTTTCTTTCCTAGGTGTTCTGCAACCTTTTTGTATAGAAAAATAGTGATTCGATACTCTGTTCGGTAATATTTGTGAGCAATTTATTGAAATTGTCAATTTTCTGCGGATAGCACCGACTGACGCGATCTTCTGCATCAATGGCTTGCAGCCTCCTTTTTTTGACTATAAATAGAGGGCTTCCTACGCCTCGCTTTTTGAACCACTCTTTCACCAGCCAAACGGTGTGAGAGTTCAAAAAAGATATGGTGCCTACACTACCATTGGTTGGGATCAGAGGAAGTTCTAAGAGGTTTGACGATGCATTTGAAGTCTACTCTAATTTCCATACTTTAACTGCCCTCATGTTGTAATGGATGAGGTCCGGGTACAGAGTGGACTTTATCCTCTTCTCCCAACTGTTATTGTATAATCCTTACCGGGGCGGCTTAAGGGAGTGATAGTTCAGCCCCCGAAGGGGAAAATGTTGCCTCTTCTCCTTCTTGTTAGGGTAGACAGTGATTCCATCTGTGACCCATGCTGGACTGTTGGTGACTACTAGGGAAGGAGCGCCCAAGTCTACTTCGAGTCTGGGCCGTCATCATCATGTCAGGTATGGCATAGCCTCACGGGTCTCGTAGCTACGGCCCGTCTCAATGGAAGATCTCTAGTGGTTGCCTCCCGAGAAAGAACTCGTGCTTAGCTCCTTATTGTCCCTTGGGGGGTCTTTTGCATGCGCTACCTGCTTCAATAGCTTGAGGGCAGCAGTACGCAAGAGCATCATCTTCTTATTCGTCTGGAACATGCTGCTCTCTCAGTTGAGATTCCTTTCCAGGGTCAAGTGCCTACTTGCCCTTTGGGTGTTTGCCCCAATGAAATAGGGATTCAATAGCTAGATCGTCGTTCCGTGTATTTTTATTTCCTTTTTAGGTTGCACGGTCGCTGTTATCAATTTTATACTTTGTAAAATGAATTAATGAACAAAACTATTGGGCACTTTTTGTCTTTGTTGCATGGCTCCAATACTCTTGCATATTGTGAATAGTGGAAGCACTTGCATGCTATTTTGCGTTGCTTGATATCAGACAATTTGAAGGTCTGTATGGCTGGCAGTCTGTATGGCTGGCGGCTCGATCTTCTGATGATCCGTCCCATGGACAAAGATTCAAAGTGCTTGGTTGGGACATGATCTGGGTGAATTAGCCTCGACTTTGAAAGATGGAGGACTGAGCACCTGTGTGTGCGCCTTACTAGGGGCAGTTTTAAGAGATGGATGATTGAGTTTCGAAAAGTATGCCCGACTGAAAAGCAGCTTATTAGATGGAGAGAGTTCTACACTTGTCGATGAGTGGCTGACTGATAAATGCACTCGCAAGAGGATTGCTAGTCGAATGTGAAACAATTCCTGGCGCTAATGATGAGGAGAGGGATACTCATCGGTTTATTTTCTGGTTTCAAACGGAGAGACTCTCTATACGATACTCTATGTGTCGCCTTCACCAGTCTTATGGTGTGAGGACTCAAAGTTGGCAGGAGACCTACACAACTATCGGCCAGAGTAGAAGAATGGGGCCTCACGGGAGACTAGAAGGGAGTGGGCATGCCTTCCAAGCCCTCTCTCTATGCGTATCTTCTTTTTTCTCCTTATTTTTTTCTCTTTTTCTCTCCCTATTTCTATCATGCCCGAAATCTCCCTTACCTGTAGGGACGAATGGGTATTTATAGTGTTGGAGTTATTTCAACCTTACTTGGGTGTCAAGGCCGGCTGTCGGTTGCTCTGGTGGATTCACTGAACTGTCTCAATGATTACGTACGATACGAGTATGGTAACTCCAACTACCCGAAGATATTCCTTCTTTTGTTAGAGTGATCACAAAGATCACCATGTGGCGACTGTCTTTTTGGGGACAATTTGCTGAATCATCACTGCTATTATGGGGGACACAATCTTAGGCAAAATCTGAGCTGCTTTTATAATTTTGGTAAGTGCGGCCTGCATGTTCGTGGGGTGATGCAGCAAACTGGTGGTTACCATCTGCCATTGTTATTGTGGCCGCGGAGAATTACGCACTGTCAATGGCATATGGGCTTACCCATCGGGCTAATGTCTCAGGGTCGTCTCTGGGTCGGGTTACTGATTGGGCCTACCATGGCACCTTTTGAGCTCTGGATTTTATAGAATCTTGTTAGATTTTAACTTTCCAAGCACGTTTGCCAGTGAGTTAGATTTTGAGTTGACCATAAAGTTATCGGACCTTATCAATTTGTATATTAACAAATAAATTTGGATCTGCGCAAGATAATAGGTACTTTAATTTTATATATATATATATATATATAAAAAAATATTCAAAAAAATTCCAAAATAATATAGGATTTAGTTGGAGCATAATTTGCTGTCTATAGGATTAGATTATAAGAAATTTTTAGTAAAAATATTCTAAACTTTTTATTTGTCTTTCAATCTTATCATAAAACTTTATTTCTTTTGTTTTTGTATAATTGTAAGATTTAAAATTATTTTAATATATGATATTTAAATATAAATAATTAATTAAATTATGAAGGATAATAGCAGGCCCAAGCGGGATGAAATAAGTGTCAAGGCCATATGATTGGCACCATATAGACGTATAAGTGGTGCATATGCTCTGTTGGCTAATTAAAGTTACACCTGATCTACACCTTAGGAGCAGATGAGCATATTTGAGATAATATTTTCACTCATGATATGAGTATGACTGTGTGTATTTTTTTAATAATTTTGCATCTGATGCGCTCATAAAAGATAAATATGTCTGAGATAATAATAGTATTAATAACATTTAAGCTTGATGCACATATAATTGGCCCGTGTGAGTTAGTTTGATATAAAAGGGCTTTTGCTTATTTTTAACTCATTTTTTTATTTTAGTTTCCAAATAGGGGAAAGCAAATGAGAACGAGGATAAAAGAGAGAAAGAAAAGGAAGAAAATTTTAGAGTAAAATCTTAAATGATTACTCAAATTTAAGTTAAGAAAAGTAAATTACAAGTCTATCTATTTGCTTCTTTACAAAAAATTTTTAAACTTCTTCTGTATATTGACTCATAATTTAAGATTTCACATCTACAGTTTCATGCATGTGTGCAAATATGTTTAGTCTTATGCTTAACTTATATGTATGGCTCTTTGTTTCATTACTTTATGAATTTAAAGGCTTGTTTATAAGTTGATGAAATTTTCTTGAAATTTTAGAAATTTTTAAAGTTGGTCAAGGGTTGTCATTTTACATGTTCATTTTTTATGCAAGAATTTGAAGAGAAACATCTTGCATATATTTTATTTCTTGCAAGAACCCATGAGAATCTCTACACTAAGTTAAGTAATATAATTAATTTTCAAATTTAGAAAAATATGTATGTCTTGTAGAGATTTTTTTCATAATTTGTTTAAAATGAATTACCCACAAATTTAAATAGTTTAGCAAACTTTAAATTATAACGATAGAGTATACCCGACCTTCATAATTTTTACTTTATTGGTAATATAATTACCGATCTTTACTTTATTTATTTATTTAGCATTTGTCTTATGCTCATTTATATCATGGTTATTGCACTGATCTTCTATTTATTTGTTCAGCTTTTAACTCATTTTTCACCATTTTAAATTAACAGGTTTAGTCATCGTGAAGGTTTTGAGCTAATGAGAATACATGCAAAGGATCATAGAATTTTAATATTTTAATATGTACTTTCAGCATATTGTTGAAAAACAATAAATTATATAGCTAAGCACATTTAGGCATCTAAATTGTTACAGAATGATCTATGACTAGTATGTCGCTTTAGTTTTATATGCTATACTCAATGTTCGTATAAGTGTTATTGTCATAAAATTTATGATTGAGCAACTTGTCATACTAAATCAAATTAGAGTGAATTTGACTGTATCTTAAATTATCATCTTTTTATGTATGGTGTAATGTTTGTTAATGAAATTTTGTACATTGCTGCGATATTGAATTATAAATTTATAATTTTTTTATGATTGTATAAGTGATATAAGAAGGGGACGACAATTTTATTATATGCAAATAATATCAACTAATCAACATATGAAAAAAACCTTAAGTTGAACTTTAGCATATTTTAAATTTTTTACATTAGGTAAGCATTAGCCTGCGGTTCATATTGAACTCAACTTGGCTTTTCCAAATGGTGTTTTAAAAGAAGATTGTTATTCATATAATATGTATAAATTTTTTTTATAATTCTTTTATCTATTAATAAATAAGTTATAAAAAATTATTAAATAGTTATATATCTAACAATTACACTTTTAAAAAGTTGCTTAACTATTAAAATTCGATCAAAACTTGTACAATTTAGTGTAGCAAAATAAACCCAAATCCTCTATCAAACATTAGTTATAAAACTTGTGAATACAATGAATATAATAATGTATAATATTTTTAATATAAAAAATTATTTTCAATCAGTAGAAATATTACGAGATAAATTTTAAATAAATTCACTATAATAATAATATCAGATATAAATAACTATATTTAAAATCTCTAAACTAAAACCCCAAGTGAATAATAGTTGACTAATAACCCTCTCAATATTTTAGCAACTTATAAGAAAAAATATACCAAAAATAAGAGTAATTGAATAGAGATATATACTAAAAATTTACACTGAAATAATATATTTGACTTTAGTAAAAAATAAAATTTATATTGGACTTTAATCGAATACTGTTCCTCTTTTTTTTTTCTTCTTTTTTTATATGCTACATTGTTTGTGTAAGAAAATTATCTTAAAAATCTTAAAATTGTGTCCGGCATGACTCTATATCATAAGTATCATACGAGCGCTAGTCGTACATGTATTAGGCTTGACCTCTATGGACAAATGTGTACGATTACTTTTCAGGTATATGTTAAGCACGATCTTTTTAGACAAATTACGTACATGTTTTTTTCAGGAACATATCCAACGGTACTTCTCTGGACAAGTAATGACTGTACATCCCTTATATGATCATTATCCCCACTTTATTGATCTTTGACTAATCATTAATCAAGCATTATAAAAATATCGTGCAACTCTTCAATATTCTTTATTGCTTGGACAACCTTCAACTGATCATTAGTTTACCGTCGCACAAGTATCATGCAATCATCAATTAACATCTTTACCCAAGTGTGCCACGAGAGAATATTATATAATTTTTTAGCAATTATTTATTTATTACAATACTTATAAAAAGGAGTTAAAAATTTAATATTAACTGATTAATTAAAGTAAATAAATTTATTATAAAAAAAAACATGTGCTAATTCAACGGTCATTTTATTTTATGTCAAACGGAATCTAATTTGTTTTTTAAAAAATTGTTTATTTTTATGTTGTTAATTTTTAATTTTGTGTTTCCACTACCCAATTGATTATATTTTCTAATTTTGAATATGAAAATATATTACATAAAATATATTTTTTAATATATTTTATAAAGAAGCTTTATTAAACTCACTTTAAAGTTTTTAAATATTTTTTTCTTTTATTTTATATTTTAATTAGCATAATTATTTTTTTAGTTTTTATTACGAGTAAAATTAAATATACATATTATTTTAATAAATAACTTTTATTTAATAACATTAATTTTAATTTTTTCAAATATTTCAAATCAAATTAAATTAAACGATTAACTGATTAAATTAATTTGGTCACATCAATTTAAAAAAAAATACACAATTTACATAATCGAATTTATTAATATCTCAGCCTACACATCTACAGCTGTTTTGATAAAGGAATGAAGCCTTAAAAATATTTTTTATTTATCACTATTAAAATAGTTTTGATAGTATAATATTTATTTATTTATACTCATTAATAATTTACATAAAATAAATAAATAAATATTATAATATTTTAAAAGTATTTAAAAATATTTTCTTAAAAAATTGATGTGATTATTATATTATCGTTTTCGTTGGGAACAAATATATCCACGTAATTGCAATCATGGCCATTAAATCTGCGTAAGATCAGCAAAACTGCTGAAACCTACGGACCGCAGGTGACGGGCCCTGACATTAATGATTGAAAAATATTAATTATTTTATCCAGCTATAATTTTATTAAAATCTAATACATATATATATATATTCTTCATCTTATTTTTTATTTTTTAAATTATAATAAATTCTATATATCTATAAAATTATAAATCAATTATATATTTGTGGGACTTCTAGACTCTATTTATTTATCCACAAAACTTATAAAAAAAATAAATTAATAAAAAATATTTGTGGGACATCTAAACTGAGTTGGTACAAATAAAAAAATAAATTAATAAAAAATATTATTTTAATTAAAAAATAATATTTAAATTTTGAAAAAAATTTCTTTTCCAAAACAAAAGTTTATTTTAACAACTAATCACAACTCAATAATAATTATCAACATCCATTCAAAAAAATTTTACTTAAATAAAATATTATTATAACTCATATAATTTCTCACACCTTATTCGGCATAGACTTTCCATACAATATTTAGACCGCCACCACGAGACGACAATCAAGTGTGATGTTGCAAGCCTCCGCCACACTCACATATAATCAATATTTTCGACCTCATTACAAATCATCAAATGGTGACGACTTTGGCTTGTCGCTGTCATTTGCCAATCAAAACATTGTAGCTCACGCCGGCCACCAATGGCATCCTAACCATGGCCTCTTATCAGCGGTCATTGATGTTCCATTATTGATCATCGATTGTCACCTTGGCTATCTGTCAATTACTAGGTCACTCAGATTCAATATTATTGATTAATTTGTGTGATATTTTATTTTTTTTTTAAATGTCAAACATTAAAAATATATTTAGTAATAAGCTATTTTATTAAAAAAATATTTTTTAAAAGTATTTCTTTTAAAATATTTTTTTATTTGGCAAATGCATTATCTAACAGAGATCGTGCACGCCTTAACGTAGGTCATGGAATCTGTTGAACAATTGCGATCTCCAGAGCCAGAGAACAATATTTCATTATTAGATAATTAATTGGTACAAAGTCATGTATGGTATATATAATTGAACGGTTCATGTATATATAAAGTTATGCTTTGTTGGATATTTATATGAAATAATTTTCACAGTTTAAGATTCCTATGGAAAAATATTATCATTTGTTTGATTTACATTTTTTTTTAAATGACCAATTTAAATTAGTTTATTTTTACTTAGTATTTTTACCAAAAAAAAACAGTATTTATTGGACATTTGATTAAAAAATTGTCATATGGTATTATTATGCTAATTTTTTCTTCTTTTCATTGTCAATTTATGTTATTTTAAATCCATTCTCAATTTATATTATATATAAATTATATCAAATTTATCCTATTTTGATATCAAGAATTATAATATCTAGTTGAAAATATAGTAAAATGAACACCTAATTTAGTTTTTAATACTTTGAGATTTTTCGACAGCATATATGTGTAACTCATAATATAACTAATTTGGTTAAAATATTACGTAAAGCATAATTGATAATAAAACAAAATATAATAGTGGATTTTTTTTTTAAAAAAAGAAAGTTGAAAGTAAAATTAAGAATATGGCATTAATATTTTTAGTTAATTAACACGCCTTAGATCATATGTAATGCATACAATATAGTGTAAGTTTTATATATATGTAATGGGCCCGGGGACCACCTAGGCCGTTCCCGTGGTGGGTTCTAGTCACCACCTTTTCCATGCTTCTATTTTGTAGTTGGCAATTAGATTATAAATACTTGATATTTCTTCTATTTTTATTTTTATTGTTTATTTTATAGATTTATTAAAAAAATCGATGAATCATATCCTCAATTATAAGATTTCCAAGAAGATTTAGAAATTATACCTTTAAATATCAGTTGCGTGTGGCTATATGACAATTGGAGCAAAGCTATTAAGTGGGACAGTGCTCAAATGCAAGTCCTAATCTTGCATACACATTTGTTTTAGATTGTCTCTGGTAGCCACAACTTATTTTATTTTGAGGGATCAAAATACTAGTATTTTATATATATTCTTTTAATTTTATGTGATTAAAACTATTGGAACCACCCTAAACTTTTTATCACATAAGAGTCTTCACTGTAAAACTGATCTTACACTGTAACACTTTTTTTATGTTGCATGTCCTCTATTTTTTTTTTTTTAGGTGCTTTTAGTCCTATTATTTTGAGTTTTTTGACTGGTGTGGGTTAAGTTATAATCGACTCTTTTACTACCCATGCAGATATTCTAAAATCCTTTTGGATAATTTTTTTAGATGATATACACATAAATACTTATAAAAAAAGATATATGGTATAAAATCTCTAAACTATGATTTTAAAGTGCTCCTTCTACAATTTTAGAGTTCTTTTTGTGAGGTTTTTTGTTATATACATCTGGGTTTATTTAATGACATATTTCAACAATCATATCATATTAAAAATAATTAATTGGTTAAAAAAACTAATCAATTACAAATTAGTATTAAAATAAGAGAGAGACAGTGAGAGAGAGAGAGAGAGAGTTGACAGGTCACAGCTAGATACACCATTTTCATAATAAGACGACGACGTCACATTGAACCACACCTACCTGATTCAAAGAAAGAGGGGCATTATTGATTGATCACAAGTATGACCTTTTCTGTCTTCTCGCCCGCCAATTAATTAATCTCAATTTTGATGCATAGTTTTAATTATTTTTTCTAATAAAAAGATTATACCAATGAAACCATGCAATTTTTTTTTTTTCAATTTTTTTCTTTAATATTTTGCTTTTATATTAAAAAAAGATGGTATATGGTACATATAGAATAATATCATGATATAAGAAAAAATTATTTATAAATGACACTATTTTATTAATAAAAAAAATTTAAGAATTAATTCTTTTGAGGGAAAATCATATGAGATTTTAAAGCTATTAAAAAATAAATTTACTAAAAAGAACTTATATTGTAATAATTAAAGACACACTGGACCCCCTAACTAAATTTTTTTGACACATGTTCTTATTGAAGATCCCATTCTTTGGATTAGCTCTTTAAGTCATGGACCCGAATTTTTGGGATTTTCTTTCTTATCAATTTGACCAATAAATTTGTAATAAGAGTTATATGTTTACTATTGTGTTGAATGAAAATTTTTAGAATCCTTTGAATAAGTAAATTATAAAATAAAATTATTAAAATCTCTTAAAAATTAGTGATTCTTTAAATGATTAGTATTTTTAATAGAATTTTAAAAATTTATACATCTCTGGACTCTCTCTAAATCAGAAAAATTAAATTTTATATTTTTTGACATTAATTTTGAAAGTTTAGTCCCTCTATACGTAAAAATCTTTATCAAAGCAATAATTTTCTAGTCATAGTAGTTTGGTGTATGGAAAGTGGATTGATAATTAAATTTGGCTCGGTCTAATATCTCATTGAAACATGGTAACTACTTCTGGATTTTCTTAGAGAATTTCTTAAAAATTTTGGCATGAGTTTTATTTTCATCGACTCGTACTAACAAGTTTAACATAATTTGTTCAATTGAAAAGGCGCATCATCACGGTGTTTGGCTAATATCATCCCGAGCATAATAAAGTAAGTTACTTGACGTGCAACACATTTCTATTAAATTTACAAATACTACAAATTGATCTAAAAATCACCACTTTGGCATTATTTATGGTAAAACAAAATACAACATATATGTACAAATATTACAATGTAACCTAACTCTAGACTTAAAAAGAATGTGGCTCAAGAATCAAAACTTGGCTCTAATATCAATTAAAGAAATGCTATTAATATTTATAAACATTTAGAGATGATAAATAGATCTTTTTACGTGAAAGTACAACGTTAAAATTGTTATAATTAAAATTCAAGTAATGGACCGCTCTAGGTTTTAGTCATCATCCAATGCCAAGCATAACAAAAACAAAAAATGTTTAAATATAGTAAAGTTAATAACGTAGGATCTAGTTACAAAAGAAAACCAAGTACAATGTATTTGAGAAAATCTTTCAGGTTATCAGTTAACAATTTAAAAAATATATTATAATAAAAAGTATCTATTTACTATCACTGACCAGATGTATCATTTTTAGTTGACTGACTTTGAATAAGTGATTATCTAATATCATCCTTAGATACATAACATGCATTTATCTAGACATTATTAGTTTTTTTAATAGATAGTTTAAAAATAAATTATACAATCAACTTGAGATGCTCCAACTTGAACCATGAAATCTCTTTCTAGACTTGATAGAATACTCAACTTGATAAACTCATACTTACTTAGTATCAATGAAAAGTCTCACCCAAGTATTCGGCAATTGCGATAATCAAATTCCCACAAAAACTGAAGTGTTAGATACTTAAATATACTTTTGTGCTTCAAAATCTTGACAATAGAAGAAAAACCTCAGCTCCCTTTAATTAGCTTAGTGAAAAAAATGGACCTTCTGAGAACCTCCAATCATAGTAGCTTGCAAAAGTGGTTCATTGGTGATAGATGTTTTGGCATGAGCCAAAGGGTCGCCGATTTCCCACAGGTGGGTTTTAAGTCAAAACTGAAAAAAAAAAAAAAAGAAAAGAAAAAGATATGAGCCAAAGGTCAACTCATATCTTGTGACTTTTATCTCAATTGAATCTAGAAAACTAAGATGAACCAAAGATTTGTTGATATCTCATTGTTTCTATCTCAAATAATATTTTTAAATATTTTTTTTACGTACATAATAAATTTGAATTACAATTATAATAATTAAATTAATAAATAAAGTCAAAAAATATATCAACATCGCTGTACATAGCAATAACTTGGAACCACTCATAATTTAGGTGCCACATCTCTCACAATAACATTTCATAAAACTTTAGTTGATACAAAAAGAGAGAGTGCAAGTGAAAAAAATCAAACTAGCATATACGTTCTAAATGAGTCTAGAACAATATGGTAAAGCTTCCCTCTCCAAAATACAAATAGCCACCAAAACAAGTGACAAATTCTTCCACTTCTTTTCATTCTCTTTTCTAACATAGTATATTGTTCTCAATGGAACTTTCATATACTATTAATAGGTTTCAACATTAGAGTATTTGGAATCAGGCCTGTAGAAAAAGAACACTTCAAAAGCCTTGGCCCCAAAAAGACTTTAGAAGGCCTAGGCGATGTGACCTAGATCCTCCTATTGAGATCTAAGCTCGCAAAGATCCCACCAAATGCAACCTAGAAGCAAGTACCTCACGCTCCAAGTCGTAAACTAGTCCACAAGTCTTATTCACCAAATGCGTGTTCCCCGTGTGCTTGAGGGCAAAAGTCAAGGGGGCATTTTCAACCTAAAGTGGTTGGCTACTACGAATATTTCAAACCCGACAAGAAAATTAGAAATGGACCCCCTTCAAACCCAAAATCATGGTGTTTTGAAATATCCCAACAATAGTTAGCTAGTGCGCTTTCTCTACAAATATTTCATTTCCTTTATAGGAAAATAGGGTTTCAAGAAGAAAAAATTGGAAGAAGAGAGAAATAATAGAAGGCATTCATTCTTCAAAACCGCTCTTCAGTTAAGCGCACCGTCGAAGCCCAATATTTCCTTTCAAAGTGACTCATTAGCCAAGCCACAACTTGGAGGATAGTCCACCATCTCAAAAATCTCGGCCGACAAAAACACACTCTATTCTTCGTCTTAAATGCTCCTCGGCCGTCGTGTTGCCGGATCTCAATGCTTCTATCAATAGTTGCTCTTCTTTGAACACCCCGAAAACCTATCCTCCATCTCAAAGGAACATGAGAAGTACATCTTGATCCTTCCCCTCAACCTCGATCCCTTATAGAATACATTTATGCATTATCATTTTCTTATCTTTCTATTTGCTCATGAAATATTTTTAAATTAAGTATTGGAGAATACTTCGAGGTAAGTCATAAAGCCAATTATTAAAGCAATTGTATTGCGTAAGATTCATCTTGAAAAATGGGGCAAATATTTCATCTAACTAGACCCCCAAAAGATCAAATAACACCCTAACTAAGTATTATCAAGGTAGATTCAACTTGATATTAAACCTTATCTTTTTAGAATTAGTGTTTAGACTATATTGTTGTAGAATTGCTGGTCATGCTTGGAGGATTCCGCTAGTTGCCACATGAGGCACAATTTATGTACTAATCATTTTACCAATCTATCGAACGAGCATCTTATCCATCACGTCGCCCTAAGCCCTTTCAAATCTCCCGTACAAGGACATTTGATGCATCAGGTCTCGACCAATCTTTTGCTAGCGATCTCACGTAGAGTTCGGTAAACTTTGGTCTTCTTTCAATTTCCTACCCAATTGGAGCTTTGGCATTAATCCCACAATCAACATTAGTTTCAGCAAAAAACTCAATTATGAAAAGTTACAGAGAGAGAGAAGATATTGAATTGGGTGTTTGACATATGATGGGTTTTCAATTAATAAGTACCGATAAAAATAATAATGAATTTGAATATTGATATTATAGTCAATTAAATTTGTAACATTTACGAATTTCCTCATATCCTATTTTTAAATAATCATGCCATGGTAATTTCCTTTTCCATTTTTTATTTATCCTATCTTTGTTTGTTCTCCTATCACTGGTTTGGAATAGGAACGGCTATAACCCCTTTCCTCTTACTAATCTCTCATCCCATTTGGCAAAAAATAATAAATAAATAAATAAATATTTATAATATTTATATCTGTTTAGAAAAGTCCCTTGAATATATTAATTTTGGATTTCTATCTTCTTTGCTCTATTAAAAGTCTATATTTGATGCAATTAGAGCAAAGGCCTTATTGCATATAAAATTTGATATCGATGAATACATTTTGACTATTTTTTATTTTCCTTCTATAAAATAAAATATTTTTAAAAGTCAATTTAATTTAATTATCACATGTTCTAAATGAGATGGGAGGCTAAATTTAGGATAAATTTTAGATATATAACTTTATTTATAAAGATAAAACTAAAAATAAAATATGTAAAAATTAAATATAAAGTTGTCTAGGAGTTCAAATAAAACTAAAACTTCTTTTAATTACACTAAATATTTAAGATGTATAAAAATTATATTTTCAAATATTTTATATGCTTTGTTAATTCGTGCTAATATTTAAAAAATAAGCAATTTATTCATGTTCTTGTTGGGATTAATTTTGAACCATCCCTTCTCTAATATGACATCATTTGTTGAACATATACCAATCCATTTAATTATAGTTATCATGCGATCTTATTATTTGATTTCAATACAATTCCTTATGCAATACTTTATTTTATGATTTATATTTTAATAATTAATTTTTATTTAAGAATTAATAAACTAATTAACACCTCCTATTTAAAATTATATTTCAAGAATTTTACATTATTAGAAAAATCATTTTTGCTTCTATGTCGACACAAAATAAATAAATAGACCCAAACTAAGACTTCAAGAAACCGACCCTAGAGGTTAACCCATGGGTGTCGAGTCCATGGGGCCGAACACCTAAGGACCAATCTCTCCCTTACAAAACTCCTAGGAATTGAATCATCCCTGGCTAAAACATAGCAAGGCACTGCGATGCAGTCAAATGACCAAAGCATATGACAAGATAGTTATCATGGCATTGGACATAATTACTCTAAGATCTTTATCTGCTATGAAAGCTTTTCATTACAAGTCACACATATTAAAGCATTCCAAGCCCCCTATAAAAGGAGGAGGGCTTCACAGAAAATGACATTTTGAGAGTAAAAACATGCTATCAAATATTTAAATAAGAGATAATTATCATTCTTTTTTGAAAAAATTTTACTTATCGTTCATTCGCTCAAGTCCTAGGACCCATTTACTTCCTTTCGGCTCACGGCAATCATTATATAGGACTAACTCATGTATAAAGCTAGCCCTTTAACAAATCGCATCTACTTTCTGTCAACAAAAATCTCTATATCTTATCTCGTGTCATCGTTATTAAAAAAAATATTTCTTTTATTTGCATTTAATTCATTTTATATTGACTACTGCTTAACTTTTTTTTTTTTGTACGTAAACTACTGCCCAACTTACTAAAGCAAAAAATTAGATATTTAGGAAGGTGTTTTTTAATCTTGTGACTTTTTCATTTTATGTTATAGTGTAATAAAATTGTGATTTTTTAACTGAAAATTTACTGCTTTTGAGAAAACTAATATCTGGGGCCAAATATGATATCTAGGTACATTTCACTAATACAAATTTCCCCTTTCATCAAACATGAACAAGACCTTTATTGATCATTGGTGAGGAATTTGCTTACGACAGCTCATGTTGATTGGCTCATTATTTTTATACTTTTTCAGCATGTTAGTAAGGAGTATCTTCTTTTTTATGGTGAAGTTAGAGACATGTAAATTGAATGAAAAACCTTTCATTTTTAGTGTTCTCATATCTATTAAGTATTAAATTAATAAACATGATTTATAATATCGTGATTATATTTATATAATTATAAATTTAATTCTTATTACTATTTTTATAAATTTATCAATTATATAATATTTATAGATAAGATAGGGATTCAACATCAAGAAATGTCATTTTCTAGCCATTTAATTTCAACAGAATACAGGTAGGATGGAACATCCACACCTAAACGAACTTTGCATGCTATATTAATGAATCATGTTAAGAAATTTACAAGGATCATTTAAAAATAGATTTAATTTGGGATATTATAGCTGGATTTGTAATTATATATTTTTTTATTATAGTGTATTTTTGTGTCCCTAATCATGGTTTTATAGAATGTTATAACTAGATTTTATCTTAATAAATGATCATTGTTACATAGGCCGGAAGGGAGGTACATGTTATATTCATTTTAGTAATTGAGCATTTTTTTTCTTTTTGTCATTTTAAAAATTAGTATTGAGTAAGTAAAAATCAATGCAGGAGATTTATTTTATATTTTAATAATATATTTTAGTTTTTACATTATAAGATATTTAATATAATATCATGAAACCACTTAACTAAGAAAAATCACAAAATGAATGCACTTAAATATGGAACCTTCTCAAGAATGTTACTACACAAGCCCAAATAAAACGAAAACAATTACAATTGTATATCTCTCAATCTTTCTACAAAAGTGTCCCTTTTTCTCTATCTAGAATGGTGAGAAATTTCTAGAATGAGTGAGATTTCACACACCCCATTTTAGACGTGAAAGACCCTTCTAACTAAGAAAAATACAAAAATGAATATTAAATAGTTGATTGTTCACCAAGAATAGTAGAATGGCAAACCCAAATAAAGAAAACAATTACAATTGTATATCTCTCAATCTTTCTACAAAAGTGTCCCTTTTTCTCTATCTTTCGCCCAAGGAAAGTTGCCTGACTCTTCTATGCACACTCATTTCACAAAGGGCACAAGTAGATATATATATACAAGAGGCCTAATAGGCGGCCAGCCACCCTAGTAGTAGGGTGGCGGATTTGCCCATGCTTGCCACGAGATGCACGCCCTCAGCGTGCGAGTGGTTGCTTGGTGAAAGTTGTAACCATTTCAAACTTTCAATCAGGGTGGGTCAACTGCCCACCTGCAAACGCGACTGTAGCATGCCTACAAAGATAGAGAGTCAACGCCTAAGCTTTCAGAATCCTCGTCCATATCTTCAGTTACCTCTCGGACATGACTCCTCCAACTGGTCATCGTCCATTTTGACAGACTTCTCGGACTTGTGTTCTCGGACCTCTCCAAAAGTCCGCCTCCATGTCCGCAGACAAAACACCATGAAGGGAGTGATCCCAACAAAATAAGATTCTTAAATATTTTTTTTACATACATCGTAAATTTGAATTACAATTATAACAATTAAATTAATAAATAAAGTTAAAAAATATATCAACATCGTTGTACATAGCAATAACTTGGAACCACTCATATTTTAGGTGCCACATCTCTCACAATAACATTTCATAAAACTTAGAGTTAATACAAAAAGAGAGAGCGCGAGTGAAAAAAATCAAACTAGCATATACGTTCTAAATGAGTCTAGAACAATATGGTAAAGCTTGAAAGAGTAATACAAATAGCCACCAAAACAAGTGACAAATTCTTCCACTTCCTTCTCATTCTCTTTTCTATAGTATATTGTTCTCAATGGAACTTTCATATACTATTAATAGGTTCGGTATCCTTAGATCGATTTGGAATCAGGCTTGTAGAAAAAGAACACTTCAAAAGCCTTGGCCCCAAAAAGACTTTAGAAGGCCTAGGCGATGTAACCTAGATCCGCCTATTGAGATCTAAGCTCGTAGAGATGCCCACCAAATGCAACCTAGAAGCAAGTACCTCAACAGCTCCAAGTTGGTAAACTAGCCCACATGACCGCTGCAAATGCGTGTTCCCCCGTAGCTAGGGGCAAAGTCGAAGGGGGGCTCATGCCAACCTATTGTGCCCAAGCTACTAGGAATGGCACAACCCAACAAGAAAATATGAAATTGACCCTCTTACAAACCCAAAAATCATGGTGTAAGAAGAAAAAATTTGAAGAAGGGAGAAATAATAGAAGGCATTCATTCTTCAAAGCCGCTCTTCAGTTAAGCGCACCGTCGAAGCCCAATCTTTCTTTTCAAAGTCACTCCTTAGCCAAGCGCGTCGTTAGAGCTTAGTCCATCATTTCAAAGCCGCTTCTCAGCCGAATGTACCGTCGGAACTCTATTCTCCGTCTCAAAGCCGCTCCTCAGTTGAGTGCGTTGCCAAATCTCAATCCTTTATCTCAAAGTTTCTCCTCAACTGAGCGCATTGCCAGAACCCTGTCTTCCGTCTCAAAGGAACTACTCAACCGAGCATATCATTAGAACTCAATCCTCCACCAACACTCAATCCCCTACTACATACATTCATGCATTATCATTTTTTCTTATCTTTCTATTTGCTCGAGAAATATTTTTAAATTAAGTATTGGAGAATACACTGAGGGTAAGTCCTGCCATCCTCTAACCTCTTATTCGTTAATTGTATTGCGTAAGATCCATAATTAAAATGGCGAGAATTGAACCCAATCTAACTAGACCCCCAAAAAAGATCAAATAACACTCTAACTAGTTTGCGTAAGATTCAATTATGATATTAAACCTTATCTTTTAGAATTAGAGTTTCTACTATATTGTGTTGTAGAATTGCTGGTCATGCTTGAGGATTCCGCTAGTTGCCACATGAGCACAACTGTGTACTAATCATTTTACCAATCTATCGAACGAGCATCTTATCCATCACGTGGCCTAGCCCTTTCAAATCTTGCGTTCAAGGACATTTGAAGCATCAAGTCTCGACCAATCTTTTGCTAGCGATCTCGCATAGAGTTCGGTAAACTTTGGTCTTCTTTCAATTTCCTGCCCAATTGGAGCTTTAGCATAAATCCCACAATCAACATTAGTTTCAGCCAAAAACTCAATTATGAGAAGTTACAATTGATTAAAAATTACCTATTTCGGTTAGACCTTTCTAGAGAGAGAGAAGATATTGAATTGGGTGTTTGACATAGGATGGGTTTTCAATTAATAAGTACCGATAAAAATAATAATGAATTTGAATATTGATATTATAGTCAATTAAATTTGTAACATTTACGAATTTCCTCATATCCTATTTTTAAATAATCATGCCATGGTAATTTCCTTTTCCATTTTTTATTTATCCTATCTTTGTTTGTTCTCCTATCACTGGTTTGGAATAGGAACGGCTATAACCCCTTTCCTCTTACTAATCTCTCATCCCATTTGGCAAAAAATAATAAATAAATAAATAAATATTTATAATATTTATAGCTGTTTAGAAAAGTCCCTTGAATATATTAAATTTGGATTTCTATCTTCTTTTATCTCTATTAAAAGTCTATATTTGATGCAATTAGAACGAATTTTGTTATTATTGCATATAAAATTTGATATCGATGAATACTTTTTGACTATTTTTTATTTTCTCATATAAAATAAAATATTAAAAAAGTTGATTTAATTTAATCATCACATGTTCTAAATGAGATGGGAGGGAGCTAAATTTAGGATAAATTTTAGATATATAACTTTATTTATAAAGATAAAACTAAAAATAAAGTGTAAAAATTAAATATAAAGTTGTCTAGGAGTTCAAATAAGATCCAAACTTCTTTTAATTACACTAAATATTTAAGATGTATCAAAATTATATTTTCAAATATTTTATATGCTTTGTTGATTCGTGCTAAAATTTAAAAAATAAGCAATTTATTCATATTCTTGTTGGGATTAATTTTGAACCATCCCTTCTCTAATATGGCATCGTTTGTTGAACATATGCCAATCCATTTAATTATAGTTATCATGCGATTTTATTATTTGATTTCAATACAATTCCTTTTGCAATACTTTATTTTACGACTTATTTTTTAATAATTAATTTTTATTTAAGAATTAATAAACTAATCAACGCCTCCTATTTAAAATTACATTTCAAGAATTTTACATTATTAGAAGAATCATTTTTGCTTTTATGCTAACGCAAGATAAATAAACAGACCCAAACTAAGACTCCGAGAAACCGGCCCTAGAGGTTAACCCATGGGTGTCGAGTCCATGGGGCCGATGCAGTCAAATGACCAAAGCATATGGCAATATAGTTATCATGGCAGTGGCCATAATTACTCTAAGATCTTTATCTGCTATGAAAAATTTTCATTACAAGTCACACATATTAAAGCATTCCAAGCCCCCCATAAAAGGAGGAGGGCTTCACAGAAAAAGACATTTGGAGAGTAAAAATATGCTATAAAATTTTGAAACAAGAGATTATTATCATTCTTTTTCGAGAAAATTTTACTTACGCTTCATTCACTCAAGTCCTAGGACCCATTTACTTCCTCTCGACTCACGGCAATCATTATATAGGACTAATTCGTGCATAAGGCTAGCCCTTCAACAAATTACATCCACTTTTGATCAACAAAGATCCCTGTATCTTATCTCTCGTCATCACTATTAAAAAGGTATTTTTTTTATTTGCTTTTATTCATTTTATATTGACTACTGCCTAACTTTTTTTTTTTTTTTGGTAAGTAAACTACTGTCCAACTTACTAAAGTATAAAATGAGATATTTAGGAAGGTGTTTCTTAATCTTGTGGCTTTTTCATTTTTTGTTGCAGTGTAATAAAATTGTGATTTTTTAATTGAAAACTTACTGCTTTTGAGAAAACTAGTATGTGGGGCCTAATATGATATCTAGGTACATTTCACTAATACAAATTTCGTTTCATCAAACATGAACAAGACCTTTATTGATCATTGGTGATGAATTTGCGAGACAGCTCATGTTGATTGGCTCATTATTTTTATACTTTTTCAGCATGTTAGTTAGTAAGGAGTATCTTCTTTTTTATGGTGAAGTTAGAGATATGTAAATTGAATGAAAAACCTTTCATTTTTAGTGTTCTCATATCTATTAAGTATTAAATTAATAAACATGATTTATAATATCGTGATTATATTTATATAATTATAAATTTAATTCTTATTACTATTTTTATAAATTTATCTATTATATGATATTTCTAAATAAGATAGGGATTCAACATCAAGAAATGTCATTTTCTAGCCATTTAATTTCAACAGAATACAGGTAGGATGGAACATCCACACCTAAACGAACTTTGCATGCTATATTAATGAATCATGTTAAGAAATTTACAAGGATCATAATTAAAAATATGGCTAATTTGGGATATTATAGCTGGATTTGTAATTATAATTTTTTTTATTATAGTGTATTTTTGTGTTACCTAATCATGGTATTTATGAATGACATTAATAACTAGATTTTATTTTAATAAATGATCATTGTTACATAGGCCGGAAGGGAGGTGCATGTTATATTCATTTTAGTAATTGAGCATTTTTTTCTTTTTGTCATTTTAAAAATTAGTATTGAGTAGTAAAAAATTAATGGAGGAGATTTATTTTATATTTTAATAATATATTTTAGTTTTTACATTATAAGATATTGTAATATAATATCATGGTGGAGAAATTTTAATAATATATTATATTGTAAGGGGTAGTCTTTATTATGATCTCCCTCGGCCATTACAATTGGCGGTGATTCTTTTACTTGGGATAAATATTAAAATATTATAATTTTTTTCCTAAATTTTTCTTATTTTTAATCCCATTCATTTTTAATTTAATATTATCAATATCTCACAAAACATTTATCGAATCTACCAAATTTGGATTTTAATGTGATCTAAAAAATTCTAATATATATATATATATATATATATTAAAATTATTTAACATCATATTAATTAAAAATATTTTTTTTGGGTACACATTTTTTCCTCTTTAATAAAGTATCCAAACTACTCCACTTGCAACAGTTACAGGATTAATCGTGACCGTCAAATCATGGGGATACGTGGTCCACGATCCTGACATCATGTATCACGTCGTCAACTTCTGTGAGTTGCCGTGTCTATTCCTCTTTACTTGTGCATGGACCGGCTCTTAAATGCAGAGGGTTCTTCTTATCTTCTTGCTAACGCGATTTGCGTGGCCGCCATGAATGAACTGCTACACTTAGTTTACGGTTAAGTCTCAACAGGGTAAGGTGGGGGCCAGCCATGGCATCTCACCGCCCAGTGAGTCAGCCAGCTGTGGCTAGAGAAAGTGGGGCTAGAGAGAGAGGGGTAGGGAGGCTAGAGAGAGAGTGAGTGGTAGCTGTGTGGTGACGGGGAGAGGGGATGAGGGGAGAGGGACTGCTTACTGGAGCTTGATTTGTTATGTTTGCCTGTGTAGTTTGATAAAATTTTACCATGATCTTAAACTATTTAAATAAATAAGGTTAAGTATAAGAGATATTTATTTGGTTTGATCTTCTAACTGGCTAGTGCCAAAGTGGCATGGGCTAATCTTGTTTGTGAGCCTTCAATTTATCCCTATCATGCTTTCATCCTTTTGGTTGGTAATAAAGGACAGCCTTAAAACCTTAAACAGACCGAAATATTTTTATTACCATTCATATTGTGCATTGTGTTGGGATTTTAGATTACTTTCGTATGAAAAGTATTGTGCGTGCGGTGATGTGGCCAAAGTAGAATAAAGGTTGGAATAGTTATACTTGGTCGAAGAGATAAAAATGCCGAAAACTCTAAGTAACAGCCGAAGACTCTGACTGCTGTTGAAGTGTCTAATCAAGGGCAGAGGACTTTGCCTGAAGGTCGAGGATATTGACTAACAGCTGAAAACTCTGATTGAAAGCCAATAACTCTTATTGAAGGACAAGAATTCTAAGTGATGGCTGATGACATTAGCTATTGATTGAGGACATTAAATAACGACCGAGAATATGAGCTAATAGTCGAGAACTTTGGTCAACGCCCGGGGAACTAACTAAAAAAGCTGATCACTTGTGAAGTCTAAGCAAATAACTTTTCAGAAAAAAAAGTTGATTTTTAAAGTTGATAGCCGATTTACAAAGCAGATTAATTGCTCTTGACATTAAGGCATTTTACAGAATTAGTGACAGGTTTTGTTATACACACAACTAACCTACAGAATAGGTGGTCGCCCAATGCCTAAGAATATGTGTGCTAAGCTTGGTATGGATGTGAGTGAGAGAGCAAAATAGAGAAAATTAGAGTGAAAATAAGGAGTTATAATTTTGCTCTTGTGCTCTGTCTTCTATCTTCTACTTTTCAAAGGGTTTGTGTAACCAATATTTTTGTAACCAAAATCTATATAGTAAAATTTTTGTGAACTAAGTGTTTCGTAATTTTTTTCTTATTTAAAATAGAGTTTTTACGTAAAATTTATGTGTATTCCTTATTCTTCATTATTTTTTCCTATTGTGTGCGGTAAGCACTTATCATTGTCATTATCCTCTCAGTTTCACTGTCCAACCTGCATTACTTTTTCCTACAAGTGGTATCAGAGAGAGGTTGTCAATGTCGACTATTAAATCTTGTTGGAATCCATGGAGGTAGACAACAAGATGATTTGCTTGAACTGGTCAAACTATAACATCGGGCGTAGTAAGATGTCGGGCCTGTTATTTGTTAAATCAATGCACTTTTCGGTGTTCGCCACTCAAAAGCTTGAGGCAAAATAGAAAAAGATTGGGCTTTTAAGCACAAGCAAGTGTGTGGTTGTATTCGAAAATTTGTAAATGATAATGTATATAACCATATCAGAAGTAAGACTGATGCAAAGGCTCTGTGGGAGAAGTTGGAGACACTTTATGCTTCCAAGACTAGCAATAATAAGCTATTTCACCTGATGAAATTAATGCAGGTGCGATATAGGAACGTCTTATCCATTGCCGACTACCTAAATTAGTTTCAAGGTGTGTTGACCGGCTGAACGGGATGGACATTAAATTTGAAGATGAGATGTTGAGCTTATGGTTCCTAACAACTCTGCCGGACTTATGAGAAGTGATAAGAATCACTATCGTCAATACTGCGCCAAACGGCGTGGTAACACTTAAGATGGTAAAGGAGTTGTACTGAACGAGGAAATAAGATAGGGGTCATAAGAGACTTCCACCTCTTAGCACTTCAAAGTACTGGTGATTGAGTCACCGGGAAAGAGCGAAAGACGTGGTCCTAAATTTGAAGAGAAGGGCCGTAGTAAGTCCTAGTCAAAGTATCAAAACCTCGAATACCATTATTATGGTAAGAAATGCCACATTAAAAAGTATTCTTATAAATGAAAGCGTGAAAACGTAGGTAAAAAAACACAATCGGGAAGGAATGAGGTGAGGAGAAGGCCTCGATTTTGATCATGAATGAGGGTGACCTCTTGCTTACGTGTGAGACGGATGATGTGGTAAACTTAACTAGATTACGAGTCCAATTGGGTGGTGGATACAGGTGCTTCACTCCACGCCACGTCTAGAAAGGGATTATTTACATCCTACACTCAAAGAGATTTTGGAGTGTTAAGAATGAAAAATGAAGGAATGTCCCGAGTTGTTAGCAAAGATGATGTATCACTTGTCACCAACAATGGGACGAGGTTTTTGTTGAAAGACATCCGACAAATGTCTAATATCTGGTTGAATATAATTTCAACCGACAGATTCGACGATGAAGGGTATTGTAATACCTTTAGTGAATGAGCATGAAGATTAACTAAAGGGTCTCTAATTGTTGTATGATAAAAGAAAATTTTTGGCATGTATGTTGTGAAAGCATTTGCCGTGGTAGGAGAATGAACGTTGCAAACAATGAAGGAGTCATCGGATTTGTGACACCATTGACTAGGTCACATGAGTGAAAAAAGGGTTAAGCAACATGGCCAAGAAGGGCCTTATTTCTTGAGTAAAGGAGACCGGTTTGAGGACTTATCCTCACTGTATGGCGAAAAAGTAATGGCGACTCTCATTCCGAGGAGACTCATCCACCAAGAAGGCCGAGCCACTTAAACTGGTACACACCGATGTGTGAGCCGTTCAAAGAGAAGTCATTTGGAAGCACACAATATTTTGTTTTCGTTCATTGATAATTATTCAAGGAAGTTGTGGGTGTACCCACTTAAGACAAATGATCAAGTCATTGGAGTATTTGAGTAATTTCATACTCTCATTGAACGGCAGACAATGAAGAAAATTAAGTGCATCTAAAGTGACAACGATGGCAAATGCATTGGAGCTTTTGATCACTATTACTAGTTGTATGGTATTTGGCATCAGAAAACACTGCCGAAGACATCACAACTAAACGGAGTGGCTAAGTGCATGAATCATATACTGATGGAGAGAGTCAGATATGTACTCTCTGATGTAAAACTCTCCAGATCATTTTGGGTGGAGGCCTTAAGAATCACTACTTACGTCATCAATAAATCACTGTCCGGCCCATTGAATAGAGAAGTCCTAGAGAAGATGTGGTCTAGGAAAGAGCTGTCCTATGACCACCTCAGGCTATTTGGGTACAAGGTCTTCATCCACATCCCAATGGATGAAATGATAAAGTTTGAGTCGAAGACAATGCAATGTTTCTTCCTAGGTTATAGAGAAGACGAGTTGAGATTTAGATTCTACAATCCAATTGAGAGAAAGTTTGTCAAATCAAGTGATGTGGTATTTGTTGAGGATGAGACCATTGATGATATTGGAAAAGAGAAGAATGCAATGTCTGATACCAGTCGGGCTAGTGTTGAAATCGTCTGATCGGTACCTCTTTGCCAAAAGGTTGATGGCCAAGGCATGGCCGAAGAAGTCAACGAAGAGATACCAATACCTAATGAAGATGAGGATGGCGGCAATGTTACTCAGTGATAGAGGTTGTTCCTGTCAAACGATCTTCAAAAAATTGACAGCCATCGGTTTGCCTGTCGGCCGATGAGTATGTTTTGCTCACTGATAGAGGAGAGTTGGAAATTTTTAAAGAAGCTATGAAAGATGATCACAATGTGGAGTGGTTAGAGGCCATATAAGACAAGATGAATTCACTACTTGAGAACCATACGTTCGAGTTGGCCGAGTTGCTGAAAAGGAAGAGAGCCCTAAAGAACAAGTGAGTCTTCCGCTTGAAGACCGACGATAGTATCTCCTAACCAAGGTACAAGGCGCAACTAGTTGTAAAAGGCTTCAACCTGCGAAAATGTGTTGATTTTGATAAAATTTTTACCTCAATCGTGAAGCTATCATCAATACGGGTTGGGCTCAAATTGGCAACTATTCTAAACTTGGAAGTAGAGTAGTTGGATATGCGGACGACGTTTTTGTATGGTAATCTGGAGGAGAAAATCTATATGGAGCAACCGGTGGGATTTTGGGTTAAGGGGAAGGAATGTTTAGTGTGTCGTTTGAAAAAAAACCTGTATGGACTAAAACAAGTTCTGAGGCAATAGTACAAGAAGTTCGAGTCTGTTATGGTGAGTCAATGGTACCGAAAGACTATTTCAAATCATTGTATCTTTATTAAGAGATTTTCAAAAGATAATTTTGTTATTCTCCTCTCTATGTGGACGATATGCTAATTATTTGGCATAATTCCTCCCGAATCTTCGAATTGAAACAGCAACTTAGGAAATTCATTTTTATGAAGGACTTGGGGCCGACGAAGTAGATTTTGAATATCAGAATATTTTGCGATCGCAAGGCAAGGAGATTATGGATGTTCTAAGAAAGTTATGTGGAGAAGGTACTCCAATGCTTTAACATGAACAAGTCTAAACTGATGAGCACTCCACTGGCGAATCATTTCAGACTGAGCAGTCAGTAGTGTCCAACCTCGGATGTTGAGAAAGCCAACATGAGAAGTGTATCCTACTCTTCAGTCGTAGGTAGCTTAATGTATGTTATAGTGTACACGAGGATGGACATTGCACATGTCGTTGGCACAATTAGTCTATTTCTGTCTAATCCTAGAAAGGAGCACTGGTTAGTAGAAAAATGATACTAAGATATCTCCGAGGGACTTCTAAGATATGTTTGTATTTTGAAAGTGACAAGCCTCTATTGGTAGGATACACTAATACTGATATGGCCGGTAATGTTGACTCTCAAAAGTCTACTTCAAAATACCTAGTCAAGTTCGCTGGAGGGGCTATTTCTTGACAATCAAAGTTGCAAAAATGCATTACTCTTTCAACCATTGAAGTAAAATTTATTGCTGTGACTAAGATCAGCAAGGAGATACTATGGATGAAGAAGTTCATCCGAAAACTTAATTTTAAACAAGATAAGAACGTGGTACTTTGTGACTACCAAAGTGCTATACACTTTTGTAGGAACTTCCTCATTCCACTCGAGATCGAAGTATATTGATGTTTGATATCATTTGGTGAGAGTTGTCATTGACACGTAATTAATATTACTTGAAAAAGTCCAAACCGATGAAAATGGGTCAGACATGATGACTAAGGTATTGCCAAAGGAAAAGCTCAAAACTTGTTGCAGTATGCCTGGACTAATAGATATCGTTTTTTCACAATCGTGAGGAGAAGTTTGTTGAAATTTTGGGTCACTCCCATTTGGAAAGCATTGCGCGCGCAGCAATATGGCCAAAATAGAACAAAGGCAAGAGTTGTGATACTTGGCCGAAAAGGTATAAAGGTCAAAGAGATATAAGGGCCGAGGACTTTGCTTGAAGGTCGAGGACATTAACTAACGGTCGAATACTTTAATTGAAGGTCGAGGACTCTGATTGAAGGACGAGAACTCTAAGTGATAGCCGATGACATCAATTGTTGATTGAGGACATTAAGTGACAGCCGAGGACTTAAACTAATAGCCGAGGACTTTGGTCAATAACTAGGAATACTAACTGAAAAAGTTGATCACCTGTAAAGTTTGCACAAATAACTTTTCAGAAAAGGAAGTTGACTTTTAGAGCTAGTAGACGATTTGTAGAGTAGGTCAATTGCTCTTGGCAAGAAGGTGTTTTGCAAAATTGGTGTAGGTTTTATTGTACACGCAACCGACCTACGGAGTAGGTGGTCACCGGTGCCTATAAATATGTGTGCTGAGCTCGGTGTGGATGTGAGTGAGAGTGTGAAAGAGAGAAAAACAAAGTGGAAACAATGAGTTGCAAATTTGCTCTTATGCTCTATCATCTGTTCTCTACTCTCAAAGGAATTTGTGTAACCCTAGATTTTTATAACCAAAATTTATATAGTGAAATCTTTGTGGACTAAGTGTCATATAATTTTTTTCTCTTATTTAGAAGAGGATTTTCACATAAAATTTATGTGTGTTTCTTGTTCTCCCTTATTTTCTTCATTGTGTGCGATAAGCACTTATCATCGTCATTATCCTCTCGGATTCACTGTCCGCCAAGACTACTTTTCCTACACATTGTGCAAGTGTGAGGCGAACTTGTGCTTTATTTATATCTTCAAATATGATGTCCCTAATTGTAAAAATTCGAGTTCCTAGGACATAGCATCACAGCCTTAATGGAGGAATCAACCAATGTAGCAACTTAACCGGATTAGATAGTTGGCCAGAGGAGGCAGTTTACCGGTTAGATAGTTGATCGGATTAGATGATTGACCAGATTGAATAGTTGCCGAATTAGATAGTTGACCAATTGGATGGTTGACTGGATTGGATGGTTGACCGGATTAAATAGTTGCCGGATTAGACAGTTGACCAGTTAGATAGTTGTCCATATTGGACAGTTGACTGGTTAGACAGTTGATCCGTTAGACAATTGATCCTAATTTGATAGTTATTCAGATTAAAGAAGTTGATCGGAATGGAGAAATTGACCGGATTGACTTGCTTGAAGAATTAACCGAATTGTCTTGTTAACCAGTCCGGATTGGTTTATCAGCGGGTTGGGAGTAGATGCCAGAGTGACCATAGCCAAAGTGGGTGATCTATTCTCACCTGCTCCCACCGCTCCCACCTGCCTCCGCTATCTTTTTAAAGTAGGAAAATAAATAGGAAAAAAGAAGTATCGGAGTAGGTGACCTACTCCCACATATTCTCACCTACCCCATTGTCTTTAAACATGAAATTTGGGGGTTATGGGAGAGAGTTTGGAAAAGAAAAGAAAAAGGGCACGAGAGGAGAAGAAGGAGAAGAAGAATTTTTAGGTCAGATCCGAGTAAAAAAGTTATAGATTAGGTAAGTGTACTCTGTGCAGTCTTTGGCTGATATTGATTCTTGTCTGATTCTTTCAGATATTAATGTTCTAATACCATTCTCCGCTATATTTCTAAAGATTGCATATCATAATAATTGTTTTCTTATATTTTATGAAGAAATTTTATGTTTCGATGCATATACTATGTTTTATATGTTGGATTTTGTTCCATAATTCATGTTTGAATATTGCTAGAATTTCTTTCTTATGTTTGAGTTCGGTATGATGGTATGATTTGGTAAAAGATCAAGCTTTGGTATGCGGAAAAAGTTATCTTGCATGTTTATTCACTATTTGTAAATATCAATTTGCTCATTTAAGATATAAGCCATAAGACCAAGGAAAATTATATATAATAAATGATAGCCGAATAGATGTAGGCTTAAAATGTATTTGATATGATAAATGATAGTCGAGTAGTTGTAGGTCTAAAATGTGGTGATATGATAAATAATGGCCGAGTAGCTGAAAACCTAAAATGTAACCGATATAATAAATGATGGCCGAGTAGCTGCAAGCATAAAATATAACTGATATGATAAATGATGGTCGAGTAGCTGAAGGCCTAAAATATAGCCGATATGATAAATGTCGGCCGAATAGCTATAGGCCTAAAATGTAGCCAATATTAAAAATTTGGTTTGAAAACTGAATCAAGGATATTTGAGTGATAACTCAAGGACTACTCTTGAGCCACGGGAAAACTTTTGTTGGCATTTTTGGACTATGGCCCCATATGTCGGATTAAAGGCATTGTCGCCCGCCTGGGAGTAGAATAAGAGGATCGGCCTTAGATTGTGTGGAGGCTACACAATCCTTCCTCGACTTGTCTGCTCCGTCCGATCCCTAAAGATGATTGACTTTTCGGTATGACTTTGAAGGCAAAGTAATTAAGAATAAAATAAATGACATTCGGATTTAAAGTGGATCAATACCCATGAAAACGTCTTCGGCCCATGTTTTACGTTTCTATATGCATTATACTCCTATCCCGTTTCCTTTAATTTCATTTTGAAGTAATAATTATACATGCTTTTACTTATTTGTACTTTACTGAGCAATCGACTTACTCATTGCTATTTTTCTTACTTCTAGATGAGCAAGAATTCATGTTGGACGAAAAAAGTAGAGTCGGACAGACTAGCTAGGCTTGGGAGGTCGATCTGGATTCATGTAGCAACTTAAAGGTTGGCATTTGATATATTTTTGGTCATTTTAGAGACAATTATATATAAACAATTCTGCTATGTAAATTAATGGATATTTGCATACTTCCGCAGGACATTATAGTTTAAATATTTTGGTTCCTAATGGCATCTCTTATGGCATTAGTTTCGCTTCAGAGGCGGCCGATCAAGATATGGCCAACTCAGATGAGTCCAACCTAGATATGTAGCCGGCCTAGATGAGGCCAACTTTTTGATCTACCGATTTGGATCCTGTGTGTATTATTATATATATTGCATGGTTATTTACGTATGTCTTAATACTCTATTTGTATTTGGATATTGACGGACATGAATAGTAGCCTATTAGAGATCCGGTCCGTCACACCAATCATATTTGAAGTATTGTTTGTAATGAAATATAGTATATAAAGATCTATAATGATTGGAATAGGATGATCTGAGTGGTAGGAAGATGAAAATTGGCCAAGTATACCAATGCTTGGATGGCCATAGCCACAGTCTATTATATACAAGAAAATAGGAATCATTATCTCTTCCAACCTATTCGTTTGATTTTAATAAGGTTATTGGCACCATCAGAAACTTTCTGGATGCCAAAGATTTCCGTGGCGACGATAAGTCTTCGGAATCTGTACAGTAGGATTCTTCTTCCTGTGGTTGCAATTTCCCAATTTTGTTGCGGGTAGGCAAATAGGTCTCCACTTTTGGATTTGTCTTTGATTGTCTCATTTTTTTTGGGTTGGGTTGCTTTTAATTTGACTATCCTGCATTTTTGTGTTGAGTGACCAACTAAGAGTCATTCCTAATGCACTAGTTACTATGATTGCTTGATGAAAAAGCTTAAGAATTAATTGAATTATTTTGATCTTCTCATATTGACAGCACTTCATTTTCTCAGAGCACTTCATTATGATTGGTGCTGCATTAATATAACCATTCAATCGATCATTTCAACTTACATGCGTCTGTTTAAACAGTGTGGAGCTGAGATCAAGGAATGGTGGATAAGGATAAAGTGACAAGTTTTTTTTTTTTTTTTTTATCCATTGTTTACTTCAATACAGATGATGGAAACTGACAGAGGCATTATGTCGAACACCTGATGTGCTACCATGGAACAGATAATTTGGAAGTCAAATTGACAGTATTTCTTTTCGTTAACAAAATTGTCAGATCAAGAAACACCTCCTGCACAACTAGGATCGTAAACATAATAGGAAACCAATACTAAATCGATGTTAATTGGGCAGAGCATGGATGGAAAAAGTGGTACTTCTCTGATGTGGGATGAAAAGATTATTACCAAAGCTTTTTGTGTTGTAAAATTGCAATCAACAACGCAGGACGCGTCAATGTGGAACGCTGGCATTTTTTGTGGGCAAGCAGAGTAAATTCAAGAAGAATGGCATGTGAGTATTAGATTGCAGTTATTGACTTACTACAAAATCTTTTTTTTTTTTTTTTTGCCTTCTCCGTCATGCTTTCCTTTTGGACCGGCGGGAGATTATCCTCAGTCTGCCTTTCAGCTTTACCTGAGTTTAGATAATCTTCAACAGATAAGAATGCGTTTTATAATTGTCTGTAATTACGTGTTCAAAAAGCTAAGGAATTCTGAAAGTTGGAAAATTTAATGAGATCGGAAGTTTGTTAATTTGGAAGTTCGACATAGAAAAGGTTCTTTCTTGGTCATTTCAAGTCTAACAGGAGTTTCAGAGCTTAACCTTTAAAGACCCACGGTAACATTTGTTCGAACAAAAACTATAATATTGACTCTATTCTTAATAGTCTAACTCGTTCCACCAGCAATAGGAATTCCAGCTGCGCTGAAGGGGTGGAATTTCAAGCGGCGGTGGGAGGTGTTGGGCACTCATTGTTAGGATTCATTAAAAATTTTAGTCTTAAAATGCCTTACAAGTTTGATTTGTGCATGTTTGTCCATCTAATTTGATTAAATTTAGGCATAAATTCTTCGTGATTAATATCGTTTGTTGTAATTTTATTGGAAGCAATATGTCATGAGACTAATCAAATGATTTTGTGAAATATTTTCAGTTGACAATAGATTTAAAGAATCCTAAATGTTCCATGATAATATGTTGGTACTTCTTATCAGCTGAAACATCTAACCAGAGTGATATTGTAATGTGACGGTGCAAAATTACGTGGAAAATATACCCAATTCAAAAGGAATTAACATCAACATTTAAAATGGCAAACAGTGTATAACGAAATAGAAATTTTTTAATACTTTTTAAAAATTATGAAAATTTGTTAGTAATTAATTGCAAACAGAAAATGACAACAATAATTTCATCTTACCATACTCACTGGCAAGGGAGGGCGGAAGACTGAGGCCACACGATTTTTATAAGGGAGGGAAGAAGGTAAACTGTGTCATAAATTAGGTACCGTTAAGTGATAAAGGCATCTATTGGAAAGAAAGAGTTTAAAACATTAAGTTTAAATATTTTTTTTTTTACTATGAAAAGAAATCTAATCACTCAAAATAGGTTGAGGGAAAAATAAAGACAAGAACTTCAAAGTGCCCTAATAGCCATTCCTCACCGGAGAATTGAATTGTGACTCAGATGTCAAAGCTGCTTCTGGCCAGCAATATATAGCCATCTTCAGCATTAATCAGTTAGCAGTTGAGGCTCCTCATGCCCAGAAGTCAAGAACAGATGTTCTCTTGGGAGCAACCAACGTCACTAACAACCTGCTGATATGATAATAGCTGAAGGTACTTTCCTTTATATCTAGTTACAGTAACAGGATTTGATGACTTTGTAAGTCATTTTAATACTGCATTAGGTAGTCTTTTCAAGTTGTAGTTCATCTTTCGTAATGGCTATTTACCTAAACTGTGAGAGTAAATGAACCCATCAAGTAGTGAAGCCTATTTTACTAATTTATTATACTATTTACTCAGCTGCATGTCTTCGACACTTAATACTTTCAATTTTCTACTTGTGTGTATATGCTCCCAGTAGGAGCATTGCTGCCAGATAAATTTTTGCATCATGCTGCAGGTATATTGTTTAGAAGAACAAGAATGTATCAGCAATACATGAAGCAGATCTCAATCCCATCACATCGCGGATCTGTTGTTCCATGTAATTCGTCGATGGGATTGGCCAGAACAATCAAGGAGCTATATGGGCAACCCCTATATTATCTCACCAACAAGCTTCTAAAACAGTGGGACCAGGCAATATTTTAGGCGGGGGATCAACACAAGCCATTGGATACCATCATCATTCATCCTGTGAAAGCAGAAACAAACATCTGGCAGGTTTTGGAAGTTCAGAGGCTCACTGCGTTGCACCATTATATAGCAAAATTGTGCCTGCAGGACCAAATGTGCTATGCATCTGTGGACCCTATCTTCCCCAACTTTATGAAATCCTTCTTAGCTGCTGGACCAAATGCACTATCATTTGATTGACTGTTGTCAGATCCATCTTGTTGTAAGGTTTTGGTTTTCACTTTTCAGTCAATCTTCCTTTCTCTCATTTCTATATTTTGAGTGCAACAAGGCTTATTGGTCCCCATAAATGAAAATAGTAACGTGCGGATGTTCTGTTTCATTGATCAAATAAAAAATAAAGTTCTGAACAGATTTCTTATCATCTTTGCACTCTCCTGACTGATGAATCAATTTTAGTTCTTCCTGTTGACATATAATACAACTAATGCTGAATGACGTTTGCTGCTACTAGTAATCTTTCATTTGTTACCAGTAATCATGGCAAGAATATAGTCCTTCCTTTAAAAAGTGGCACCGATTGTTCTCTCAAACAATGATTTCCTTTTTGTATGTGTTTTGAATCTAGTTTCGTATGCTGTTGCAATCAGGGCACGTTCTTAGGTTTTTGACTACACAACTCTTTCTAGTCAATATCAGCAGGACATTTCCAAGGTCAGGATCATAGCCAACACATGTGAATATGCTGCTTATCTCATCCAACATTAATATGATGCTGCTTGTTTCTGGATGTGATTAGATTCATCACTACAGATGAACTCGTGTATCATCAATTTCTTCCGAGGATGATTTCAGAACTTTTCTGACCATTCTTCTTTCACTCTCAGCCTCACTCTGGCAACTTTGCTCCATTTCTCAATCGAAGCATATATGTTTGAAAAAAGCACACAAACTCCACTCTTTTGATGAGCCTGTTCAATTATCCTATCAGCTGCATAGGCTTTCAATTCAACATTTTTGTGGCTTTGAGGTGCAGCCAGGAAGTACCCCATATTCCATCCTTGGTTTCTATAGGCGTGTTCTTTATGAGATGAGAGCTTCTGCCAGCATCCCAGCACAGCCAAGAAAATCACAACCTTGCAGTTGGTGAAATTCCATAATCTTGAGCCATAGGATTGAAAGCTGCATGCAGCTAGCCACGTAAACAAATGGCCCTTCATTGGGTTTTTGCCCTTGTCTGGCCATCTTATCAACAAGCACTACGGTACTTTCTTCATTTCCCTTCATAGCATAGCCATGGCTCCAATGGAAGAGGTCCAAGCAGTGATGTCTTTTTTTCTTCATCTTATTGAGCAGCTGCATCGCCTTGAACATCACAACACCTGCATATATGTCCACCAAAGCATTGACCCTCTGCAAATCACCAGCATACTTCCATTATACGTGTTCACTTTGCTTGATTGAGGCCTCCAAAATATCCGCAAGCTAAGCTATTAGTGAATTTACAGTCTTGTTTAACATCTGATCAAAAGCTCTAGAAGCTTATTGTTGCTTTCCACACTCTTGTATACTTGTCAGCTATTGCATTACTAACGGGATCCCAACCTTGTACTCCATTTCTTGAAACATATACCATAGCAACACTTACTATAGAAGTCACCTAATTGTGAAAATTCTGATATTGCAAATAACATTGTGACCCAAACGGCTGTTGTAACTCTTGGAGGATTGATGTAATAATAAGCTTGTTTCACTTTCCAATCCTGGGCATACATAATTTGGCAAAATCTCTTCCTCCACAATCTGGAAAAACCAAGAAACAGCCTCCTTTGGAGAATCACTACCAGCATAGGAACGTACACATAAAACGGCAATTTATACAAATAAAGCAGCTTTCCATTTGGCCATTGGATGGCTATACAGAAGGCATGTGAGACCCTGTATTATTTCTGAATTCCATTAAATTACAGAAATACATGTAATCATTAAATTACAGAAACACATTAAAAAGTATCTGAATGTCTTTTAATAATTGGTTGACTTTACGAGTGACATGTTGAACCAACTGTGCTGTATAATCCTTCCACAGAGACACCCACCATTTGCCCCCTCTATCACTGACCACCTGTTGGCCTATTGAAGACTTTAGGCTTCCCCCGCCCCCTCACCTCACTTAAGAGACAGGAAGATGGTAGAGACTCTGCAAAAGTGATACCCACTCTGAAGGAGATAATTTGTTTTTCAGTGATGGCAAGAATCCACGAAATGCTTTTCCTTTTCTTCTTCCTTGAATGGCATCGTAGCTATCCAAGGGAAAGTGAATTCTCCGCCACTGATGAATTTTTACATACAAAAGTAAACCAAGGATGGAGCATTTTGAGCAGCTGCCTTCAGAGTCATGAGGTATCTTCTCCTCCACCCTATCGCTCTTGATTCGTCTCCCCTCTCACTCATTCTATCCATTTCTCCCTCTCCAGAAATGCCAAACCCGGCTTGCCAGGGACCATGTAGACTTGGATCTAGCCTCCTCAACAAGCACTCAATGCACAGCTATCACTGAGGTGATTGAATCATTTTGAAGGGATTAAGGTAGGAAAATGATGTTGGATTTGGGGGAAATTACTAACTGTAATGCTCACTGGCTTGACTTCCCTCTGAGCAAAATGTGTAACCTGGAAACCAGATGACCGGCAATGCTTTTCTTTTCTTTAAATTGATTCGAACTTCATTCAATTTAGCCAGCATCAATATTTGTTGTCAAACATCACAGCACATGGCTCTTGAATTTGGCTCAGATGCATTGTTATGTCGTTCTTTTTGGCAGTGAAGGAACATCCTCGGTGTTAAGGGAAAAAGGGGTAAGATTTCCAATAGGAAAACAACTGCCATTTCTACATACAGAAGATGTGCCATGCTGCATGGCTTATGGAAAGGATGACATGGGGTTTTCCATAATTTTTGGTAGCTGAGCTGCTGTCAAAGTTCGACTTTCATGTTTTCTTATTGGACTAAGGATGACATGGGATGCATGTGTTAGGTTATGGGTCACTCCTGATGTGGGCCCATAACCGATTGATAGGCTGTCCAGAGGTATGGTCGAACATACATGGGTTCAATGCTGCCTGCGCGACGAGCGTCTAGGGGCATCCTAGTCCGAAGGGAGACCAGACGGACAATCTGAAGGCCGACTAAATGCCTAGTCTAAAGGAAAACCGGATGGAAATTCTACAGGTAGACTGAATGCCAAATCCGAGGAACAACTAGACGGTGATGACGAAGGGTATCTGGACGACGGATATGGAATAAAAGCACGAGAAATGCACTTTATGGTTACAAAAGGAGAGCAATAGTGAGGAAACCCTGATTTTGAAGAAACATTTGTAAAATCAATCAGAGAGCGCTGCCACTGAGAGAAAAGAAAAGAGGAGAGAAAAGGGAGAGCAGAGAGGAAGATTCGAAATTCTTTAGTCATTGCCACCTGGGCATACTATTCTCTGAGCTGTGAAGAACACTTTGCTAGTTATATTTTTTGCTCCCTCATCTCTTGCTCTGTTTTTGGTTCAGTTTTATGTACTCTATTTCGGGGTTTTGTATAATTGATTTTATATAATGGAGATTTGTAAATGCATAATTTCGTAATTTTTTTCTCTTATTCAATAAAGGGTTTTAACATAAAATTATTTGTGTATTGTTTTATTGTGTGATTATTGTTTGTCTTGTGCATCGTCGCCACTCATTTTTCCCTCTCAGTTCATCAAAGCGGTCAGCCGATCCCCAACAGCATGGAGGACATTCAAACTCGACTTCATGTAAAGATTCCAATTTAGATTATTATCCTGTCATAAACTTGACCAAGCCAATTAGGGATTGAAGCTAGTTTGATCGGGCCCAGGATGGGTTTTGATTTTGCTTAACTGGGATAGGCAGAGAAGCCATTATTAGCCCCGCATCGACCTTAATGGCCAATCGGGCACCAATTCTTTTTATGAAGTTTGTGAATGGAAAAGAATGACATATGCAATTTTATTTGCTTTAATCTTTAAAATACCTCCCTTCTCCAAACCCGAAGTTCTTTTTTCACGTTATGATACTCTGCAATTACATAATATTTAAGCCTTGCCTGTTGTTGATTGAAATCAGGGACGAAGTTCTTATTTCTCTTTCCATTCCTTTCCTCAAGTAGTAAAGTTAATCAGCTTGAATGTTAAGGTCTTAGAGTTGCTAGCGAGTTTAGTTTTGTCTCCGTGTCTGTAAATCTATGGTGCTTTCACTTCTTCTTGTTCGTCTCACTTTCAAGCACTCTGTTTGCATTTAAGTATTGGGATTGGAAATAGTATATGCATTTCAAGATCCTGAGTTTGGTTTTCCATTCAGCCATGGAGTTGCGTATTTCTAATTTTCTTGAATGTTTTTGAAGTGAATAACTACTTTAGGGGACAGGCCAGATCAGGCGCAGGCTAGGTTGAGCCATTTGTGGACATGGCAGCGTGGCGATGTGAATGATTTTTCCACTTTGTGTTGGGACTTCGCCGACAACTGTTTGGATGAATCGAGAAAAATAACGACAACGCGCATGAGACAAATCACAATTACAAAAATAAAGAGATAATATACAAGTAATTTTACGTAAAAAATTTTCTTCTAAATTAGAGAGAAAAATCACGATATGTGACCTTCAAAATATCCATTGTGTAAAATTGGTTATACAAACCTCAAATATAAGAATAAAGACTCTACGTCTTGTATCATACAAAACTGAGCAACAATAAAGACGAGATTGATTGACTTCTGATTGCTTTTCCTCTCTATCTCTCATTCTCTCACTAATGACGCTCACTGGTTTGTTTTACAAATTGATGTTTTCACTCTCTGTCTCTTACCAAATCTTAAAACGCTTTGTGTACTTTATAATAATGTTGGGTCATGCTCGGGCACTTTTAGACTTGACACCTGGGTGCCCTTCGGTATCACCGCCCGATTGCGCTTTGGACTTAGCACCCACTTGCCCCTCGGATTCAGCACTCGGTCCTCAGGCTTGGATATCTTGGGGCTCGGGCACAACACTACAATACTCCATCTCAATATTAAACTCATGTGAATTTCTTCGAACTATCAGACGACTTATCAACCGATTATGGGTCCATATGGGAGTGACCTATAACCCAACATTTTGTTTAGTAAAATTGTTACAAAGGGGACTGAATTCCTATCTCTAAGAAGCGGTTAACCTAGAGCAAGAATGGGGGCATGTGATAGAGCCATAGAATAAAATATTAGTCAATATATAAGTGTCGTGCCCCAATACTATGGTAAAATCATGATCTATCATTGTATGGGCAATGTTTCTTCATAAATTGGAAGATATTTATAGTATTATCTATTATACCAATATTTTTTGACATATGAGTCAATATTTGTTCTTTACCATAAAAATATTTTTTTGCTAAATATGTTTGCTAGTAATATATTGTAATATCCTGAATTTCGTTCGAACTAATTTATTATTAATTGTAATCTTGAATAATTTGGGTATAGTAAAAATTAATTTAATATTATAAAATTTGAAAGGATATTTGGATCAGTCGGGTTGACGTATGAAGTGTGCCCATGCTATCACCAAAAAATCGATTTGGATTTTGAAGTAAAAAAATTTTTAAATAATAATAATAATAATAATATATTAAAACAAAAAAAGAAAGAAGAAAAGAAAAGGAAAACGAAATCAGAAGGGACTTGGGGAGAGAGAGGAGAGGGGGAGAAGAGAAGAGAAAGAGAGGGTGATTGGCGCAAGCTGCTGCTGCCGCCACCATCGTCGGAGGTCTCAACGTCGGGAATGGAAGCCGGCGAAGCCCTTCCATGGTGATACCCTCCATTTTGTCGACCGGTGTTTGTAGGAGATGAATTCTCAAACCAAAGTCGAACGGTCACTGTCCGTTCGCCGCCGTTACCAAAGGAAATCGATAAAATAAATGCAAGTAAATTCTTCTGTTCTCTTCATTAATATTGAATCTTTATTTACATGTGTTGATTTTGAAAAAAATGGGTTAAAAATCATGATTTTTGGTGATTTTGGTGAAAGCGGCTCGCAGTCGAAGGAGAGGGGAGGAACAACAGCTCGCATGTGCCGTCGTCCTCGCCGTGCCGTCGCCAAGTTCGCTGCCGCTGTGGTCGCCGCCGTTGTCCATGCCAGAGCCGTAGCCGGTGAATGCAACCGTGGAGAAAACAGAGAGGAAGAGGCGTGAAGCGAGAGAGAGAACGGGAAGAGAGAGAGGCAACACGCACCACAGGAGAGAGAAGGGTGCCGTTCGTACAATTCGGAACCTCCTTTCTTCGTATTTACAAAATATGAAATCCAGGTAAGAATCTATAAATCTCCTCTTTGGTTTGATTTAATATCTGAAATATTTTGGATACTGTATGCAATTTTTACTTACATATATATATTTTTATACACCTAAATTATTTATTTTGGACATGTATGTGTAATTCATTGGATACTTTGCGAGTTTTTAGACTGTGTTTTATGATTTTAGAATGTTTAATATTTTTCTAAAAATTTAAATAATCTATTGGGCACTGTATATTTTTATATCAGTATATTTATATAAAAATGAGTATAAAATTTTGCATAGGCCGTGCAGTCATATGCACGTAACGGGTTGTAGTCACTATATTTATATTTAGATTTCTGAATTTTCTGGCCAACTCTTAAAGGAAGATATTTATTATTTGAAAATCCCTTTTCATCGGCAGGAAATGTTTGGAGTAGTGACCCTTCATATTTGAATAATTTGATTTAATCTTAGAATATATTTAAACGTTCTAATATATCTGCCAAGTTTAAGGAATGTACCCAAAGTCACAGGTGGCAAAATATAGCAAGCAACCTTATTTATGGGTACAGAGTACATGAATTTTGGCCAAAAGTTATTGGAATCATGCATAACCCTTCCTTAAACTAATCTTTAAATAATCAGAACCCAGATTTATTACATAATTTGTATTTTTACATTGATTGATATTGGACTTTGATTTGGATATGGATTTTTGGATGTAGATTTGAGTTTCACCAATTTTGCCTATAATTGGACCTTGGTATGTCATGTACAAATGATTTTGACTATATATTTTGATTCAAACCTTTAAAATATTTATTGTGGCTTTATTTCAGCTTCTGCGCACAATATTGGATCATCCGACTATCGAATTTTACCCTAAATTACAAGCTGATTGGGCATTAGATTTGGATTCGGACTTGGATTCAGATCAACATTGACTTTGAAATTGGTTCGGATCATCTCTGTTTTGATTATATATATATATATATATATACTTTCTGACGAGAACTATTTTTAAAATTTTGACATTTGTTTGAATTTGGATATTTAATTTGAGTACGAGATTATCATTAGATTTTAAAATTTGGATCTTAGATTTTTGTTGGATTTGTTTTATCGACGATTTAAATTTATTCTGTAATTTAACTGAATTTTCATCCATTTGATCTCCCTCTAATTCATTAAATTCATTTTGTCTAAATATGATACTGATGAAGACTTAGCTTTACGTTATTTGTTTTGACCCTTTAGAGTAGAAAGTTCGGATATACTGTAGGAGTTAGGACGTGATTCGTCAACCATTCATTCGATTTGGTGAGTTTTAGTTTGTTATATTTTAAATTAAAAATTAATATGATTGTATTATAAAAATTGGCCAGGTATAGGCCCATGGTTATATTTTAAAATTAGTTGGGATATTCTATTATATCTGATTCATGATTTTGGTTAATTTATTATCTCCCTTACGATAATTATAGAGTAGGTCGTATTTATATTATCCGGAAAGTTGTCCGATGAGGTCCTGCGATGGTTTTGATTTGTCGGATCCTATGTATTTTGGTTTGTCATATCCGAATTTTGGGATTTAGTATTATCTATTAATTTTATTAGGATTTTAAATTTTAGAAATTATAATTAATTATTTAATCGACTTGTTTAGTCCGAGTTCGTGATAGAAGTCGTATAAGAGAAAAGTCATAAGGAGAGGTATTTTGGATCATTTTAGATAAATGATGGACTAAACTTTTGGACGTGATAAGTACTATCTTTGACAGATGGTAAAAAAATTTTATTATTGAGGCTTGGTTTTGAATTAAAAGGGTGAGTTGTGGAGGTTTGGGTTTAGATTGGAAGGATGATCACCTAATCATAATGAGTCGTGTGAGTGACGTAATGTATGGTTTGATATAACGGTTGAATTAAAATTTTATTGGGTTTCTGTATATAGTGAAGATTTTATTAGATTTTGCGATTCTGGAAGAGTAGTGGTCTGGGATGGAGTTGGTCCGAAATCTCGTGGAGTAGAAGGAGATTTTAGTCGGTAGAGAAATTGGCATGGTCCTACATAAGGATGACACGTGTGCAAAGGATGAAGTGATCGTTGTGTTCTGTTGAGAAAATAAAAATTCTTCAAGATTGGAAGTCGCAGATAAAGATAAAGAACGTAATGTCAAGTCAACTCATTTCTCTTCGTAAGAGAAGTTGTGGAGTCTCAGTGATCAACCTCTATTAGAAGATAGGACAATGAAGTGTAAGCCTGATTTTGTTGGCAGCAAAAATGCTGATCATGTGGATATCTGAAGCTACTGCTGGGTCGAGAGAAAGACTCAAGGATTGTCCATTTTTACTCATCGTTGTGATCAGATAAATAGTTGCCTCTGTAATTTATTCATCATTGAAAAATTAATGGACAAAGAGCTCGAGATTTGGCCTCTAAAGTGATATGGAGGAAGACATTGAAGAATCTAAAGGATTTGTTGTAGCATGATAGTACTGAGGATGATGTACAGTTTGTGAAGGCATCTTGATTTGTTTCCCGTATGATTGCGGATGAGGCCCGAGAGCTCATAATTTTTGGCATGGATTTTAAGATTTAATTTAGAAGCAGTCAGTGCCTAAAGCTAAACCATGCCCTCTTGATCTAGCAGGAGTAGCTTCGGGAGATGCGTTTTCAAAAGTAGTCAGAGTTTAAAAGATGGTCATACTTATCTTTCAGATGACAAGTTAAAAGAAGTCAAATGAAACAAAGTTTTCTCTCTTGAAATTCAAGTTTGTAAGGTCAGCTTGCAAGTTTAGCAGGATAGTGTATACGAGATGAGTTTACTTCTTTAGAAATAAAGTCTGCTTCAAATTACGGCCAGATATGCTTTTTATCAAGGGATCGTTCGAATTTTAGGCGTTCGAATTTCAGATGTCCAGATAAAAGACGAACGGTTCCAGGCGAAGCATTTGCAGTTATAGCTCATGAAGTTAGAGCTGGATCCCTTGTTATGGAAGACTATTTCGATAAGTCAGTCCCGTTTTACATTTTGGGATATGAATCCTCGGAGTTTCAAGAAATAATCAATTAGAAGGCTTAACAATTGATTTTGGCATTGCTTGCAAGTCATCTGGTAAAAGATGGGTGCTAAGCTCATTTCGTATATATGGTCACATCTAGGAGTTATTCTGTGACTATTGAAAATATTTTAACCAATTACGAGTTTGAAAATGTTTTTTTTCAAATGTTCGGTCCGCATTGTTCTTAGATCAGGAGATCAAATTTGTTTTGATGTTGTGCTTGAATTTGTACCTATTTTGAAGGTTTCGTATTTGGTGGTCCCATTCAAGTTGAAGAAATTGAACCAACAATTGAAGAATCCGTTTGTAAAAGGTTTTGTTTGGCCAAGTGTTTTGATGTGAGGTGTTTTAATGTTCTCTAGAAAGAAAGATGGATTGATAGATTTATGTTTGGATTATTTGGGAATCGAATATGTATCAGCTCTCAAGGATCGAGGATTTTGATCCATTTCAAGAAGTTTGGATTTTCTCCGAGATTGAGTCGTATTCGAAATACTATTGGTTGAGAATTAAGTGGAAGGATATGCATAGGACAACTCTGAGGTCAATGTATGACCATTGTGAAGTTTTGATGGTGCTTTTGGGTTGTCCAATATTTTAGCATTTTATGGATATTATCGATATGATTTCTAATCTTAGTTGGATCAGTTGTGATGGTTTTATTATAGTGATTTTATCAATAATGTTTTGATTCATTTGAAGAATTTTGAGAAGTTTGAGACTCGATTGGGAAGTCTGTTACAGATTTTGAGAAGGCATAATCTTGGGTCATATTGTTTCTTAAGATGACATTTGAGAATCTGAAAAAGATTGCAACATTATGAAATTAAAAAAGACCGACTATAGTCGCGGGAGTGCTTAGTTTCTTCGGTCCAGTTGGCCTTGATGGGAGATTCATTGAATATTTCTCGAGGATCACATTGTTGATGGCACCCTTGGAATAGAAGCTCTGAAGTGATGCTTGTGAGAAAATTTTCAGCAATTGAAGAATGGATTATCATCGACGTCAATTTTGTTGATCCCTGATGGATTGGAATGATTGGCAGCATTCAGTGATACTCTTAAGAAAGATCTAAATTTGTATGGATTTAGTATGGTTGGGCACATTATCCAAAGAAAATTTGAGGTGCTACACAATTTGGAAGATTTTGCGTGGATGTGCTATGTCGAGGATGCTAGTGGGAAGATTGGGCCAGAGGGATTTCCTCTTTTGCTATCAAGATTGGATTTAGAACGAAATTTGTACCTGCGAGAGAAGCTTTTGTGAAGATTAGATGTGATGTCCTTATTGGACGAGCCTTCGATATAAAGTGTTTTCTCATTGCACGTTCAAGTGGAAGCATGCTTTTGAGGATTTTTTTATTAGAGTCTCAACTGATTGAATGGAAGTTCGGGAGTAAATGTGATCGTCAATAGTTATGGTTAAGTTAAAGTGATCCAAGTTCAATGGGAACATCGAAGACTCTCCATTTAGTAAAGTGGAGAAAGTGTTTCACGGCGATTTGATCTTAAGTCAAGGCTAACAGGAAGAAAAAAAAGCGTGAGATCGCAACTTTTGTGGTAGGCTATTTCCGTGCCTAAAGGAGGAAGTCGATTAGAAGACGCCTTTAAGATTTTGTTTTGGGTCTGCCCCAAGCAGCAAAAGATTTTGATGGCCATTTGGATAAGATTGAGCTAGCTGATGATAGTTTAGATAATGAAGATAGTTCTTTGTTTATCGAGATTTGAGGCAAATGATGGATGAGCTAATGAAAAGATTGTAAGGTATTCCTATTTCGAAACTTTTGATTTGATATGAGGCTGATGAGCAATTAGAGTGGCGCAACGGAAGCATGTAGGCTCGTAGCTATCGATCACAAATTTGATGTTAGGCTCAAGTAGGAGATCGGATTTGTACTTCGATTGGAGGTTCAAAAAGAGTTGTCTCATATTTTTGGAAGCTTTTTGAAGAGAAAATTTTTAAATTTTGTAGTTAAAAAATAATTGAAAGTAGACATTTATTGAGACAATTGAAATTTTTATCAGATTAGAGAGGTGGCCTATAGGTTGGCATTTCTTATAAATTTGATGGATGGATACGATATGCTTCATATGAATGATCCTTCGCATGTGATTGGATTGAAATCATTTTTGATCGACGAGAAGTGTTTTAGGTTAAAACTGTGATTCGATTTTTGGAATAGGTTGGATCTAGTGCAGTGGAATAAGATGTTTTTATTGGACATTATACTTTTTAGGAATCTTTTAATTGAGGAAGTATTAAGGGATCTTGATGATATATGACGACTCAAACTCGGATCCCCGAACCCGACCCGGACAGTCACGGTAAAAATCTTAAGTCATCCAAAATCATCAATTACGCGTCATCAAACAACTTTAATGAATTCTATAATATCATTTAAGACACCATTTAAGACACAATCAATAGTCATTATAAATGCATCATCACATAAATATCCATAATAATGATAAATAACTTCAATAAATGACCTCAATGTCAAAAATATCAATCCTCATAGAGAAATCTAATAAAAGGTGAACCGTAACTATACTACTAAGATCTTAAGTCTCTATCCAAAAAGCCTCAATCTCTAAGATCACCTCTACCTAGAGTCCACTCACGCGATCTCTTCTATCATGGTGTCAACCTGTTTACTCTGGAGCCAAGAAAATATAAAGGTGAGCCAAAACCCAACAAGTGATAATAAAAAATGGTATACAACAATAATAATTTCGGATACCAACTATAATGTCTCAACATCATTCTAACTATCTACTATATCCGAGTAAATTACAACACGTCGTAAATACGACTCTAGGCAAAATAAGTCTCACAAGACCTGCACATCCAAAAATAACAAGAGTGCCAATAAACAATGGTAATCCCCTGGAATCCGATATCACGAATAAGTGGGGATTCCCTAGTTCAAATGTCAGCGTGAACGACTTGAACATCAATATCGATAAACAAAATGGATTCCACCAAATCTGAATAACGTAAAATCCGATCTATAGATTCTACAAAATCTAACTCGTGGATTCAACCGAATCCCAAACTCACGAGATGTCAACAATGATGAAATATCATTATAAATCTCCCTGGACCTTATTCTACCATAGTGACCCAAAGGTCGGGTATTTATACCCCCAACGGCTGAGTAAGTGTAATGAGGTTATCCATGGTATCCAACTACCCCTACAGTCCTCCTGAGGGCTGTACCCGTAACCTACCGATACTATCTCCAATACCCATTGCCAATGATATCCCAGATATCATCCTCTACGATGGTTACTAGGTTATAAGTATCTCTTTTGACTCACTGTACGAAATATCAAGAATTTGATTATCAATTCAATTTTGAGGTCACCACTGTACGAGATAATAAGAATCTCCTTGGATCTTATTCTGCCACCGTGAACCAAAGGCTGCGCATTTACGCCCCCATCGGCTAGGCAAGTGCAACGAGGTTATCTGTAACAACCCAAAATTTTAATAAGAAAATTTTAATCATCATGTCCGGTCAACGCACGTTGACCGGAAAACGAAATGTAAAGAAGTCCGAAATTTTCATTGGGGAAAGTACTGTCCGGATTTCCTTAATTTAGTCCAGATTTTCATGACAAAAGAAGTCCGGATTTCTGTTGATGGAAACAAGTCCGGATTTCCCATGGTGATCAGAAGTCCGGATTTTGTTAGAGAAATGAAGTCCGGATTTCTCTTGGTAAAAGAACTCCGGATTCCATAGGAATCTGAAGCGCGATTTTCTTGAAGTACGGATTTACTTGAAGAAAGGACTCCGGATTTTCGGAGTAAAAACGAGTCCGGACTTGCTGAATGAAAACACTCTGGATTTCCGAAGTAAAAACGAGTTCGGATTTTTGCTTGAAGGAGTCCGGTCACAGTAAGGAATAATATTGGGAAGGAGCAGCAATGAATATCAGCGGTTTCCAAGACATGTTGGAAAACGAAATCCATAAATAATCCTCTTGTAAATGTAGGAAGATTTATATCACCTTGGAAAAATAGGAAAAATCATAAATAATGGCCACCTTCTCGCGGGCTATAAATAGGGACTAAGAACATCACAAAAATGCACCACTAGAAAATCTTAGTAAAGAAGGAGGCCGAAAGCTTAGGCAAAGTAGAAAAGAATTCAGGCAAGATACTCACCCCTATTTATAAAATTCATGTCTTATTTATGTTGCTATAAAATTATATGAAATTCTGTATAAGTATGATTTTACTGTTCACACTGAAAGGCATGTTTAAAAGAAATTCTGTTATGCATGATGATTTCTGTTATGACTTACTGCCAATGATTATGAATTTTGCCCAATGCATGTTTACAGAAAGAAATTGTAGGCTTTATGATGAAATATGAAGTTCTGCTATTAATGCTTGTTCTGTCAAACTGATCTCTGAATTTTAAAATAAAAGACCTTCGACATCCTTACAGAACATGATTTAGGAAACTCCGGCCTTTTGTGTATTCCGTCCCATTATAAAAAGAAGTCCGGCCTTCTGTTTAAAAAGAACTCCAACCTACTGTAGAAAAAGAGAACTCCGGCATTTACATCTTTAAAAGTACTCCGTTCATTTGTTTTTGAATTGAACTCCGGTTATGAATTCCGTACCTTTGAGTTTCGGATTTTAAAAGAAAAGCCACTCCGGCATTTGAGCTCCGGAATTATGAAAGAAAAGTCACTCTGGATTTTAGAGTTTAAAGAAAATGAACTCTGGATTTTTTTGAAGAGAAAAGTACTCTGAATTTTACAAAGAAAGAACTCCGAAAAATCTATGAAAATCACTCCGTCCTCTTTAGAAAAAGTACTCCGCCCTTTTAGTTCGAAAAGAGCTCCGGTCTTTGAAACTTGTAAAAAGAACTCCGTCTCTTGAAAAGAGCTCCGCCATGAAAAGCACTCCGTCCGATTTAAGTAAAGATGATCCGTCCATTTTAAAAAACGGCACTCCGTCCCTTTTAAAGAACTCCCGACTTTTGATGATGACGTAAATGTACTCCATCCTTCATAAATAAAGAAGTCCGGCTTTGAAAAAAAACGAACTCCGGCTTTGATTAAAGGAAATGAACTCCGGCTTTGACTAAAGGAAATGAACTCCGGGCCTTGTAAAGAACTTCGGTTTCAGAACTTCAGCTTTCCGTTTAAAAAGAGCTTCGGAAATTAACGAGATAAGAACTTCGGATTTCTTCTAAAAAATGAGCTTCGGCTTTTTGATAGATAATATGAACATCAATGAATGAAGTAAAGAACAAGACTATATGAAAACATATAGATTATAGACAGCAAGTGGAACTCTAAGACTCCGACTTTTGATCTATGTTATATGACCAATAAAGAACATGAACCAAGAATCGAGTTTCCATTAAACTTGCTGTTAAAGATGGATGAAGGATATTTGAGTGACACTCGAGGATACCTCTTGGGCCACGGGAAGGGACCTTTTGGTGGCATAAGAACTATGGACTATGGCCCCGTATGCCGGGTTAAAGGCATTACCTCCCGCCCCGGGGAGCATAATGAGGGGATACGGCTTTAGGTTGTGGGGTAGCACACAACTTGTCCTCAATGTTGTCCGCTCCCGTCCGGTCCCTAAAGATTATATAAATTTCGAATGATTTTGATGAAGACAAGATGAAAAGAATATGAACCAAGAAGAAACGATATGAGGAATTTTATTATGCTATATTATGATCTATAATTTGATTATATGTATGCTTATGATTTCTGCATGTGAGTATCCTGCTCAACTTTGTAAGCTCAGTCTTGTAATTTTTCAGATGACAAGCTTATGGAGGACGAAGTTGAGTAGAGTCCTTTGGTGTAGTTGAATGTTTTAAGCTTGCTGGAGCAGATTTTTGGAGTTTTGTTTATTTTGAGAAAATTTGTAATGTTAATTCCGCTGCTTATGAATGCTAGAATGTTTCCGTGATATTGTGAGATTATGAAATTATAAATGTTTAGAATTCATCTCAGGTCTGAATAAAGGAAAGAAAATTTTTATGTTCACCTTTTTATCTTTTATTTGTAAGAACTTTAGTTTTGATGACGGCTTTTGATGGTAATAAAAGTCGGGTCATCACATTATCCATGGTATCCAACTATCCTACAGTCCTCCCAGAAGTTGTATCTGTAGCATGTCGATACCACATCCGATACCCCTCGCCAAATGATATCCCTGATATCATCTCCTACGATTGTCACATGACTATAAGCATCTCTCCACGATAAACATACCTCATTATCACTGTGATACGAAAATCAGTATCGGATAAGTGTAGACCACGCTAAGGTATCATAACCTCCCATTCGACTAGATACTTTAGGGTTTTTATACGCTTTCCTTTACCTTGACCGTAGGAAACCAACAATTTAAATACTCACATACCAAGTATAACGCAAAGAAAGCTTTGTAACATCAATGATAGGAACGTCGTTCGGTACTGATCAGACCGTATTCACTCTATCAAATCTAACATAAAGGAATTTATCACAGAATGATGAAAGAATAAACATAGACTGAATTATTATTTATATACTTAACTCAACCACTTTAACTATTCTTTCATTCTATTCCAGTTCAACGCCTACTACTAATACCAACATTTAATTTATCACATGAAGCAACTAATTCCAACATAAACGGGTTGTCCATTGCAACAATTTAAATATTAGCAGTCACGTTATCGGTTCTCGCACACACAACCCCTTTTCACATATTTTATATCCATTTTATTAACATCCATCCTTAGCATACATTCCTACTCAATATATATATAGTATTCGCCCACAGCTGTATATATATATATATATAACAATATACACCCACATATATATATACACACATATATACACACACGTACAAACTCACACATGCAGCACACACACACTGCCTTCCCTTCCACACACCAACGCATACACACGGCACTTCCATATATATATATATAACCGTATGCACACACACACACACACACACACACACACACACACACACACACACACACACACACACATATACACACACCCAGCCATCCACCACTCTCCATTCTACACACACTCAAACCACATCATACATAGCAGTTTTCTGCTTCCATACACATACACGCACAGCAACTCTGCTGCTTCACCACACCCACCACAGCAACACATATGCTCCTGCACACACTCACGCACGCACAGCATCAACCGAATCGCCTTTACTGTCAACACACCCACCCACATAGAGCACACATAGAACACCCACACACACAGTTCGATCAAATCACCATCTACTCACATAACCACACACAGCAATACTCCCCCAATTTAATCCCAAATTTACAATTCCTTCACCCTCCAATTCTTGGCCAGAACAGAGCACGAAGCTCTGCTTCTCACTCAACTTCAGCCGGCCACAAAAACAGAGTAACAACTCTGCTCCCTCTCATCAATTTTCCAAAGAGCACACCCCATCCCAATTTCTGCCTCAAAATGGTGGAATTAGAGGAAGCGAGAGAGAGAGACAGATTTGAATCAACTTCGAATCCAAGGGCACACAGCCAACAATACCAACGAAGAAGGAAGGATTTATGAGGAATCAGTTTCAAATTGAGTAGAATGACAATAGAGGGTTCACTTGCCTGATTTTCACGGTTCCATAACATGACTTGGGTTTGGCTTCACCATGGCTCCGATTTCGGCTTCAAATTTGTGATGGTGGCTTCGGTACCGATTGTTGTCGGCGACGGCAGCAAACCACTCGAACGATGACGGCGACGACAACTCTTCTTCCAGCACGGGTCGACAATGGCAGTAGTAGTGGCAACGAGGAACAGAGGCGACGATCGCACGACTAGGGTTTCACAACAGCGGCCCCTTCCCCGTTCTTCATAACACCAACGTCCTCCTTAAATAACGAATGGATCCGATTAGGATTGTGCTCGGTTTCCATTTTGGGCGTCGATGGATCCGCATCCATGGCTTCGCCGCCTTCCTCTTCCTCCTTCATTTCCCTCCTTCTCTTCTTCCCTTTTCCCTCTTTCCTTTCCTTCTTCGTTCTCCCTTATTATTATTGTTATTATTATTATTGTTATATTATATATATGTAAATTATAATAATTATTATTATATATATTTATATAATAATTTATTATTATTAATTTAATATATATTATTATTTTATTCTATTTATTATTGTTATATTCATAATTATTATATTATAATACTTACTATAATTATTATTTATTTTTAATTATTATTAATGTTTATTAATATATATTTGACCCCCATTTATTATTATTATCATTTATTATTTATTATTAATTAATATATTTATTATCGTTATTATTATTTATTAGTATATTTTTCTAATATATTTATTTATGTATATTTATTTATCTCTCTTTACAATATTTATTATTTAGTTAGTTATCTAATCACCTCTATTTAAGACCTTAACCTAAATTTTTAATATTATATATATATATATATATACTTCGTCAACGAATAATTAATTCTTTATTTAATCTAAATTTTAATTAACGGTAGAAATATTCAGGCCCAATTCATTAATTCATTTAATTTATTAGGCACAAAGATCAAAATTTTAATCCTAACAGTAATTAAAACTAATTATTGAAACTAATTTATCAATTTTATTCCAAAAAATATTTGGGATATTACAGGATAAGTCCAGGAGAATATCCCTATTTATTGAGGATCAGATTTAGATAAATTATTTGATTGAGGGAATCTATTGATAAGATCAAAGATAAAGTTCGGAAGAATGTCCTCATTGTATAATAATGGGGGTTAAAAGTTGAGATGCGTAAATTTCGGGGACGAAATTTTTGTAAATAGGGAAAAATATAATATCATGAATTTTCGTTTAGATTAATTTAATATTAATTATAATCTTGGGTAATTTGAGTGTAGTAAAAATTAATTTAATATTATAAAATTTAGAAGAATATTTGGATCAGTCGGGTTGGCACTTGAGATACGCCTGCGCTATCGCTCAAAAATCGGTTTGGATTTTGAAGTAAAAAAAATTAAACTAATAATAATAATAATAATATTGTTATTATTATTATATTAAAACAAAAAAAGAAAAAAAAGAAAGGAAAGGAAAACAAAATCAGAAGGGAGTCAAAGAGAGAGAAAGTAGAGGGAGAGAAGAGAACAGAGAGAGAGAGAGAGGGTGATCGGCGCGAGCTGCCGCCGTCGTCGGAGGTCTCGATGTTAAGAATGGAAGCCAGTGAAGCCCTCTCCGTGGTGATACCCTCCATTTTGTCCACAGGTATTTATAGAAGACGGATTCTTGAACCGAAGCTGAACGACCGCCGTCCATTCGCCACCGTTACTGGAGGAAATCGGTAAAATAAAGGCAAGTAAATCCTCCTATTCTCTTTATTAATGTTGAATCTTTGTTTGCATGTGTAAATTTTGGTTAAAAATCATAATTTTTGGTGATTTTGGTGGAGGCGGCTCGCAGTCATAGGAGAGGGGAGGAACGATGGCTCGCATGCGCCATTGTCCACGCCGTGCCATCGCCGGGTTCGCTGCCGTTGTGGTCGCTATCGTCGTCCGTGTCGGAGTCATCATCGGTGAAGGTGACCGTGGAGAAAACAGAAAAGAAGAGGCGCGAAGTGAGGGAAAGAACGGGAAGAGAGAGAGGCAACACGCACCGCAGGAAAGAGAAGGGTGTTGTTCATGCATTTCGGAACCTCCTTTCTTCAGATCTACAAAGTATGAAATTCAGGCAAATATCTGTAAACCCCCTCTTTGGTCGATTTAACATCTGAAATATTTTGAATATTGTATAAAATTTTTACTAACATACATGTATTTTTATACACCTGAATTATTTATTTTAGACATGCATGTGTAATTCATTGGATGCTTTGAGAGTTATTGGATTGTGTTTTATAATTTTAGAGAGTTTAATATTTTTCTGAAAGTTTAAATAATTTATTGGATATTGTATATTTTTATATCAGTATATTTGTATGAAAATGAGTATGAAACTTTGTATAGGTCGTGCAGTTAGATGCACGTGACCGGATTATGGTCACTACATTTGGATTTTGATTATTGAATTTTCTGGCCAACTCTTGATGAGAAGATATTTGTTATTTAAAAATTTCTTTTCGCCGGCAGAAAATATTTGGAGTAGTGACACTTCCCATTTGGAATAATTTAATTTGATCTTAAAATATATTCGAACATTCTAATATATCTGACAAGTTTAAGAAATATACCCAAAGTTACGTGTAGCAAAATATAGTGAGAACCTTATCTATTGGTATAGAGTACATTAATTTTGATCTAAGGTTATCGAAATTATGTGTAATCCTTCATCAAACTAGTCTTTAAATAATTAGAACTAAGATTTGGTGCATAATTTATATTTTTACATTGATTGGTATTGGACTTTGATTTGGATATGGATTTTTGGACTTGGATTTGAGTTTTGCCAATTTTGCCCATTATTGGGCCTTGATATGTCTCTACAAATGATTTTGATTATATGTTTTGATTCAAACCTTTAGAATATTTATTGTGACACTGTTTTAGATTCTGCGTGCGCTATTGTATCATCCGACTATCGGATTCTGCCCCAAATCACATGCTAATTGGGCCTTGGATTTGGACTTGGACTCGAACTTGGATTCGGATCGATATCGACTTTGGAATTGGTTTGAATCACCTCTGTTTTGATTATATATATATATATATATACGTCTCGATGATGACTATTTTTAAAATTTGGATATTTGTTTGGATTTGAATATTTGATTTGAGTACGAAACTACCATTAAATTTTAAAATTTAGATGTTGGATTTTTGTTGGATTTGTCTTATCGGTGATTTGGATTTATTTTATAATTTGACTAGATTTTCATCAATTAGACCTCCTCTTTAATTCATTGGACTCATTTTATCTAAATATGATATTTATTGAGCTCTTGACTCACGTTATCTGTTTTTGACCTTTAGAGTAGAATGTTCGGATGTATTGTAGAAGTCAGGACGTGATTCGTCAGTCATTCGCCCGATTTGGTGAGTTTTAGTTTGTTATGGTTTAAATTAAAAATTGATATGATTGTATTATGGAAATTGGCCGGGTATAGGCCCATGGTTATATTTTAAAATTAGTTGAGATATTTTATTATGTCTGATTTATTATTTTAGTTAATTTATTACTTTTCTTATGATAATTGTAGAGTATGTCGTATTTATATTGTTCGGATGGTTATCCAATGAGGTTCTGCGAGGGTTTTAATTTGTCGGGTCCTATATATTTTGGTTTGTCACACCCAAATTTTAGAACTTGATATTATCTGTTAAATTTATTTGTGATTTTAAATTTTAAAAATTATAATTAATTATTTAATCGACCTGTTTGATCCGAGTTTGTGACATGTGTATCATTTAATATGGTTGATAACAAAATCACGGAAACATTCTTTTTCAATTGCTTTCTTTCTTTCTTGGGAGAGGTCGGCCCCTGCTCCTTGCTTGTGCACACATCTAGGTTTTAGTTTATATTATGGGCAGAAATTTAACACAAAGTAGATGAAAAAGTCATAGCTAAAGCTAGTCCATCAAAATCAGGAAGCTAAAAATTTCTTGTTTTGATCCTCAGTTGGAAAGTATTATTTCACTGTCACGTTTTTAGTTGATGGGCATGGGATTTGTCGATTAAAAAAATAAAATAAAGTCGAAAATTTACGGACTAAAAGAATCAAAGAAGGCTTTGACAAAATTAACCTTATAGAAGTAATAATGCACAGGTATATACTTTGAGACGATTGTTTTAGTGTTGGAATTGTTAACAATTAGGATGAATCTGAATGTGGATCTATGCCCTAATTGGACATGGACTGATTCAAATAGCTCCAAGATTTACAACTCAGCTCAGAATCTCATAACTGATTTATATATCTAAAAAATTGGACTTAACTGATAAGAATGAAATTGTTATATAACTAAAGATAATTATTTTGACAAGAGTGAAGTAGTATCCTAAGCCAAAGTTAGATTGATTAGCAAGATTTTCGTCAACACGTGTCATTTTCTAAATCGGATTTCAACGGGGATGAAATTGATCACACATCTAAGTCTAGGAGCCACCATAAGTGCAAGACTGGTCGCGTAAGGTGAAAATACTCAACACCCACCAGTTAGGGCACGGATTCCTCTGGCTATTATGAACATCAAAAGAGGTGACAGGAGAGAATGAGAGGGCCAACTCAATGAACTTGCTCCTCCTATATGGCGGTGGCAAAGTGAAATGGGAGGCTGAGACAACAGCTTCCAAGAGCTCAGCAGACTTAACGTTTTCTTTTCTTAAAGTAAGGTGGATATTCCAACAAATAATACAGACAACTAAACTAGTTGACCCAGAACATAAAGTGAGATCTTCAAAAGAAACTTAAATCCAAAATCGATACCATCAAAGACAAAGCTAAAAAGGAGACCAACAGCCTCCTTTCCCCACGGAAGAAAGGGTCACAAAAAACCTAGGGGTAGGACCTTTCGGTCCAGTTTTTGAAGACTCATCACTAGCCTAAAACTCTTTTAAAGTTTGGAAATTTTAAATAATATAAATTGTCTTGTTACCTTCAGATCCATAGTTTGGATCGAAAAAATAAGAATTTTGATCATTTCAGATATGATAGTGACCGCAAGTGTCAACCAAACTATGATGTATTTGATAAATTTTATCTTCTATTTTATTCCGGCCCACTTGATCACGGTGATTCAGTCATCATACGGCCATAAGTGCCAGATATTATCATGAATAGCACTCTAGATCTATTAAGTAATTGTACATTTGAATGTTTAGATAAGCACAACCTTGATGGAACATTTTGTTGGGGTCACTCCCGAGTGGCATGATGTCTGCGGACTCCATTGGAAGAATAGACGGGGACTTTTGTGGAAGCGTCATGTCCGAGTAGTTGCTGAGGACGCGGACGAAGAGCCTAGAGTCGTAGGCGTTGACTCTATCAACGTAGGCCTGCTGGTGGCCGTTTTTGCAGGTGGGTTGGTCACCCATTCTGATTGGATGTTGCAGCGGCTGCAACTTCCCGATGACAAGCCTGCCATCTGACACGCCAAGCATGCGCCTGTCATGGCAGGCCCTAGGGCGTAGGTCTGGAGACCTACGTCCAGTAGGGTGGGCGGACACGCCACCTTGTGTATATAAAGAAGCTTGTTGCCCTTGCTGAAGGGTGTGCTAGAGCTGGGACATTTTGAGTTCTAAGAGCCTTGAGAGAGCTGTGGGCAAGCTTTGTTGTAAAGATAGAGAGAGATACACTTTGAGAGAGGAATGTTGTACACTTGAGATTGTTTTCTTTCGTTAGAGTTTGAGTAGCCAACACTTGTAAACAATTCTCTTATAGTACATTTCTTCGTGGTTTTTCCCTTGGTTTAAGAAGGGTTTTTCACGTTAAAACTTGTGTGTTCTCTTTTATCCTCTATCCTTACTTTCCTTGCCGTCTGGGTGCTCTGCTCTGTGTGCTGTCCGAGAACTCTTATCCGCTCGGTCACCGTGCTGTCCGAGTGCTTTCCGCATTTTGCGCCAACAAGTGGTATCAGAGACATAGGTTCTTTGTACGGTGATCTGGTTGTCGGCTGCTATGGAGTACGGAAGAAAAATGCCTTGCTTGAACGGATCCAACTATGACAGTTGGCAAAGCAAGATGTCTGACTTGCTATATGTGAAGTCCATGCATAATCCGATTTTTTCCACAGAAAAGCCGGCAGGAAAAACGGATGAGGCATGGCGCTGGAACACAAGCAAGTGTGCGGTCTTATACGGCAGTTCATTGATGACAACGTGCACAACCACGTTCACAGAGAAACGAATGCCAAGACGCTTTGGAAAAAGCTGGAGAAGCTTTTCGCCTCTAAGTATGGGAACAATAAAATTTATCACTTGATGAGGCTGGTACATATCCGTTACAAAGACGGATCATCTGTTGCGGACCACCTGAATGAATTTCAGGGCTGTGTGGACCGACTGACTGGCATGGGTATTAAGTTCGAGGATGAGGTGCTCGGACTCTGGCTCCTAGCAACCCTCCCGGACTCATGGAAGACCATGAGGGTCACCATCGCCAATCCGGCTCCAAACAGCGTGGTGAGTTTAGAGATGGTCAAAGGAGCCGGTCTTTGAACGAGGAGGTACGGCGGCGTTCACAGGGAACGACGACCTCTCAGCAATCCGAGGTCCTTGTCACTGAGTCAAGGGGAAGAAGCCGAGGACGTGGCCAAAAGTCTGAAGACAAAGGGCGAAGTAAGTCACGTTCTCGTTATCAGGATATGGAGTGCCATCATTGTGGCAAGAAGGGCCACATCAAGAAATTTTGTTACAAATGGAAGCGTGAAAACGCTAGAGGAGATAGGGGCATGAAGAGACGCGGTGAGGAAGAGTCCTCGGTCTCTGTTGTCACAGGTGGTGACCTCCTTTTGGCTTGCAAGTCTGAAGACTCAGTGAGCGTGGCTGAGCAAGCCTCTGACTGGGTGGTGGATTCTGACGCATCTATCCACGTCACTCCCCGGAGAGAGCTGTTCTCCACTTATACTCCCTGCGCCCCAGGAGTATTGAAGATGGGCAACCTAGAGACATCCAAGATTGTTGGACGAGGAAACATCTCCTTGTTAACCAACACTGGTGCCCGGCTGGTTTTGAGGGACGTGCGATACGTTCCCGATATTCGTATGAATATCATTTCAGCGGGACAACTCGACGATGAAGGCTACTGCAGCGTCTTTTGTCACAGCAGTTTCAAGCTGTAGAAGGGCTCGATGGTGGTTGCTCGAGGAGTAAAGGCTTCAGGACTTTACACAATGAATGCCCAGGCCGAGGTAGCAGAGGTGAATGCTACAGGGAGTGTGGAGTCCTCGGGCCTGTGGCATAAAAGACTCGGACACATGAGTGTGCGTGGCATGAGTCATCTGGCGAAAAAGGGTCTCATTCCAGAGATGAATGGAGAAATGCTGAGGACTTGCCCTCACTGCATGACGGGGAAGCAACGAAGGGTCTCCTTTTCAGGAGACGCATCTTCCAAGAGGTCCGAGGTCTTGGAACTCGTCCATAAAGATGTGTGTGGGCCTCTATCGGAGAAGTCATTTGGAGGTGCACAATACTTTGTGACCTTCATTGACGATTGTTCAAGGAAGCTGTGGGTGTTCCCGTTGAAGACCAAGGACTAGGTTGCGGGAACCTTTGAGCAGTTCCATGCGCTCGTTGAGCGAGAAACCGAGAAGAGGTTAAAGGCCGTGCGGAGCGACAATAGCGGTGAGTTCATTGGAACGTTTGATGCCTATTGCAAGACTCTCGGCATCAAACATCAGAAGACTCCACCAAAGACGCCACAACTGAATGGCGTGGCCGAGAGGATGAATCGCACGCTGATGGAAAGGGTCAGGTGCATGTTGTCCGAGGCCAGGCTTCCGGGATCTTTTTGGGCAGAGGCCTTGAAGACGGCCGCCCACGTGATCAACCGGTCGCCTTGTAAGTCTCTGAATGGGGAAGTTCCAGAGCGGATTTGGACCGGAAGGGAACCAGCTTACAACCATCTCAGGACTTTTGACTGTAAAGCTTTTGTTCATGTTCCAAGAGATGAGAGAACCAAGCTTGAGCCAAAGACCATGCAATGTGTCTTTCTGGGCTATGGCGAGGATGAGTTTGGGTTCAGACTGTATGACCCAAAGGAGAAGAAGCTGGTACGGTCCCGAGACGTGGTTTTCGTTGAGGACGAGACCATAGAGGACTTTGGGAAAGAGTTGAAGTCTCTGCCCAGCACTTCCCAGGCGGACAAAAGTGACGATGTCCGACCTGTACGTCTTGCGTCCGATGCCAGCGGACCAAGAGTTGTTGCCAACCAGGATCAGGCGATTCCAGTGCCTCAGGATCAGGTTGAAGATTTGGTGCCTCAAGTGGATGAGAAGGCACTTGTAAGACGGTCGTCCAGACCGAGACGACCGTCCGTCTGCCTTCCAGCAAGTGAGTATGTCCTCCTCACTGATGCTGGAGAACCAGAGGATTTTGGCGAGGCTATGAGGAGCTCCCAGAAGGATAAATGGTTTGAGGCCATGGAAGAGGAAATGGCCTCACTTCATGAGAACCACACCTTTGAGCTAGCCAAGCTGCCTAAGGGGAAGAAGGCCCTGAAGAACAAATGGGTCTTCCGGCTGAAGGCGACCGAGGACCCGAGCACCCCGAGACACAAGGCTCGACTTGTGGTCAAGGGATTTGGTCAACAAAAGGGTGTTGACTTTGGTGAAATTTGTACGCCCGTTGTGAAGATGTCCTCGGTCCGTGTAGTGCTCGAACTGGCAGCAGCGTTGGACCTGGAGATTGAGCAAATGGATGTCCGGACAGCTTTTCTCCATGGAGATCTAGAGGAAGAGATCTACATGGAGCAACCAAATGGTTTTAAAGTCAAAGGAAAGGAGGGACTGGTTTGTTGTTTGAAGAAAAGCTTGTATGGGCTGAAACAAGCTCCGAGACAGTGGTATCGGAAGTTTGAGTCTGTTATGGTCAGACAAGGATACCATAAGACTTCTTCGGACCACTGTGTCTTTGTGCAAAAGTTCTCCGAAAATGATTTCGTCATCCTTCTCCTTTATGTGGATGACATGCTGGTGGTCGGACAGAATAGTGCTCGGATCAAGGAGTTGAAGAAGCAACTCGGACAGTCTTTCACCATGAAAGACCTCGGACCGACGAAACAGATTCTGGGGATCAGAGTTTTTCGCGACCAAGAGGGCAAGAAGCTTTGGCTGTCCTAGGAAGGATATATTGAAAATGTGCTTCAGAGATTCAGCATGGAAGGGTCCAAGCCTGTCAGCACTCCTTTGGCCAACCATTTTAAGTTGAGCAAACACTAGTGTCCGTCCTTGGACACTGAGAAGGCGCGTATGAGTAAGATTCCTTACTCCTCGGCCGTTGGCAGCTTGATGTACGCGGCCGTGTGTACGCGGCCGGACATTGCTCATGCGGTTGGCCTTGTGAGCAGATTCCTCTCAAACCCAGGTATGAAGCATTGGTCTGCGGTAAAGTGGATTTTCAGATATCTACGCGGGACCTCCAAGACAGGTTTGCAGTTTGGAGATGAAAAGCCTCACTTGATTGCGTACACAGACGCAGATATGGCCGGGGACGTTGATTCTCGGAAATCAACGTCCGGATACTTGGTGAAATTTGTGGGAGGGGCGGTCTCCTGGCAGTCCAAGTTGCAGAAGTGTGTCGCTCTCTCTACGACGGAAGCAGAGTTTATTGCCGTGACCGAGGCCTGTAAAGAGATGCTTTGGATGAAGAGGTTCGTCCAAGAGTTAGGTCTAACGCAAGAGACGTATGAGGTCCTTTGTGATAGTCAAAGTGCCATTCACTTGTATAAAAACTCCTCATTCCATTCTCGGTCAAAACATATTGACGTGCGATATCATTGGGTGAGAGATATTTTTTATGATGGGCAGCTATCAATTGGGAAGGTCCGGTCTGAAGAAAATGGGTCAGATATGTTGACCAAGATTTTACCAAAGGGGAAGCTAGAAGCTTGTTGTGACATTGTCGGTTTAACTAACTTCACTCGGTCGTGAGGGGAAGTTTGTTGGGGTCACTCCCGAGTGGCATGATGTCCGCGGACTCCATTGGAAGAATGGACGGGGACTTTTGTGGAAGCATCATGTCCGAGCAGTTGCTGAGGACGCGGACAAAGAGCCTAGAGTCGTAGGCGTTGACTCTATCAACGTAGGCCTGCTGGTGGCCGTTTTTGCAGGTGGGTTGGACACCCACTCTGATTGGATGTTGCAGCGGCTGCAACTTCCCGATGACAGGCCTGCCATCTGACACGCCAAGCATGCGCCTGTCATAGCAGGCCCTACGGCGTAGGTCTGGAGACCTACGTCCAGTAGGGTGGGTGGACACGCCACCTTGTGTATATAAAGAAGCTTGTTGCCCTTGCTGAAGGGTGTGCTAGAGTTGGGACATTTTGAGTTCTAAGAGCCTTGAGAGAGCTGTGGGTAAGCTTTGTTGTAAAGATAGAGAGAGATACACTTTGAGAGAGGAAGGTTGTACACTTGAGATTGTTTTCTTTCGTTAGAGTTTGAGTAGCCAACACTTATAAACAATTCTCTTATAGTACATTTCTTCGTGGTTTTTCCCTTGGTTTAAGAAGGGTTTTCCACGTTAAAACTTGTGTGTTCTCTTTTATCCTCTATCCTTACTTTCCTTTCCGTCCGGGTGCTCTGCTCTGTGTGCTGTCCGAGAACTCTTGTCCGCTCGGTCACCGTGCTGTCCGAGTACTTTCCGCGTTTTGCGCCAACACATTTTCCCACTCAAATGGTGAGGATGATCCAGATGCTTAGATAAGCATAGCTTAGATGGGTTTCTTAGTCCCTTGGATGAGAAATGAATGAATCAAAAGCTCAAATGAGCACATTAGGGTGGATTAATTTTACTCAAATGAGTTAGATTCCGATGAAGAAAATGCATGAATGAGTCAAGTCCAACTGTACCATTTACCATTCATTTTAACCTCTATGTAAAGTAAAATCTAATAAAACAAGATCTATGTTGACACAATTTGTTCTAGATTAGAAGAGGCATCAGAGTTGATGCTCCGACGAGAATATCTCAAGCTTCGTAACCATTTCCCATTTTCTTGTGTAAGTCGGTGATCACATATGTCAATAAATGATTGCCCTGATTCAACCCTAGTGAATTTCAACTCCAAAGTCTAATTCATGTCAAGATGCATGGCCCGGACGATGGCTCTAGTTGGTAATTCGAATTTTCTCATTACCATTTATCCTCTTTCTTAGGAAGAGGAGAAGCCCTGCCCTCGTCGACAACACCACTAGATTTCAAGATCAATTGGTTTTGCCAAGAATTAGAGGTGATTATAGTTTGAGGAATGAAAAATATTTTCAGGATATAACATCCTTAAGATCCTTAAGTGAGCATATATTTATTTTAAATAAACATTATTAAAAATATATTTAAAAAATAATTAATTTCATATAAAAATACTGATTTATCTATCCTTGATAAATTAATAATATAATTCATTAGCTCCATCCACAACTCCAACAATCGGTGTTGCCCAATGCCTATAACAGCCAATGGTTGGATTGTTAGTGGCAGGCCAGCTACTCACCCTCGTCTGGTCATCTTCTAGTAGTATTCTCGCCTTAAGTTTTATAATAATATTTATTTTACTTACAATCTAAACAATGCATATTATTATATTATTAATGATAATTAGTATTTATAAATTTAAATTAAATTAAAAATAAAAATTTAATATTTATAATTTTCAATGATACAATTCAATTATATTAATTACAAGAAATTAAAAATTAAAAATGCAGTTTTATTTTTATCTTTGAAATGAAAAACAAATAGTATAGTGGAAGTACATGGCACATAAAATTTAAAAAAAAAAAAAACCATAAAAAATAAAAAGAAAATAAAAAGGAGATCTTTATTTCACTACAAGAAGCTAACAGTCAAAAATATTTCCAACAACCTAATGAAATAGACCCTAAGTTTAGTAGATCATGACTCATTAAAACAAATAGAATAATAAATTTTAATGAAATTATCACCCTAATGACCCTAAGTTTTTATTATTAAAACTCCTGTGGGTGGCTGAAATTATCACCCTTTTCCTTTCTGCGACCATTTGCAAAGTCATTAGGCTTCTTTTCTAGAACACCCATTAGGTTGCTGGTTAGAGTGGAGCAGTTTGTGGGGGCCAACTTGTTGCCATAATCGACATGCCAACTAAAGAACTTTTGAACATTTTGAGAGTAACCTTTTATAAAAGATGAGATAAAAAAATAATAATATTTAAGGCGCAAATCAAATAAAAACCATGTGAAAAAGTATAAGTTGATTGTGGTTAAATGTTAAAAATAATATTAAAATTAATAAAGTTAGAGTAAGGTAGTAACAATAATTTAAAATGACTTATGCTTATAAATGATATTGTACTAAATGATTGATTCGATTAGAAGAGTTATGGATCAATTGTAGATTAGGGAGTCACAAGTCTTGCATAGTATGAACATAAATAAGATATTATACTGTCAAGAAATTTTCCTAAATGTTCAACTCAATAACGCGCTAGACAAACTAATATGTGCCAGAATAGATGAATTCATGTGTATATGATCATGGGTTGAGAGGGAATGAAGGATCTAGGACCTTCTTTGTATTAGAAATATATACTTTACAAGTGAATCGTATGTGTGTAATGATATATTATTTTTGTGCAACCTTATTTAATTATTATTAAAAAGTATTTATATTTATCATATTATTCATTTACATGATAAATTTTTTAAATTTGAGTAATGTTACTATACAATTATGATATGGTCATACTTTTGAGTTCTAGTTGATAAAAAAACTCAAATGTTAAATATTCTTAATCATACAATTATTAAAATGGAATATTAATGATTTGATTAAATCGTTACACATTATGCTAACCTTTGAAGGGATGATTGAATTCATTGTTACTTGTATGGTCAAAACTATGGTGAAAGCGTAGTGCTCATTAGAAAACTTGTTTATTAAATTGATTCAAAATAAAAACTCTTGTATAAAAATTTTGCTGCATAACAAACAAGAATATTTATACGAAAGTTTTATAGATAGTGTTTAAAATTTGAAACATTTTAAAATCTTATATGCATAAGATTTTTTTAATATTACTAATATATATTTCATAAATGTATACGTAAATGTAATTATTAAATATAATAAAAAACAGGTAAAGATAAAAGAGTAATCGACAAATAATTTAACAATCCTAACAAAAGTAGAGATTTTTTTATGTAATTAATTGAATTAATTATTTACAAATTATTGGTCAATGTAGATTGTAGATAAAAAAGGAGTTCTTAATTTTATTAGTAAAATCATTTATCTAAAATAATTAACATATAGGAACAAGTTATATGAATTGACATTTTTCATATCCTAAATTTGCTCAGAATATAATTTGATGGATAGATTAAATTTATACAGTAAATTTATAGAAAGGTTTAGTAAACTATAGTTATTTATTCATTTTATCTAGATAATCACGATTTATTATTAGATATTATTCATTATTTATAAAATTCTTGTTTAATTATTGTGAACAATTAATTTAATGGGTATTAAAAGGGTTTAACTAATTTATGAATAAAAGGGTATTTTAGCCTGTCAAATATGTAAAAAATCTTGTTTAATAACTATGAACAATTAATTTAATGGGCATTAAAAGGGTTTAATTAATTTATTAGTAAAAGTGTATTTTAGCCAGCCGAATAAAATTTAGTATTTTTCTACTATTATTTTAATGTTGAACTTAATCAGTCGCACACTTTTCTATTATACTTGTTATTACATATAATATTTTATTGATTAAATATTCACCATATTAAAATTGTAAGATAATATAAATAACTCCTTAGTTATATTAATATAAACCCTTAATGAGTTCTAGCGAATGATTAATGAAAAAAGAAAGTAATTTGATGCGTCACTGGATCCGAATTATTAAACTGATTCGGAGTTACTCGATCTCTCCTGGTCGGTCGAATTGGAGTCTGTCTGGTCCCCATTATTTCAAACTTGAATCCTACATAACACAACTAACAAATAAGAAGTTATATAATGGAAGGAACTCGCACCCAAATATATTCTTTAACCCCCAAGTTAGAAATCCTTCTAAGATAAGAGAAAGATTAATAAGTGTAAGATGTGTATGTATAAATGCATGTAAAATGGGAATTGAGCTGTTAGCAGAGGGATGGGCTCTAGTGACTGCGCCCGCTACGGGCTGCTTTTAGAGAGATAGAGAGTGAGGCTCTGAAAGGTGCACTTAGTTAAGAGACAGTTTTAAGATAGAGGATGAGACTTCAAAGGGTGTGCCCCACCAAGGGGTAGCTTTGAGATGGAGGACGAGACTTCAACGGGTGTGTCTGTCCAGGGGTGGACTTTGAGATAGAGGACGTGGATCTCGCTTGTGAGGCCCAGTTTGTTTCACCTTTTCCGAGATCTCCCTTGGATAAGGAGAGCACTGGCGAGCTTGCCCGCATGGGAGTGAATGCCCTTGCTGGATTCCTCTCCTGGCTAAGTAGGAAAGGAAGTCTTCTATGCCCAACTATGCAAGTCATCCTCACTGCTCTGACGACAGAGAATCCGGAGGGAGCACAGCACATTCACATTCGCGAGCTTGGATAGGATCGGTTGTTTTGATAGTTGAAGGCGATGTTCTGAACTTGATGACAGACTGAAAATTGTAAGGATGAGCGTGCTCGCTTTACCTGAGTCTAGCGAGAGCAGCTGACCGCTACCCTTTCTTCTTTTTCCTCTCGTGGTCGAGAGCCCTAAGCCTCTCGAGCTCCCTTTGAACTTGCTAACTTCTGAACCTCTCTCCTTTTTTTCAAACCCCCCTTTCAACGTTTGGATCTCCTCTTTTTATCAAGGGGGATGATGGCTACCTGCCTCCTAGGCTATGAAAAGGGGCCATCACTCTACCTTCTACGCACACCATACCTCATGATTATTGCATAGAGGGCACCGAGTAGACAAACCTGTCAAAGGCAACATGCGAGTCTTGATTCTCTAAATTGAGAAAATGATGCACTGACAGCGACCACACTAGTTGGTCTGTTGTGCGATATCTTTTGATTTGGAGGAACTGCTAAGTCGTCCTCGCAAGCCTATTTACAGGTTGATTTTTGTGGGGCCGACCTGAACTGTGATGTTTGGATCTTGAGCTGTGCGGATTGCTTCCTAGGTCGTGTAGTTCTTCCTATGGATTTAGAATTGGACCGCTCATGTATCGGCTGGACCCTTCATAATTAATTAGAGGAATCTAAATAGCTCTTTCAAATTAATAAGGCAAGATGCCTAACGGCTTCCTATTTTCAACAAATTTGAAGGGAAGCCGAGTAGCTCCCCTCGTGTATGACAGCTAAATTGAGGGAGCAGAAGCTCCCTCCCCATAGGTGAAATGGAGGCTCCATCTCAAAGAAGAAAAGGGGAAAGAAAAATCATAAGAGATAAACATTATTATTTTATCACCCAAACAGATTGAGTGATAAAAATTATTAGTGAGGGGGATGCTAGTAATGGGTTCACCCATGAAGGAGGAAACAGCCCAAATCCACAACGGTCCAATTCTGTCTGGATGGTCAACGCTTCCGTTGACCAGATGAAGAGCCAGTGGGCCGGCGGAGACCCAAGAGCGGGACGGCCCATTAAAGCCTAGAATGGTCAATGTTTTCGTTGACCGGAGAGGTGTCCAGTAGATCGGTCGGAGCTTAGGACGGGTGCGGGTCAAGCAGTAATTGGCCCACGTGTCCATCTTAGAGCCACAATGATCATCTACCCTAATTTTTTGTCTATCCAAGAAAACAAGCTCCACTATAATGGTCATTTTCAGAATCAGTGCACATCCCGAGAGGAAGGTACCAGAATTTGTGCGCTGTCTGTTGGAAACCTTAACAGTTACAAAAAACAAAAGGAAGGAGATTATTTTCTTAGACCGTTACAGCTAAAAAAGCGCTCATGCCTGCACCAAGGAAGGCAACAATCCTTAGCAGAGCACGGGCGTCCAACCGTTCTGCGTAAGGAAGGTAACCTATGACTAAGGCTATAAAAGGCCATGAATGCTCCATTTAAAGGCACGCTCTCAAATACGCACTAAAGCACCTACAAAAAGCCTTCAAACAATCTCAAGCTTTCAAAAATTGTTAATCTCTCTCGAGCCATCTAGCACTCTCTCTTTTCAGCTTCCAGTTTCCAATGAACGTTGGGCTGAGAAGTTCTATTCCTCATGAGCAATCCCATAAGCCATTCATTCTATGAGTGCATTCCCGCATTCACAAAACATTCATCAGCATTCATACTGCATCCACCTTCTTATTTCGAAAGGCTAATTACTGACTTGAGCGTCAAAGTATTTTCGGTGAAACTAAATTTCACCATCACCTAACCTCTAGTTTGCAGTTGTGGTGTACAGGATCTAAGACTCAGCAAACGGAAACCAAAATCTGACTGACAGCTCGGTTTGAATCTGTTCAAATTTGGATCCAAGACACATCATTGGTGCCGTCTGTGAGAAGTTAACAAAAAGCTAACCACTTTTATCTCTGCAGACACTTTCCTTTACCTAGTCAATACCATTAGGTAGAATGGTGAACACCAGCGCCCAAGCTAGCAATCCTGCGAGAGATGCTGCTTCTCTCGACCAGGACCACTCTGCTAGTAACCTAGTCGGAGGGGCACTTGGGCCAATTCTCCAAAACTTGACGAAACAGATGAGCAATATGAACAAAATACTCCTAATATTATACACCCGTCAGGGTAAGAAAAAACAGGGGGCTCCACCCTCCACAGCCCCAACTCAAGACTCCAGGAGAGGAGGCCAGAGGAAGAAAAATTCGATAAAGAAAGCTGCAAGGCCAGCCTACTCTCACACTCCAGAGACCTCCAACGCTCAAAGCCGTCCTAGGCTTAAGGGATGCTTGGACTATAGGACTCCAGATGAGAATTCAAAACGAAGGAACCCCCAATATACTCGAGATGAGCCAAAGCCTTAGGCTTAGGAGGGAGCCTCCTAGAATGAGCAATCTGTCAGCGGTAGTAGTCGGCCGGCTACACGTCGCACTATCGAAAGAACAAAGTTAAAGACTTATCTCAACTCTAAGAAATCTGGGAACGCCTCCTGGGTAGAGGCAAAAGTCAATGAGATTTGAAACTGCGTATTCAAGGATAACAACGAACACACCACAGATCTAGAAAGGTCTCCCTTCGCTACTGAGATCTTGAATTGCCCATTATCGGTTAAATTTAAGATGCCGACACTGGATTCTTACGATGAGAGTACTAATTCCATGGACCACCTGGATCACTTCTGCACCCATCTGAGTCTTCAAGGTTTGGAAGATTCAGTAATGTGTCAGTACTTCCCGCTTACCTTGAAGGGAGACGCTCGGATCTAATTCCATTAGCTCCCATCAAACTCGATCCAGAACTTCTGAGAACTCATTGATCTTTTCCTGTCCCAGTACGCTTTTAGCCGCCGGGAAGAGAAGTAGTCTTGATATCTCTCCCACATCAAGCAAAGTCAAGGAGAGAATCTAAGGAAGTTCCTGGAGCGCTTCATAGCAAAATCCAAGAAGATCCCCAGGCTCACAAACAGTTCATCTCAGCCTTAACGCATGGAGACTTCCTCAAACACCTAACTCATAAGAACTCGCAAATCTTTTGAGAAGTGGAGTCTATCACCAGAACCTACGCAGCCACCTAGGAGGATAATGAGGAGAAGCGTCCCGAGAGGACTGATTCCCAGCCAATAGAAAGAGGAAGAACGGTGGCAACAACAATCCCCACCGGAAGAGCATAGGACAGGAGTAGTGGACTGTAAGGAGCAAGGCCAATTAACCTCACTCTCCTCAATAACACACGGGCCAATGTCCTTATGCAGATCAGTAGTGAAAAGTTTCTCAGGTGGCTGAAACCACTGAAGAACATGGAGGGAGGAAATCCAGCTAAGTACTACAATTTTTATTGATCTCAAGGGCACACCTCAGAGGATTACAAGATGCTCTAGCAGGAGATTGATGAACTCATCTGGAAAAAAAATCTCACTAAGTTCGTTAGGAACCCTGGACAGAGTTCTGGCACCTTAGGAGGGGAAGGACCATATCCATCCCAGCCACGGAACCGAGTCGCAACTGGCATGGTCAACATGATCATGACCCGACTAGCCAAGACCCAAGCAGATCCCAAGGAACGGCAAGCCGAGTGGAAGAAGCAGAAGACAGAAGGAAATGTCATTAGTTTTAGTGACAAAAATCATGTAACATCCCCACATGCCGATCCCCTTATTGTATCTGTATTTTTTCAGATGGTACCATAGATTACCAACTGAAACGACTTTTTATTGATAATGAAAACTCCAATAATTTGCTCTATCTCGATACTTTCTTTAAACTTGGGTAAAAAAAGAACCAGCTTAAAACTACCAAATGACCACTGTACAGCCTAGACAATGAGCCTGTGGCCGTCCAAGGAACGATATAGTTAGAGGTCACTCTAGGCACGTACCCTAGAACAGCGAGTCATACACTCACCTTCTTGGTCGTCGACTTATCTTTCGTATACAACGCTATCCTAGGCAAGTCGTGCCTAATAGCGTTCGGAGTCGTCACTTTAATACCACATTTAAAAATAAAATTTCTAATAGCATGCGGTATCAACAAAGTATTGGGTGACCAAGTGACTGGACGGACATGTTACACGCTCAGATTATGCCAAGTAGTAGCGGACGGCCTACGGGAAAGCTAGATCACGAAAATGTGACAACCTTACAGCATGCGTAACCTGGCGAAGCAACCGACCTAATACCACTCAATCCGAAGGACCCAGAGAGGTGTGTCCAGATTGGGGCTTACTCGCCAGACCATTACGTGACAAGCGATAGCGTTCTTGAGGCAAAACGCTGATATCTTCCTGTGGACACTCATTGACATGCCTGAGATCCCAGTTGGAGTAATGGTCCACAAGTTGGGTCTTGATCCCAACCGTAAGTGTCCACGAACCCAACCAAGCAGGTCAATTTAAATAATTAATTATAATTTCTAAAATCTAAAATCCCAATTAATTTTAAAACCAATAATACCAAGTCCCAAAATTCGGGTGTGACAAACCAAAAGATACACTCAACCAATTTAAAATCCTCACAGGACCTCATCGAACAATAGTCCGAGCAAAATAAATACGACCTGCTCTACAATCATCGTAAGGGAGATAATAATCCAACCCAAAAATCATAATCAAGCATAACAAAATATTCAACTATTTCCAACATATAACAATAAGCCTGTATCCGGCCAATTCCATCATCCAAATCCATCAAATATCAATGCAAACCATAATAAACAGAAACTCACCAACTCGGACGAATATCCACCGATCATGTCCGCACTCCAGTCTTTGCATCCGAACCTTCTACTCAAGGGACAAAACAAAAAAATGATGCCTAATGCCCAGCAAAAGTATCATATTTAGTCAAAAGAAGTCCAATAAATCAGAGAGAATGTCAAATGGGTGAAAAATCCAATCAAATTTCAAGATAAATCCAAATCGCCGATAAAACGAAACCAACAGAAATCCAAGATCCAAATTTTAAAATTCAATGGTAGTCTCGTACCCAAATCAAATATCCAAATCCAAACAAATGTCCAAGTTTCCAAAATAGTCCTCGTCGGGACGTATATATATATATATATAAATATATGTATAATCAAAACAGAAGTGATCCGAACCAATTCCAAAACCGATGTCGATCGGAGTCCAAATCCGAGTCTGATTCCAAATCCAATGCCCGATCAGCTTGTGATCTGAGGCAGAATCCGATAGCCGGATGCCGAGTCCAAATCCAATTCTGAGTCCAAGTCCAAGTCCAATGCCCGATCGACATGATCTCGAGGCGTAATCCAATAACCGGATGATCCAATAGCGTGCGCAGATCTGAAGAAAGACACTGACGGATATTCCAAAGATTCGGATCAAAACATATAATCAAAATCTTTTTATACGAGACATACCAAGCCCAATTATAAAGCAAAATCGGCGAAACTCAAATCCAAGTCAAAAATCCATATCCAAATCAAAATCCAATACCAATTAATGCAAAAATACAAATTATGCACCAAATTTGGGTTCTCATTATTTAAAGACTAGCAACGGGAAGGGTTCACATAATCCCTAACCTTAGGCCAAAATCCATGTATTATGTACCCATAGATAAGGTTCTTCACTATGTTTTGCCACCCGCGAGCAAGGTGCATTCTCCGAGTTTGTCGGATATATTAGGACGTCCGAATATATTCTAAGGTCAAATTATCCAAATGGGAAGAGTCACTCTTTCAAGCTTTCCTCGTGGGAAAGGGATTTCCATATAACAGATAATCTCCGTCGGGAGGTGGCTAATCAAATAATCCAAATCCAAATGTAGTGACCACAACCCTAAGACGTGCATATGAAAATACACTACCAATGCAAATTTCGTGTATATTTTCGTTACGAATACGATATAAATATACATCGTCAATAAATTAATTATTCGCCAAAAATATTAAATTCTCCAAAATCATAAAACCCAATCCAACAATCTCCAAAACATCCAACGAATTACACACGCACGTCTGAATAAATAATTCGGCGTATAAAAATACATGCATATTAGTAAAAATCCAAACAAGATCCAAAATATATCGAATGAAATTAGGCAAAGATGGGGTTTACGATACTTTTTCTTTCACCTACATCTTTGCATATCTGAAGAAAGGATGTCCCGAAGTGCTCCAATCGAGCTTCCTCTCTCCACTGCCGTGCGACCTCTCTCTCTCCTCCGTGCGCTCCTCCGCGCACGGCCGTCTGCTGGCCGTTGCCGGCCGCCGCTCCACCTGCCTGGCCGCCGTCTGGCCGTCACCAGCCTCCTCCGCACCACCCAGCCACCGTCGATGCCGTTAAACGGCCGTCTCTCTCTCCTCACGCAATTTCTCGCCGTCGATCTCCACCGGCATCGATTTCCTCCACAATCGCCGTCGCCCCAATCCACCATCGTCGCGGCCTCAGCCAACGACCGCCACGGCTTCACCCGCAACCCCTGTGGCTGTCGCCGTCGCCGTCGCCACCGATTCTTCCTTCTCCTCCTCCTCTTGCGGCTTCGCCGCCGATCTCACTCTCTCGTAGCTTTCGCCGCAAGCCATCACCACCACGGCCGCCGCCGACAACCACCGCCACCGTGCCGTCCTCGCCGCACGCCGCCGTCGCCGGCTGCCTCCTTCTTCTTCTTCTCTGCCGCCTCAAACCCTCTCTTTCTCCCTCTCACCTTCTCTCTCCCCGATCCCCAATTCTCTCCAGCTTTTTTTTTTTTTTCCTTTTTTTTTTCTTCTCCATCCTTATCTTCTTCTTTTTCCAATATATATATATATATATATATATTTCATTTTAAATTTTCTTTTATTCCAAAAATTCAAAACGATATTTGGGCAACACCGGCGCACCCCGGGTGCCAGCCCAACCGATACAAATATCCTCCAAAGATTTCTCAATATTTAATAAATTTTATCACGTCCAATTTGCCCAAAATTATAATTAATATTAAATTAATCCGAACAAAGATTTAGGATATTACAGTAAGCCCATTAGGTAAAAGTAGAAGAACCATTCAGTGGATAAGCTCGTCACCATCCGGAAAGAAGTAAAGAAGCTTTTGGATGCCGGTTTCAACAGAGAAGTCTAGTACCTGAATTGACTCTCCAACATCGTCCTGGTAAAAAAAAGCAACGAAAAATGACAGATGTGTGTTGACTTCACCGACGTCAATAAAGTCTACCCAAAAGACCACTTTCCTTTACCCAGAATCAACCTGTTGGTGAACTTGACTTCCGGACACGAGGTATTAAGTTTTATGGACGCATACTCAAGTTATAACAAGATTCGAATGAGCCCCAAGGACAAGGAGCATGCCTCATTCATGATCGACCAAGACACCTATTGTTATAGGGTCATATCTTTCGGTCTGAAGAATGCATGTACCACCTATCAAAGGCTTGTGAATAAGATGTTCGAGAAGTATATCAACCACAATATGGAGGTGTACGTCGACGACATGCTCGTTAACAGCAAGACCATCAGCAACCATATTCGCAATCTGGTTGAGTCGTTCAAGGTACTCCACACACACCAAATGAAATTAAATCCTTCAAAGTGTCTTCGGAGTATCCTCAAGAAAGTTCTTGGGTTTCATTATCTCTCAGTAAGAGATCGAACAAACCCAAAAAGATCAAAGCCCACCACAGACATGTCTCCGCCGCGGAGCTTCAAGGAAGTTCAGAGGCTAACCGAACGACAAGCAACCTTGTCCCACTTCTTGGCAAAGTCAGGGGACAAGTATTAGCCTTTTTTTAAGACTCTGAGGGGGACTAAAGCAAATGATTTTCTATAATATCCCGAATTTTATTCGAATTAATTTAATATTAAATATGATTTTTGATAAATTGGGTATGACAAAATCAATTAAATATTGAGAAATTTTGGGAGGATGTTTGGATCGGTTGGGCTAGCGCTTGGGGTACGTCCGTGTTATCACCTGAGTATTAAATCGGAATTTGGATTAAAAGAAACGAAAAACTAAAGTAGAAAATAATAATAATAATAATATATAAAGAAAGAAAACAAAAAAATAAAAAAAAATAAAAATAAAGGAGATAAGGATGGATTTGGGGATGAGGGTTTCAGGAGGAGAAACGAATAGAGAGAGAGATAAGCCGGGCAAGGAGGAAAGCGACGGCCGGCGATGGTGTCCTGCGGCGAGGAGATGCTAATGCCGGTGGTTGTCGGTGGCTCATGGGTGGCGCAGTGGTGGTCAGTGTGGCCGGTGGTGGTGGTTTCGTGAAGAGAAAACCGTCAAGAAGGTCGACAGCGTTTGTCGGCAGCGTTCTTAACGGCGGTGTGTAGAGGTAGCGTTGCGACGATGGTCGACGACGGTTGCTGGTGGACGTCGGCCACCGGTGGTTGCCGTGGGTGTTCAGCGGAGTGTGCAGAAGTTGCGTAACGAGGAAGGGAGAGCGCAGGTGAGTCACGGCTGCGCGGCAGTGAGCTTGAGGCACACGATTCGGTACCTTGGAGCCTCTATTTTTCAGATCGACAATGTATGAGGTCCAGGCAAGTATCTGTAAACCCTCTCTTTGATCTAATTTAATTTCTGATATATTTTAGACACTGTTTAAAATTTTTACTAACATGCATGTATTTTTATACACCTGAATTATTTATTCTAGACATGCATGTATAGTTCATTAGATGTTTGGGGATTGTTGGACTGGGTTTTATGATTTTGGAGAGTTTAATATTTTCTTGAAAGTTTAAATAATTTATTGGATACTATATATTTTTATATTAATATATTTGTATAAAAAATGAGCATGAAACTTTGCATAGGCCATGCAATCACATGCATGTATCTAGTTGTGGTCATTGCATTTAGATTTGAATTATTTGATTCTAGCCAGCTCCCGACGGGGAGATTATTTTGTTATTTGGAAAATTCTTTTCGCCGGCAGAAAAGATTTAGAGTAGTGACCCTTCCCATTTGGATAATTTGACTTGACCTTAGAATATATTTGGACGTCCTAATATATTTGACAAGTTTAAGAAATACACCCAAAGTCGCGGGTGATAAAATATAGTGAGTAACCTTATCTATGGGTATACAGTACATGGATTTTGGCCTAAAGTTATCGGGATTATGTGTAATCCTTCCTCAAACTAGTTTTTAAATAATTAAAACCTAGATTTGGTGCATAAGTTGTATTTTTACATTAATTGGTATTGGACTTTGATTTGGATATGGATTTTTGGATTTGGATTTGAGATTTGTCAATTTTGCCTATAATTGGGCTTGGTATGTCTCATACAAATAATTTTGATTATATGTTTTGATCCGAACATTTGGAATATCTGTCGCGGTGCTGTTTCAGTCTCTGCGTTCGCTATTGGATCATCCGACTATTAGATTCTGCCCCAAATCACAACTAATCGGGCATTGGACTTGGACTTGGACTTGGATTTGACATCGGCTTTGAAATTGACCCGGATCACATCTGTTTTGTTTATATATATATATATGTTCCGATGAGGAATGTTTTAGAATTTTGACATTTATTTTGGATTTGGATATTTGTTTTGAGTACGAGACTACCATTGAATTTTGAATCTTGGATCTTAGATTTCTATTAGATTTATTTTATCGACGATTTAGATTTATTCTGAAATTTGATTGGATTTTCATCCATTGACCTCTCATCTGATTTATTGGACTCCTTTTGACTAAATATGATACTTGTTGGGCATTATGCTTATTTTTCTATTTTGTCCCTTCAGAGTAGAAGATTCGGATGCACTGCATGAGTTAGGACATGATCTGTTAGCCATTCTTCTGATTCGGTAAGTTTTGATTCTATTATGGTTTAATTTGACAATTGATGTGATTGTATTATGGAAATTGACCAGGTATAGACCAATGGTAATATTTTAGAATCTGTGAAATATTTTATTATATCTGATTCGTGATTTTAGTCGAAATTGTTATCTCCCTTACGATGACTACGGAGCAGGTCGTATTATTTCTGTTTGGACGGTTATCCGGTGAGGTCTTGTGTGGATTTATATTTATATCGGGTCCTATTTATTTGGTTCATCACACCCGAATTTTGAAACTTAGGATTATTTGTTTAAAATTATTTAAAATTTTAAATTTTAGAAAATATAATTAGTTATTTAAATTGACCTGCTTAGTCCAGGCTCATGACACTTTCAGTGGATTGTAGAGTGTCAGGCAGCTTTCGATGAGTTAAAGCAATACTTGGCTAGTCCGTTGTTGCTGACGCCACCCAAGGATAGAGAAGAGCTATACTTCTACTTAGCAGTGTCAAAAGTGGCTCTTAGCTCTGTTCTTATTTGCCAAGACTCCAACTCTTAGTGGCCAATCTACTATGTGATCAAGACATTGACCAACGTAGAGACACGCTACCCACGCGCTGAGAAGTTGGCTTTGACACTTGTCTTCTCAACCCAAAAGTTAAGATTGTATTTCCAAACTCATCGCGTGGTTGTTATTACTGACCATCCACTGAAATAAATCCTCCAGAAGCCTGACATTTTTGAACGGTTGTTTAAGTAGGCCATCGAGTTGGGCGAATTCGACATCGAATTTTGGACTAGGCCAACCATCAAGGGGTAAATCCTGGCGAACTTTATCGTCGAGACCACGATCCCAATTGTCAATGAGCACCCCACAGAGGACACGGGTCACCACCCAAAAGAGCCGGCATTGGTTCTCAATGTGGACGGTTCGTCTACAAGTTCAGGAAGCAGTGCTAGAATGGTCCTAAGGACCCTAGATGGGTTTAAGGTGAAATACTTTCTTAAACTCGACTTTTCAGTTACTAATATCGTCACCGAGTATGAAACCCTGTTGGTCAGATTACGGCTAGCCAAAGAATGCTCAGCTAGGTGGCTAACCGTCTACGACGACTCGGAGCTAGTTGTTAACCAAGTCAGCGGGAGTTTCGAGGCATGCAACTTTTTCTTTGCTAAATACCTGGTTAAGGCGAAAGATGCTATACGGAGATTTAACAAGCTGAACCTGGTCCACGTCCCCAGAATTGAGAACTGTAACGCCGACCAACTTGCCAAAGCAGTGGCGGATAACAATCCAGAGCAGCACTTGAGGGATATGAGGGAGGTTTTGAGCACTCCCTGTATAGAGGAACAGGTAGCGATGCAAGTCTCCGACACTAAAAACTAGATGACATTTTACTGGAGATATCTGACGGACAGAGCACTGTCATAGAATGCGGACGAAGCCAAGTGGATCAAAAAGATGGCCGGCTGGTACACCATAGTCAATGGACGGCTCTATCGCCATGGCTACTCGACTCTGTACCTGCGGTGCCTTACTCCCTAGGAGACTAACTACGCCTTGAGTGAAATCCACATTGGGATATGTGGATCATACATAGGTGGCAAGAACTTAACGTTCAAGTTCATACACCAGGGGTATTACTAGCTAATGATGAAAAAAGACACCTTGGTGTTTGTAAAATAGTGTGAAAATTGCTAGCTCTATGGCAATCTTCACCACCAACCACCTGCAGAGTTGAGATCCCTCAAAACTCCTTTGCTCTTCGCGCAATGGTGGCTCAATATTCGCGACCCATTTTCCATCACAATTTGGCAAAGGAAGTTCATTATCGCAGGTATTAAATATTTCACCAAATAGGTTGAGCCCGCTCCGCTACTCAAAATCATCGAGCACAATGCCTTAGAATTCGTCTGCTATAGCATAGTGTGTAGATTTGGCATTTCCAAGGTCATCATGACCAACAATGAAAACCAATTATCGAGAAAATATATCACCAAGTATTGCACCAATCTCGGCATCAAATTGGTCCATATTTTGATGGTATACCCTTAAGCAAACGGATAGGTGGAGGTCACCAACTGTACGCTACTCCATGGTCTGAAGACCAAGCTGGAGGACGCACGGAGCTCCTGGGTCGATGAGCTATCCTCCGTACTGTGGTATTACCAAACGACTCCAAAGGAATCAACTCGCGAGACACCTTTCAATCTCTACTACGGGACTGAAGCAATAATTTCGGTTTAGATCATACTCCCAAGTCTTAGGGTCGAAGCTTTCAACCCACTTGGTAACTCTCAGAAATTCAAGGAACACCTAGACTTGTTGGAGGAAGCCTATGACGCTACCAGGATACGGACTGCAGTCTACCAGCAACAAGTCACCCACTATTATAACAAGAAAGTGAAAGCACGACAATTCAAAATTGGGGACTTGATTTTGCAAAGTATTGAGGTTATTGGCAAGACCATCAACTGGAACAACTATTATAACAAGAAAGTAAAAGCACGACAATTCGAAGTTGGGGACTTGATTTTGCAAAGTATAGAGGTTACGGGCAAGACCATCAACTGAAACAAATTTTCTCCTAATTGGGAAAGTCATTTTCTAGTCTCAACCGTCCTGTGAAATGGAGCATACAAACTCCGAACCCAGAACGGTAAGTTAGTTACACGGACATGGAACGCAATACCCCTAAAGCGCTACTTCCAATGAAAACCCAGGTAGGTCATTAGTGTGGCATAAGTATGCTTGTAATATTACATTGTCATTAATAAAAGAAAAGTTCTTTTCCACTTGCGTTGTGTTGTATGTCTTTTCTCTCTTTTTCTTTTCCATATGAATACTTATTTGTAGGTTGCACGAAATAAACGATCTAAACCGTCCCTAAATCGGGCAGATTTTCACCCACTCTCAATTAAACCCTGATCATTCAGGCAACCTATGAGTAGTCGAATTAAACTCTGATCATCTAGGCGACCCGTAAATAGTCAAATTAAACCCTAATCATCTAGGCAACCCGTAAGTGGTCGAATTAAACCCTAATCATCCAGGTGGCCCATGAGTGGTCGAATTAAACCTTAGTCATCCAAATGTCCCGTTTGCGGTTTAACTCTAAACCTTAGGGGGTTTAAGTGGCACGCGTGACGACCTCCTCTAACAGGATTTAACGCTATCAGTCTATGATGATCAACATCCTAGGAACAAGTGTTCCGTCCAAAACCCGCTGCCCAAGATCAAACATGGGCAGCACCACTCAAGCCTCAACTCACGATCGGCTTGATATGACTTCAAGATTCACCTTGATGTCCCCTTAAGAACTTAAGTCTGTCTGAGAGCACAACAAACGTCTCCAATGTTACGGAACAGACGACTAACTTGCATAAGGCGCACCAAGTAAGCCGGCTGATAAAAATGGCAAATAGCTAAAGGGCAGCTAACGAAAGGGGAGAAAAGCAGTAGAGACTTAAAAAATTTTCAGCGTAGGAAATTTGAACGGATGGACTAGTTTTTGTAAATGCACACAACTGTTGGTAAAGCAACGCCTCGAAAAAGCACGCCCAATATGGTGGAGACGTATCGCAGTCGAATCAGATCTCCTGCAAAATTAATTGCCTGGATTGCAAATTCACTACGTGTTGACACGTGACAGACTTTTCGTTTGATAGTCCGACATCATGATGGCATGTCATTTCAATTCCTACAAGTTTTTCGAATTTTGGCAGAGTGATCAATGAATCCGGTTAACACTACTTTCCTCACAAGCTCTCCAGATTTTGGCTAGAACGGTCAACGATCCGATCAACACTACTTTTCACACTCAGCTCTCCGAATTTTTGTCAAAATGGTCAACGATCCGATTAACGCCGCTCTTCACACTTAGTTCTTCGAATTCTAGTGAGAACGATCAATGAATCCAGTCAATACTGTTGTACCTGCCGAGTTTCCCATATTCTTACCAGGGTGGTCAATGAATCCGGTCAACATTTCTTCTAGTTCAGTTCTCCGCATCTTGGTATTACAATTAACAACCACAAGCGACACGATCAGCAAACCAAGTACAATTGCCAATTTCGAGTTGTCTTGAGCAAGTTGCCCAATTAGAAATGTCCTATCATGAACATGCTAGAGGCGAAATTTCAGACCACCAGCATGGAAGCTAGTGATGGAGATGCCAATAACGGGCTGGTCCAAAAAGGAGAAAACGGCTCAAATTCACAACGACCCAATTCTACCTAGATGGTTAACGCTTCCGTTAACCAAATGAATAGTTAGTTGGCCGACGAAGACCCAAGAATAGGACAGCCCATTAAAGTCTAGAACGGTCAACGCTTTCATTGACTAGAGAGGTGGCCAGTAGACCAGTTATGGTCTAGGACGTGCGCACCCCAAGCAATAATTGGCCCATGTATCCATCTCAGAGTCACAACGGTCATTTGTCCTAATTTTTCGTCTCTCCAAAAAGGTAAGCTCCACTGTAACAATTATCTTCAGAATCAGTACACATCTCGGGAGGAAAGCGCCAGAAATCGTGCGTTGTTTATTAAAAACCCTAACAATTACAAAATATATAAGGAATGAGATTTTTTTTTAGACCGTTACAGCCAGAAAAATGCTCACGCCTCTGTCAAGGAAGGTAATAATCCTTAATAGAGTACAGGCATCCAATTCTTCTGGGTAAAGAAGGCAAACCAAGGCCATGACTATAAAAGATCACGAAAGCTCCCTTCAGAGACACGCTATCAAATACGCACTAAAGCGCCTGCAAAAAGCCTTCAAGTAATCACAAACTCTCAAAAGTTCTTAATCTTTCTCGAGCCATCCAGTGCTCTCTCTTCTCAACTTCCAATTCCCAGCGAACTTTAGGGTGAGAATTTCTGCTCCTCATGAGCAACCCCATAAGCTACTCATTCCACGAGTGCACTCTCGCCTATACAAAATACTTATCAGCATTCATACTACAACCACCTTCTTATTTCGAAGGCTAATTATTAACTTCAAGCATCGGAGTATTTTCGGTGGGACTAAATTCCACCGTCACCTAACCTCTCGTTTGAAATTATGCTGTACAGGACTCAAAATTCAGCAAACGGAGACTGAAATCTAATAGACAGCTCAACTTGAATCTGTTCAAGTTTAGATTCAGGACGCATTAATTAGAGTAATTATTTTTTTTTAATCAAGAGTTGGTAGGTGGGTAAAAATTATTAGTGCTAATATAGCATTTTCTATTATTGTAAGTGTTATACTAGTCATCCGAATATGTGCTAACACATATAATTAGATACTAAATTTGGTCAGTCTTGGTTTTGTGAAGACCAATAAGTTCAAAGAAAATAATAAATTTAGGTTACACATGTGGTTATTATAAAGGCCAAACTTTTGTACGGTTGGCTATCGTTAACTTAAATAATATGTTACATATTAACTTATACATTTATTTCATGTATATAGATATTATAAAAATTTGATCTTCTATTATTGGTTGTAAAAATTGAACATTTGTACGTGCTATATCATTTTAACCAATTAAAAAAAAATATTCTAACATTAAAAATCAAAAATTTTTAAAATTTTGTCATACTTCTGATGACCTGTCCTTAGTTTTGTTTCGGGATCGACTCCATTGTCCCAGATAGTTCTTTGTAACAATTAAGATGAACCATGAAGGTTTAGATAGTCTCAGGCCTCTTGAGTGAAGAGTTTAAAGCTATGATTATTTTCTCTCAATACGGTAATAATGTTCTCTCAAATGAAACTATATATACATATATTTTGCTTCACCAATGATAAAAGAGAATCTATATAGTTGAAATAAAATCTAAATCTTTGTTATTATCATAGTTATATTTTAAAGTACCTTTAATTTTTTAAATTATTTTATTATCTTATCTCTGTTATCTTATTTAGCTCTTAATTTTTCTTTCCCTGCCACACACTCTCTCTTTTTTCATGTTATCTTTCCATCGCCATTGTTGGCCCTTATTAGAGTTACTATAGTCATCTTTATAAACTGATTATTACATTTATTTAATTACTAATATTAAAAGTTAAAAATTAAATTATTAAATATTAAATAGTCATTTTAATTATTTAATATAAATTTTATTATTTAATTTTAACTTATAACAATAGTCATTGTATGAAAGTAAAAACCAATCTACTAAACAATATAATAACACTCAGACTCTCATTGATTTGTCATCACTTGGGGAGTGGCGACATGCTGTGACAAGGGAGATCGGACGGATGAGACTGAGTGAAAGAGAGGGGTAACAAAAAGAAGTGATGGCATTTGGGATGGGGGCACTGCAAAATAATAATAATAATAATAATAATAATAATAATAATAATAATAATAATAATAATGTCCTTAATTTGCGTGTAATTATGCAGGAACTTCCTTTTTCTTTTTTTTCTTTTTTTTGCCCTTTTGAATTGCATATGATTTATATTGCAATAGATAGGATATTAGGTATATTTCTTCCTCACAATATTTTATCATTATAATTGAGAGAATTTAAAATAAAATCTCTATTTATAATCTCATTAGTAAAAACTATTAGATGAGCTAAACCCATTAGCCCACGAGCATGAATCTAGCTGATAACAACACTGGGGTAGGGCCACTTGGCGTGTGAAGCTCATGACCAGTTATATTTTTATAAGATCTTTATGATAATTTACTCAAAATCTGAATAAATAAAACTTTTATAAAGTTTATTGATAAATTAAGAGCATAATTGGCCACTTTAATATGCAAGATTATTTGTATGATTTACTAACAGTGTGTTTCAACAATCACTGATGTGGTGTATTTATTGGCGATGACCTAGTTTACTCAAGTTAGTAAGAGTTAATTAGTCAGATTATCATGATTAGCAATATATCTATTTGTTAGTTAATTTATTTTGATAACACAGCACCGTACCTAAATTTATCTAAAACTACTCGCATTCTAATAATTTATTTTTTTAATGAGACAACTATTATTTATAATCCGTTGTATAATAATCTACTTGCTCTGATAAGGTAATCTTTTTAGATAGATTGCCTAAAAATTTACATATCTCAATAATATGTCTTCTGGTAATTCAAATAATTTTAGAAATCAAAATTTTAACGTTAGAATCCAAATTTACCTATTTTGTTAAGAACACATCATTTCAAACAGACTATACTGATTTGTTTTGATCAATCTTTTTCATAGGTCACTATAATCAAAATATCGATACGGGTGGCATGTGAGGGGTCCACTGCATTCAACTTCAACAATTTTGGACGGTGACGAGCGGTGCGTTGCTTGGTTTTGGCTTTTGTTTGGATGTGTGATTAAATACTTGGCTTCCTTTTTTATTGTTTCTCTTTTCAAGCCTCAATTATTGACACCCCCCACCCGCCTTTACTTTTTGCTCCGGGGAGAGAGAGAGAGAGAGAGAGAGAGAGCATAGACTAAGTTATTATTATTATTATTATTATTATTATTATTATTATTGAAAGTCATACCCCTTAAATATATTATCTATAAAAAGTACTGTGATATTACCACATCAGTGCAAATATTCCTAATTTTTTTTAAAAAAAAGTAAATATTTTTCTCCTTTTTTTCACTTTTTGGTTAGCTATTATTATGAGATATGTCACTCATAGTCATTTTATATATTTTTTATAGACAAAAATTATCGTTACCACATTAGCCCACCACCCCTATTTATTTAAAAAATAATTGTTTTTTATTTTTTTAATATATTTTTAATAAGATAGTTGAAAGAATGAATATTACTATTATTATTTATTATGTTGCGGGGGTATGTGTGCGTGTGAATAATGACATGACATGTTCACATCAATGACAAGAAATATGGGTGAATTGTAGTCCAAAAATTATACTTAAAGCATATGGTACGTTTGGTGGGCAGTAACATCCAACAGTTTTTTTAATAGGAATTTGGCCTTGCAATTTTTGTCTAGCCAAACACAACCCTTAAATGTTGTCCCTCGCCAGAGCAATGATGTTAACGTATCAGCAATATATAACGCTAATTTCTTAATTTATTAGCTGTATTTTTATTTTAGAATATTTAATAAATATTTTTAATTAGTATTACTTATTAATAATATTTTATTTTAAAATCAAATTATGTTTTATTGCTTATTCCTATGTCATCTTTATTATAATCATAATAATCCAACCATATTAAATATTAAATGATACCCAACAAGACAGATAAATAACTAGCATTATTATTTCATTTTATATTCTAAGAATTAATTACAACATCAAATTTAATGCCTTTGTCATATAAAAAATTCATTGGTTTCACTTGTCATATGTCCATATGTTACATATCGTTGGCTTTTAGAGTAATTATATATATTTTTTTATTTTATGACAAATTATTTTATAATTTATCGAACTAAGCTAGTTCCTTAAAAATTGTATTAAACATGAAAAATTTGTACTTAAAATATTAATCATCCAAATGTCTATTGTTTATTGTAATGTGTGCAAATTATATCCAAGTTTTAGATGTGTATTGAGTATATTTTTTTAAAGGGATTAGTTGTGAGTGTACATTCAATATTGGGCATCAAACTCAACTACTTCCTTTTTTTTTTTTTTCATTATTATTTTTCTTTTATTTATTTATTAAAAATATAGAAAAAATTATTTTTTCTATCTTGATTATTTATTTTTATAAATAATTAATTATAATTTAATTATTTTAAAATATTAATTTTAATTAATTTTAATTTTTTTGAAAAATAGATTAATCATAATAATTTATTTTAAAATATATAATTAAAATTAAGAAAATAAATCCCTCCACCTCTATCAGAGGTCGAGCTTCCTTGAAACCTCATTGCATCCCTCCGGCTCCCTCTATAAAATATAATTTAAAAATATAAAAAATTATTTTTATTGTTATATTTTTAATATTAAAATATTTAAATACTTATTATTTCATTCATTTTTTTATAAAAATTATCCCAATCATTAGATTTCTAATTCAATAGTTAAAAATCGAGATAAAGGATTTTAATTTAGAGTTTCCATCATTCTAAAAAAAGGTTAATTCAGCTCCTCTTAATCACAACCATTCGATCAATATTAAACGATTAAAAATTTTTTTAATTAATTTTTTTTAAAAAAATAAATAACATAATTATTTAATTAATATATAACGATTATTATTTTAAAAAAAAAAGTTAAATCTATTCCTATTTTCTTAAAAAAAAAAAAAAACTCTCTAATTATAAAAGATTCTAAATTCCCAAACACCACCTACTGCAGCAATCATGTATGTAATCATCACCAATTTTTTTGTTGAAGTAATCGGGCAATGATCATTAACTTTGAAGGCATGAATGGATTCTAGCATAAATAAGGGAGGATTAATCATGAGTTAATCCATCATGGATTACTTAAATCTAAAGAAAAAACAGGTTTTAATCCATTTCATTAACACAAAGGAACCTCTTATTAGAGCCATAGATACTCTAAGTAGTATAAAATTTCAGATTCAAAACAATCTCATCTACTGGGTGTTGATTAATTAGATTTTATTTTATTTGTTTTAATTGGGTTTGAGTTTATATTCGATTTTTATATACTGTTTTAATCCAAATTTAAATATCAACCTAATTCTAATATAAATTTAACCATTGAGTTTTTTGTTTGTTTTATGTAATACAAATTGATATTTTGAGTATTTATATCCTCAATGGATAATTTAATGTCCTTTTTATGAGGTAAATTATATTTAAAAAACTGCATTTTGTATTTATTTATAATATATTAATTTTTTATATTTTCCAGGATATTTTCAACTAACACTCTAATTTTTATAATCTCATATCTCCTCTATCTGCTCTCTTGCTTCTTATGCAATTGATTTTAATATTTTTTTATGTAAAATATTAACCTTCTATCTATGATATATATTATAAGTATTGTGAACGATATTGAAGTAAGTGCTTCCTAAGATACTTAATAATTTTAATATCATGTGATAAGATTTTAATATTTTTATCTGCTTAATATTATCGTGAATTTACTGCACTTATAAGTAAAATTTTTCCTTTGAGTTTTGCCAATTCCAAATTTGTCATTGGCAAAATCAATATATATACAAAAGAAAAACTAGAATTGATTATGATATTTTGACAAAAGTTAAAATCAAAGCCAAAAATCTAAATTCCAACATTGATTTTGTCATGTCCTTGTCCCAAATATCAAAATTAACTTTTTTTTTTAATTCATAATTATATTAATCCTATTTTAGATTCAAACTCAAAAATAAATTTTTTATTTCACTTATCTAAACCTAAATTAATACAAGAATGTAAACTTACATCGAATACAATTACCTGGCCCAAAATAAGCAAATCATAGGATTCAAAAATCACAGCTAAAAACTATTCCAAATATCAACATTAATTGGCCCGAAAGCATACATAAGAAAAAAATATCTTAATTAAAAATTAAAGTATTAAAACTATAAGCCTAATTGAAAATATTGTCTAAATTTATACATTTTCTTCATCATCATTAGACAAATACAAATATAAACCAAAATATCAAAATTTAACAACCGAAAACTGTAATTCTGATATAACAAAATATTAAAATATATAAATCATTTCGAACACCCTAAAACTAGATTTGAGAAGTCTTCTCTCAAATCCCAACCTTTTGTAAGCTAATTCGAGCCATTTAATGTAAAAGGTTAATAAAACAAATATAAGAATAAGTTTTACACTTAATAATACATATATTTTAAATATAAATATCTATTGAATAAAACATACTAAAATTATGGCATAATCAGAAATCTTGAAAAGCCAATTACATTCATTTTTGAGTAAATCATGCCAAATTCATAGACTCATGATCGAATATACTAAAACTATACAAATATATATACGTCATGCTAAAATCATACTAATATATAAAATAACTAAGAATCAATGATAATCTTATTAATAAATAGCGAATATCAAAGTTTACATTATTATTATTTTTACATAATTAAAAGTTATATGCTATTATTTACAAATTGTGGATGTACTAACTATATATAATTCATATAGTTCTAATAGAATGTTACTTTTTTTATCATCGCATAATAGACTTAATATTTAATTTACTAATAATATATTAGAATATATTTAATTATATTTTATTAATTATCTATAGTAGTCAATACTTAATTTAATTAAAAACTCTATTTAAATATTAATATATTTTTATATTTCTCATATTAAAAAAAATTCCTTCATCAAAGTAAATAAAATTTTGTTACCATATTTTTTCATATATAAGACATACACAATAATGGAGTATAAATTATAGACATGTAAAAATTTTAATATATAATTTAAAGATATATAGAAACTATATTACAAAAATTAATAATATGCAGAATCATTAATTTTAAGATTTCATAAACTTAAAATAGTTTACGTAACTTCATCGATTTCTTTCAAATGTAAAACACGTATAACAATTATGTAAGAATTTAATACATGTAAAAGTATATATATGATTTAAAGATATGCAATAATATAAATATAGAATTTTAGTAATTAAATATGATTTATATGAATTTAAAACATACTCTTATAAAATTTTATAAAATGGAAATAGAATTATATGCATACAAATTATATTTTTGTTTAAAATGTGCTGATGCATGAGTCAAATGTATATTAAATGCCACTTAACTTAATTTATATCGATCTAATACTTAATTTTTTAATTAAAAACCTTAATTAGTATTAAAAATTTATTACTATAATTAAATTAATTATTATTAAAATATTTTTTTTAAAGATTTATACCTTATATATATTTTTTTTTCCACCCGCCTCTATTATTGGCATCCCTACTTGATAGGTAGGCGAGTAGGGTTGAAAAAGTATTGCTTAATGGAATTATAATATCTAATTAAGTGGCAATTAATGCCAGCGATTGTCCATTCCGAATCGTGCTCATCCCTCCCTCTAACCTATACAGGAGTGCTGAATTCAGCTCTCTCTCAAACATTACTTATAAATTGCCTTTCTAGACATTTGACTGTACTTTATAAATTAATAAATACGTACGCATGTGTATGATAATTAAATTTTATCTTTTCAACTGCAAACTTGAAGAGCCACGGGCCCAAAGCTTACAACTTGGAACATAAATTATCCATCAAGGACAAAAATAATGATGGACCCACCCTAAATATTTTAAAGGTAACTTATAGTGCACCAATAAAATTATTTCAATTTAGTAAGAAAATTATAAGTTTAAATAACAACTATATATATATATATATATATATATTTGGGTCGGTGCAACGCCTAAACCAACGGTTCTTCAACCGAGCAGCGTACAAGCCCACTACCAAATGGGCCCAGCCAGACGATGACGACCCAGGAAATTCGAGGCAAAGCTCATTGGCCCCCCAGACGCACGCCCAACCAGCTTCTTCTGCACTTCTATCAAAGTGATTGCAGATCGCGTAGAGAGAGTCGACTGCGAATGTCAATGTTGGCCAATTAGAGATGAGGTCAACGTTGGCAAGCCACAATATACGTCGTCTTGACAGTTATTCGACCAATCCAAACAAAGTTAAACAAGCTTGTGTTGATCATACTCGACGACAGTCCCTGCGCCACCATAAGATGACTATCGCTAGTGCTTCGCGGCCGACGAATCAAAGTAAGCCACTGTCGGAGATTCCCTGTGCCCGAAATCCTCATTCACGAAACCTACAAATACTTTTTCCTTCAGTAGAGAAAAGGGGCCCCAATCAAGTACCAAGAGAAATTTAATCGGTGACTGGAGATCTAAAATCGATCCTAACACTATACATTTAAGCAAACGAGGAGAAAAAATCAATTCTTTTCCCTCAAACCACCACCTCAAACCGGTGACGATAGTGAGTCATTCTTAACAATGCAAAAGGGGTGTATAAGCCTTCTTCAAACACCACACACACACCTTGCATACTAGTATATGCGTATTTCTCATTATATTTATTTTTACGCATGTATCTTTTTATCATTTGAAAAATATTTCTAACTTGAGTTTCAATGTGTTTATGGTAGAAAAATATATTACCGTCTTTTAACTTCTTATTTGTAATTTGTGATACACGGAACTTAGGTTGAGAGACGTGGAGATTGGATCCATTTGCGATCCACCTGAGTTGAAAAATTCCAAAATTTCTTAATCCACACGATAACTCAAAACTAATGACGTATCATATATATATATATATATATAGTATAAGAGAATATTTATAGATGTTGATAATTTGTTGTTCCTTTAAGCTTGATAATTTTATAAATAATATATAAACTATTTTATGATGAATTTAGATGGATTAAAGACGTGATTAAATAGAAATTAAACTTATAAACATGAATTTAGCCATTTCATCTAAAATTACGGTTTTATTATGAGGATCCATAATATATTTTTAGATTATAACCATATATCTAAAACCTACCGTTTGATAAATCTAGATTTATATTTTTAGATTATAACCCTCTTTAAAAAAATAAATACACATTAAATAATAAAGGAGAAAGATGATTTTGGGGTAATATACCCCACAAAGATAAGACAAAAGTAATAACATTGTCTCATTCTTGGCTTATCTTTATGGTTTTTTTTTTTTTTGTAAATGAATAATTAGCATAAAGGAGTCGGCACATCCATTTTTTTTTCGATAAAATTTCTATGAAAACAATGGTTTTTGTTTTTCATTAAAATAAGAGTATATCTATTTATTTTCCTTAAAATAATTTATAATAATTAAAATACAGTATCTTTTACACTTTATAAATATGGTACGCTTTTTTTTTACCATATCACCGTACTAATATTTTAATAATTTTAACGATACCCTATTTTAATAATTAATTTAAAGAATATATATTTTGAGTGCAATGCAATTTAGGTTTGGGTCTAATTCGAGTTATAAGACGGGTTAAAATTTAAATTTTTAATAATCATAATTTTTACTATGAATATTTTAAATAAATTTTATTGTTACAAAATTCTAAAATTGTATCCAAAAATTTTGAAAAGGCCATTTATAAACATAATTTTTTCCTATTCTAATTAATAAAATCCATAGTAAATAAATAAATGAATAAATAAATAATTTTCTATTGAGCAGAAATTATAAAATATAGTCCAAACAATAATTGAATTGGAGCTCATTAAATGGGCCAAGTGGGATGCCGCGAAATCCGGTCTTCATGTTTTTTGGAGTTCCCAAACAGCCCCTGGTGGCTAGTGAACAAGAGAAACTAATTTTTAATTTTTTGGTAATCTTTATTTTATACAGATTATACATTTATAAATAAAAATATTTTTTTTTTTTACAAAAATAATTATTTTTTATTCAGTATTTTTAATAGAACATAAATGCATGGAAAAATATTATTTTTTTAAAAAATTTAAAAAATCATACGAGGGACATGTGGGGACTAAAAATTTCCATGGGGCCCATCTTGAGCGAGACTTTCCATTTTATATTAATTGCTAATTTTCCAAGCAATTTATAAAATGATTAATTATTCTATTTTTTATTTTCTGAAAAAAAACTAAATTTATAATTTTTTGGTAAATAAATTTCAAACAAATTATTTAAAAAATGAAGGATCGAATGACAGACAAACCACTGCAATGATTGAAAAACAACTACTGTTTATAATTGTTTCTCAGAAACCCAATTCCACATTGCATGATGCAATTATTATTATTATTATTATTATTATTATTATTATTATTATTATTATGAAATGTGAGATCAGAAAAAATAATAAAAAAATTGGACCAAAACTAACTATAATTTCATTCTATTTCAATTTAGAAATTATGAAAATTCTATTTCAGCATATGAATCACATAAAATACCACTACAAAATCTTAAAGTGGTGAAAAATTAGAAATTGATTATTATTTAAAGTGGTAAAAGTACAAAAAGACATATTTCCTATGAAAATGTGAAATAAATTTTCAAATTTCATGAAAAATTTGTGAATAATTTTACCATTTTACTTACCTCCAAATTGTAAATACATGTCCATTTACTCATGTAATTAATTTATAACTTACCAAAAAAGTGTACATTATTTTATTACCTTTCAACTAAAGTTTTCTTGGTAAGTCATTTCAAATAAGATAAATAATAATAGTAATATTATTTAAAATAATATTATTTATACATATAATTATATATTCAGTTATATAAAAATTATTATTTTAATATAAAAAGAAAATAAAGAGAATAAAATTTAAAATAATATAAAAATTTATATTTATTTTTAATAATTTTAGTATGATTAGGTGTATAATTAAATATACAGATAAAATATTTTTATTATTTAACCTGTATATTTATAACTTATGTATAACTCATACTTTATATATATATATATATATATATATATATATATAATCTATTATGATTTAATATAAAAATAATACAAATTAAACCTACATACAAAATAAATTATAAATAAATATCTATATTCCAACAATAATTTACCACACCTTCCAAACAAAGTTAGAAATTTGTGGATTTTGCAATCCCACCTTCCAAAGAATGATAATATTTAGAGCAATGCTGCTTTTTTGCGTCTCTGTATCCTTTACAACTTCATCAAACTTTTGACAATAGTGCAACCATCATCTAATTACCTTTCATGGGACTAACTGGTGTGATAAGGGGTGGAGGAGGAAGAATGGAGTGAAGACCGAGAAATGTAGCTGGGGTTTTAATACCAGCAGCTGCTGTTCAGAAATCCCATCATCATTTCCATCCATTGTACCATTCTTTCTGTTCGGTGAGTTTCAAACTGTATTTTTTATGTTTGTCCTCTTTTCAGTTTCAAGTTATGAAAACCCATTTGATTTGGAGTAATGCCCTGCAAGTTTTTCTGAATGGTTGTTCTGCTTCCTTGTTGTTCATGAACTTAAGCAATGCTTTGAATACTCTCTTTATTTTTCGGTAATCATGTTTTGAATACTCTACTCAATCCCATCCATTTTGATGGTTCACTTTGTTGAATTTTTGATGTGGGTTTTTTTTTTTTTGATGCGGTATCGGGTCGTGTCATCTCTTTCGTGGGGTTCCATTGATTCAAGGACTACCCATCAGTTGTTTGTGGTTTAGTTCTTAGCTTTTGCCTTGTATTTTAAGATTTATCCAATTCACTTTCTTTCTGTAAATAGTAAATTTCGTCAGTGTGCTTTTAATCCCTGAATTGGGAAGCCATTGGAGCAAAGGATTATAGTTGCTGACCAAGTTCCAAATTTAGTGGAAAGGTAACTGCATTCATATGAAAAATTCTATACCATCATTGTTTTCAGAGACCATAAGTTATAGGTCATGCTAAACTGGATCTTGTTATGCTTTCAGTTGGATAAATGGGTACAAAGGATTAGATCCGGAGCTGCAAAGTCTTATTCAAAAGTTTATTGGTAATTAAGTGATTGGTTAGTATTCAATTCTGGCCTGGGAGCATTTTCAAAGATGTCATAGCTGGTGCAACAACCAGGGTCTTGCAAGGTCGAAACCTGCTGTGCTGCTGTTGTTTGCAGCAATCATGAGTACCATGTTACATTCCGAATCTAGGCGTCTGTATTCTTGGTGGTGGGACAGCCATATTAGCCCAAAGAATTCTAAGTGGCTTCAGGAAAATCTTACAGGTGCTGTCTCCATTCCTCCACTGTGGTTTCATTTTGGATTCTTGAGTTTGTCACCTTCACTAATCAATGTTTGGTGTTGTCTTTCTTCAATTTATGCCTTTTCTAGGAAAAAAAATTACATTAAATCAAACGGAACGGTGAAAATGTATTTATAGAGTCGATGCCACTTATTAAGACTTAAGACTTCATTGTTCTTGATGGTGCTATGTTTCTTTGCATGTGAAGTGTTGTAATGAAATGAGACAAATATGAACAGCGGTTCAAACCATAGCAACTTCATTTATTCTGGGAGTACCAGTTTGTTCTTATACTGAAACAAAGGGCATCTGCAGACAAAATAACCACACCCCCCACCAAAGGTTTTTTTTTTTTTTTTTAAGAAAGAAAATGGTAAATCTGAAGTCAATGAATATTAACTTCTGAAGTAAAGTGGATTAGAAGGTAAACTGGATGACTTTGGAATGGATAATTGCCCACTAAAAGGAATGACAACTCCATCATAAACTGCGTGGAATGAAATATCGGTATCGAGGAGCCCGATAACAAATATTTGCCTATGCTGTGACAAAATCATGATATATCACTATATCGATCATATATCCCCTCCAAAATTTGTTTTGCATTCGATACCTATATCGATATGGTTACGATCAATACTGATATTTATATTTTTATCCATATTTTTCAATACTGATACTGATATTTTGTGTGTTGGAGATGGGAATAATGTTATTGTAGTTTATAAGAACCAAAGTAGGCTTATTACTAGTGGTACAAGCTCTTCATTTTTCTTGGGTCCAAATGAGGACAAAGGGTTCAAGTGGATTTGGTTTGTGGGACAGGAAGTACTTTGTAGGAATATAAGCATATCTTACCAAATTATATTTTCATGGAATCAAATGATGCATTATGGAATTTAAGAATTCATATTGCGTTGAGTTGGAAAATGTCAAATTTTAGACTGAATTGGTACCTTGCATTTAATTATCTGCTTATTTCTTCTCACTTTCCTTATTCGTTTGAAGTTTTCATTTCCTGCCATGTTGTCAGCAGTAAACCTAGATTTTTTTTTAGGATGATGGGGAGCCACTTTCTGTTTTGCCTGTTATCTGTGCTCCTTTCAGGGCATACGAGACTTAATTTGATGTTAGCTAATGATAGCAAAAAAGAACAGTAATTTTAGAATAAACATATATATTATAGAATTATATGGTTCTATGCTGCGTTAACGTATTTATTTTGAGCATTTAAAGTGTGAATATCATTAGAGATGCTTAATATGTATGAAATGATGTCCAATTGCATAATAATTATACATCATGGGGTTTGGGGAACATTAAATGTACAGATCACTGTATCCTTACATTGCAAAGAGACCACTTTCATTACTTAAACCCATAATCTTTTAGTTGCAATGAAACAACTTTACTATTGTGTCAAGATTTATGCTGCAGAGGTATGACAGCCTTAAAAAAAAAAAAAAAAAATCACAAGTTTCATGTGTCTTTTGTTTTCTTCATTGAAGTTCGAGGCACCCTTTACTGTTCCTTCTTTTGCTGATTTTTACTTTGAGTTGCATCTATTTACTGCCTTTAACATGCGCCATACACCCCAGAGGGCCATGCTTCTTTCATTGTGATAAGGAACTCTTCCATGCAACATTAGATTCATAGTGCCTTAGTTTGTTCGAGCTTAGTTTTGTATATTTTTTTGCCTTCATTTATGGAATAAATTATCTACCTAAAAAACATTAGAATTAATCAAGAAAAAATATTGGGAGCAAACAGTTGTTATTCTTAAAATCTTATCCCCTGTCCCCCTTGTGCTAGTCCGACTTGTAGTAACACTGACAATGTCATAAAATCTAGCTAGGAGCCATCTGTTTTAACTAAACGTTTTCTGCTCTCTTTTAAGTTGGTTGTTTTGTGGAAATTGCTTCAGTTTTTTTTTTTTTTCTAAATTGTATTCCAATTGTCTGAATTGTAATGTGAACCATCTTTTTCAACAGATATGGATGCCAAAGTTAAAGCCATGATCAAGCTCATTGAAGAAGACGCAGATTCATTTGCAAGGAGGGCTGAAATGTATTATGAGAAACGGCCAGAGCTCATAAAACTGGTTGAGGAATTCTACCGAGCTTACCGTGCATTAGCAGAAAGATACAATCATGCAACAGGGGAGCTGAGGCATGCACAACAAACCCTGACAAAAGCATTTCCTAACCAAGTACCCTTTGTGCTCACTGATGATACTTCCTTCAAGTTCTGAGCCACATACCCCTTTAACAGACCTTCCAACCCATGCATTAATTGATTCAGATGGCTCACCGATTGATGCCTCTGGGGTCTCCTTATCCTACAATTTTAATGGTATTGAAAGGAATGGAACTTACACTGAAGAATCTGGCGATGTAGTAAGAAAAAGGGGTTTGAAACAGCTTAATGAGATGTTTCAGCCAGATGTAGTGGTGCACGTTTTAAAGACTGCAGAGGGAACATCGAGGGGCGCTATGAATCTGCATGAAGAGGATGAGAAAGGAAGAAGTTTGGCAGATTTGGAAGGAGACTTTGCTCTGTTTGCAAATGAGAATCAAAATCTCAAGACTAGGATTTGTAATGAGCATGAACGAGCAGGTAGAGCTGAAACTAAACTCCAAACCATGAAGGAAGTCCTTGCAAAGGTAGAAGCTGAAAGGGATGCTGTCTTTCTCCAATACCAGCAGAATATGGAGAAGTTATCTAATCTGGAGAAAGAGCTGAGTCTTGCCCAAAATAATGCTAGAGAACTCAACCGGCAAGCAAGCACAGCTGAGGCCGAAATTAAATCTTTGAAGGATGCTCTTGTAAAATCACAAGCTGAGAGGGATGATAATCTACTTCAATACAGAGAGTCTTTGAACCGGGTAGGTACCCTGGAGACTGCAATCTTCACAGCCCAAGAGAATGAAAGAAGATCGAGTGAACGAGTTGGCAAAGCAGAAATGGAATCTCAAAATCTCAAACAAGAGCTTTCTAGATTGGAAGATGAGAAGGAAGCTGGTTGCCGCCTGTATGAACAGTGCCTGGAGAAAATATCCGTTTTGGAGAACAAAATTTGCCTTGCTGAAGAGAAAGCTAAAGTGTTGAATGGGCAAGCTAACAAAGCCAAAAATCAAGTTGAAGTTTTGGAGGAAGAACTTCTTAAACTGAATGAAGAGAAAGAAGATGTAACTTTACGATACAAGCAGAGCTTGGAGATAATATCGAAATTGCAGAATGAGTTAACAGATGCACAAGAAGAAGCTAGACGGCTTAACATCGAGATCCTACTGGGGTCTGCCCAACTAAAAGGTGCTGAAGAACTGTGTGCTTTGTTGCGGAAAATGAATCTCTCTCTGCAGACAGAAGCTGACAATCTGGTGGAAAAATTAACTTCAAAAGATCAGGAACTTTTGGAGAAACAAGCTGAGTTGGAGAAACTTCATAATAAGGTTACAAGAAGAGAATGGTCGGTTTGTGCAAGTTGAAGCTACTCTTCATGCACTGCAAAATTTACACTCTCAATCTCAAGAGGAACAGAGAGCTATGGCAGTGGAGTTGAGAAATGGCCTCCTAATTTGGAAGAACTTGGACATGTCCAAACGAGATCTAGAAGTAGAGATACAGCAATTGAGAGAAAAAAACCGAAGCCTGAATGATCTGAACCTGTCCTACTCCATTTCTGAAAATAACCTGCATAATGAAATCTCAGGTTTAAGGGAGATAAAGGAAAAACTTGAGGGTGAGCTTAGAGGACAAGCTGAGAAAATCGATGCCTTCCAACAACAGGTTCGCCATCTGGAAAAAGAAATGGAAGACTTGTTTAAGAGATACCAGGCTTTAATTCAGCAAGTGGAGTATGTGGGGTTGGATCTAGAATGCATCGGTTCATCTGTCAAGGACTTGCAGGAAGAGAACTCCAGGCTAAAGGGGAGCTGCAGTAAAGACAGTGCTGAGAAAGGTGTTCTTCTGAAGAAGTTGGAGCACATGGAGGAGCTTCTAAGGAAAAGTTCCATCTTTGAGAGTTCGCTCTCAGATATGAGTGCCGAGTTAGAAAGGTCAAAAGAGAAGGTAAGGACATTACAAGAGTCTTGCCTTCTTCTAAATGGAGAAAAGTCAACTCTTATTGCTGAGCAAGCAGCTCTGTTTTCTCAATTACAAATTGTCAATGAGAGTATGCAGAAGATCTTAGAGAACAATGCCTGGCTGGAAAATTCACTGGTTAGTGCAAATGCCGAGGTTGAAGGTTTGAGGGCAAAATCAAACAGCTTAGAAGAATTCTGCCAGTTACTAAATAATGAAAGATCAAATCTTGTCACTGAAAGAAGCACTCTGGGTTCTCGGTTGGAAAATGTGGAGAGGAAGGTGGAGAGTCTGGAGTCAAAATTTACAAAGCTAGAGGACAAGTATGCTGGTCTTGAGAAGGAGAAAGAGTCCACGCTCAGCAAATATGAAGAACTGAGAGTTTCCATTGCCATGGAAAAACAAGAATGTGCATGTCTTGTGATGACAAGCGAGGCAAGATTATCAGGTCTGGAAGATCATATCCATCATCTGCAAGAAGAAAATAGATGCAGAAAGGAGTTTGAAGAGCAGCTGGACAAAGCTGTAAATGCCCATGTTGAGATTTTCATTTTGCAGAAATTTATAAAAGACATGGAGGAAAAGAATTATTCTCTGTTGCTTCAATGCCAAAAGCATGTTGAGGCAGCAAAGTATTCAGAGGAACTGATTGCAGAGTTTGAGGGTGAAAATATGATGCAACAAGTGGAGAGAGAATTCCTGCTGGACAGAATTGATAAACTGAGGACAGGAATCTGCCAGGTTATCAAGGCTCTTGGGATAAACCATATAAAGGAGACTGAACAAGAGCAAAATTATATTCCATGTATTCTATCTAATATTAGAGACATTAGTAGCTCTCTCTTAGTTGCCAGGGATGAGAATCAGCATCTTGCAATTGAAAACTACATTCTCACTACTATGCTGAGGCAACTGAATTTGGAAGGTACAGAGCTTGTGTCAAGGAAGGAAGCCCTTGATTGGGAATTCTTAATCTTGAGTCAACATCATGCCATGCTAGAAGATGAGAAACTTGAGCTTCTAGAGAAAAGCAGGTACTTGGAGATGGAAATGGCTGAGAGAGTAAAGAGGGAGCAATCAATGAAGACTGAAATGGAGAGGCTGTATATTGAGGAAGGAGGGATGCAGATGGCATATGCTGTATTGCAGGAAGAAAATTTGAAGGCACTTGAAGAAAATTGTTGTTTTCGTAAGGAATTGTCAGACCTTAAGGAGGAAAAATGTAAGCTAGAAGAGGAGAAAAATACAGCTTTCTTGGAAAACCTAGATTTTGGCATCCGGGTTGTGATTTTCAAGAGCTATGGGATTGAGAAAACTTTGGAGCTAGAAACAGCTTCTCAAGATGTGGATCATCTTTCCAAAGCTTGCAGTGATCTTGAGAAAAGAGTCAAAGAATTGGCGGCGAAGCTGGAGATGAAGGACATGGAGAACTTACATCTGAGAGAGTCTGTTAAAAAGTTGGAAGAGAGGCAGCATGAGCTCAATTGTTGTAATGATCAACTGGATCAACAAATATTGGTCCAACAGGAATTACTGGACCAGAAAAAGACAGAGCTTTCAGAATTGCAGCAGGAACTTAGAGACTTGCAGGCTAAAAACACAGAGTTGTACAGGATTGTTGAGGTAGCAGACAAGGAGCATGTTGATTCAGATGTAAAGGGAGAAATGTTAGAGAAGCAGATTCTTGAACTATCCAAACTTTGTAAAAGTCAGGATGAGAAAATTGAACACCTTCACCAAAGTAATCAAAAGTTACAGTGTGAATTGGGCTTATTGCAGGAAGAAAGTGAAGAATATAAGATCAGAGAAGTGATCTTGAGCTCAGAGCTGCATGAAAGGAGCAGTGAGTTTGAACTCTGGGAGGCTGAGGCTGCATTGTTTTATTTTGATCTTCAGATTTCTGGCATACGGGAAATCCTATTTGAAAATAAGGTTCAAGAGCTCAGTGGAATCTGTGAGGGTCTTGAAGTTGTAACTAATAGAAGAAGCGTGGAGGTTCAAAGATGAAAGAAAAAGTTGGATTCTTGGAAACTGAAGCTGAAGGACTGAAAACCCAGCTGGCTGCGTATGTTCCTATCATTGCCTCTCTGAAAGACAATATTACATCTCTTGAGCAAAATCCCGCAGTGCTGACTAAGCATCATCCAGATTTCGGTGCGGAAGAACAGGTGATATTTTTCCCACAAGTATAGCATACTGACTTCTACTAAGACCAATTTTCTTTAGTTGTTGCATTTGCAAAATAAACTGACGTGCATCTTCCTCATTGCACGCTTACTCTGTAATCTTCATTTGCATGGGCATATAAGTGATTGAAGCATCTATGAATTTCATCAAATTCTTTCTTGAGTCTGTGTATTGCATTACTGATAATGGTATTTTGCTTGGTGACTTCACAGAGCTGAGATGTGGTTCAAAGCAATACACTTTTATTTCTTTATCTATTTGTGGTATCAAGATGGCTGGCATAACATATATTTTCTAAATGGCATACCATTGATCACAGAATAAAGGGTTTCTTTTGATGTCTTCAAGATTAGAATTTGTCGTGCTTGAGCTTGTTGACTGTCGTATAGACCTAAAGTTTCTAAATGGCACACCTATGATCACAAAATAAAATAACCGATATGTCATTATTTCAGTTATATATTATGATATGCTAGTTGATTTGTATTTGATATTTTTTTGCTTTGCTTCATTCTTGAAAGCTTAAATCCACAAATTTTACATAAATCTAAAATCCTAAATATTTCAAGAAGCCTAATTCCACATGTTCTATATAAGGATAAAACATATATAAATCAAAAATTTTGAGGTATTTTTCCTATGACCTATAAGACCATCAACATTGATTATGATAAAATTGACTAAAGCTTCTTTAACAGGTAAATTAATGATTGTAGATAATTAAATTTCATTATAAAACTCACTTTTGATGTGGTCACAATTTTTTTGTATTGTCGACGCCATTATGAGTACATATTGCCCGATATAGTCACAACTGATATCGATAATCGTATCTTCATCCATGCACCTGATTAGTTTTTTCCCTTGTTGATGTTGTGTTTTTCCATGCATTGTTTGTATTATCAGATGTATCCCATGGAGAATTGAATACAAAAGCTTGGCACATTTTTTCAGGTTGCAGGTGAAACGAGCTTTCAGGAACAAGGAGATCAAAGTTCTTCAGCACCTGATGGACTATCAGAGCTGCAGAAGTTGCAGAATAGGATTAAGGTGATTGAGAATATACTGATGGAAGAAAGGGATAGGGTTGGTTTGCAGGAATGCCCTAATGATGATGTCAAACTCAACGCTGCTATGAAAGAAATCGAAGAGCTGAGATCTAGACTCAGTGCAAGTCAGAACATTCATAACATCGAGTGGGAATACGGGGATCCATGCAGTGGCATTCTCAAGTCCCCCGATTTTGGATCTGAAACTTCTGAAGGGAGGAACGGGACTCTAATGAAAGACATTCCACTTGACCAAGCTTCTGACGGATCATCCTATGGAAATAGCAGGAGACAAAATGGCCTACTTGATGATCAGATGATCAAGTTGTGGGAAATCACTAACTGTGATCTGACGGCCAGTAAGACTAGACAACAAGCATCTGTCTCCGAGTATGATATTCTGTATCAGGAGTTTGAAATAGTTGAGCAAAACAACTTGAATGCCCCTTCAGAATCACCCACTGAGAAAGGTTTGGTTGTTGATAAGATGGAGGTTTTGAAAAGTGGTAGCAGCTCAGATCAGGAACGAAACAAGAAAAACATCATAGAGAGGCTTGCTTCTGATGCACAGAAGTTGATGGATCTACAGATTTTGGTGCAGGAATTGAGAATGAAAATGGATACCATCAAGAAGAGGAAGAGCAGCACAGATGTCGAATATGACAAACTGAGAAGCCAGTTGCAAGATTTTGAAAATTCTGTGATGCAGCTACTGGACACGAATACTGAGATGTTGAAGACTATTGAAGATCGTCACTTGACTTCCAATGCTGAGGCATCGGCAGAGTTGGAGGAGGCCAAATGTGCGCAAAGAAAGAGAGTTTCAGAACTGGCACGAAAAGGGTCGGAAAGGATTGGAAGTTTGCAGCTAGAGATGCAGAACATTCAGTACGTCTTGCTGAAATTAGGAGACGAGAAGAACAAAGGAAGAAGCAGATTCTCAAGAAGCCATACGGGCATTCTGTTGAGGAATTTCATGCAGCGCCGTGGAAGGAGCAGAAGGCAAAAGAAGGCCCGTTTCTGTGGTTGCTTGAGACCACCGTCCATGGAAAACTGAGGTAACTATGGGGGGAGCGTTTCCTTGCAGTGCTTCCCGTGTTGTTTTTAAGAGGAGCACTTACTGGATGCTTTTAGACGTAAACTGTGTAGAGTAGCCGTTAGAAAATGTGCTATCTAATAAGTTCTGAGCATGCTTGGATTGAATTTTGATTACTGTGTTTACTAATGTACTCTTCTGTTGATAGCTTTCTGTTGCATCTTCAGGGGGCAATTAGCATATAAGTGTGTGTATTTATATTTTCATGTAAATATAAATGTATATGTATATGTATTTGTATATATACATATACATATACATATATATATATATATTTATGTGTATGTATATTTATACGCATATATATACATGTGGGCATAGGCATATATCCATATCATATGTATATGTATATATGTGTGCTTATATGTGTATAAATTCTTTAATAAGATATAAACTTTAATTTTTAGGATATTCATTATCATATTTATTCATAAATCAATTATGTGCAAAAATAAATTTACATATCTAGATCAATAAAAGTTAAATTTTAACTTGTCAAAAATAATATGCAAAATTAAAATCACACTAAAATCATTTTTGTTTCAAAAAATCAGAAAATGATTTCTTTCTATTCTGTTTTTTTTTTTTTTTTTTGATTATAGAGATTTTTTTAACAATTTTTATGCATCACAAAATAATGGGTATAGATGGCCATTTATACAATATAAGATAGCCATTTTTAAATTATTAAAATGTCCATTATTTTTATTAAAGTGTATGTCTTAAATGATTATATCTTTTTATAAAATTTTTATTTAGTTAATTATAAATAATTAGTATATCTAAATTAATTATATATGGGTATATTATTTGATTAAAATTTAATAAATTAATAAATTATATGTCTTGTTATATGAAATATTTTTTTAACATTTTTTTTTATTTGGCCCATGTGACAATTATATTTATTAAAATAATTAAACTAAGAAGTGTACTATATTATAATTCTTTAATATCTTAGTTATGATAATACTATAACTAACAAATGTGATAGTAGTTTCACATCATTGTACAACATAGTTTATTTTATGAACCACAATACTTACAAATTATATGACTAGAGTTTTAAATAAGAATTATTTATACAATCTAATAATAATATTTTAATGAGAGACTTTTCTTATTATTGTTAATCCAAAACCTTAAATTTGAATAATATCAAAAAAAGGAGATACTAGAAGTACATTATGCAAAATTTTAAATGTTAAGAATAATAATATAATTCATAATTATATTTTAGGTAATGTCAAAGATCTATATTGTAAATATGATCTATAAGTATCTTTAATGGTAAATTCTTACTTAATGAATCTATAATCATAAGCTTGATACTTATATATTTACTAACACCTTTTATTTTTAAATTTTACTTTTGAGGGTATGATATTCTATTTTTATATGATTATACATGATGCGTTTTAAATCCAAGTTTCGAATAGATTTAGGTTGAATTGATCGTCTGAATTCGGCTCTGTCCACTGAATTTGGATCATACACACCACTACAGCAAATGAGAAGTCAGGTAACGGCGAAAAGTTGTCCCACCGAAAATACTTCGACGCTCAAGTCAGTAAACAGCCTTCGAATCAAGAAGGTAAAAGAAATGAATAGAATGAGAATGTTGGAAAAGTATTTGGCACGGTGGGCTGCTCTCGTTGAGAGATGTTTTTACGGGCTCGTGAGGAGCATCGGCTCTTAACACCGTGTTCATTGGGAACGTGGTGACAAAGAGCGAATTGTTCACTGAAAACGTGATAGCTTTGCAGTAGAGAGAGAGAGAGCTTGATGATGAAGGCGGCTGTGTGCGAGTATTAAGAGCGTTTTTGTCTGAGATTGAATGCTTGCATTGGAGTGAGAACTCCATGGGCTTTTATGGTTGTGCTGCTAGGCGGCCTTCATTGGGCAGGAAGGCTTGATTCCTACGCTCTGCGGATGGCTTCTTTTCTTGGCATGGGAGTTTTAATGGTGGTAACGGCTCCTTGACAAATTGCTTTCCTTCTACGTTTTATAACCATTAGGGTTTACTGCAGATAGGAAGAGAATCTGGCGATTTTCTTATGGGATGTGTGCTGAATCTGTTGGTAACCGTTACAATGGAGATCCTCTTCTGGAGAGTGCGAAATTAGGGGAGAAGACTGTTGCTGGTAGAAGATAGAAGTGTGGGCCAAACTAAGCTTGGCCCACGTGAGGTTGGCTTTAGCCGACCTACAGTGGTGCTTCTAGTCAATAAAAGTATTGACCGTTTTTGTGAGCCAGTTATTTGTCCTGTTATCAAGCTTTGCTGGTCTACTTGGCATTTTGTCCGATTAACGATTTGCATTGACCATTTAAACACATAAGGGCCTTTGTGGATGTGGGTTATTCCTCATTCTTAGGCCAACCCACTATGGGCGTACCCATCACTAGCCTCTCATACCGGTGGTCTGGACTCTAACATCCAACATGTTCATGATGGGACGTGCTCGATTGGAAAACCTTGATAAAGAAGCCGGCCGCAACTCTAGGTCTGTTAGTCACGTGACTTGGTGTCCGTTAAGATCTGCTGAATTGGTGGAGGAAGCATTGATTAGAATCGTTGACCGTCTAGGTCGAAGTTTGGAGAACTTTTGAAAGAAAAGTTAACCGGATTCGTTGACCTCCCAAACTAGAAATTCGGAGGACTTCTAAAGGAAGAGTTGACCAGATTTGTTGACCGTCTAGGCCAAAGTATAGAGAACTTGTGGGAGTTGGAACGATGTGCCATCAACAGCTGACCTGTCTGTCGAAAAGGTGGCCACGTGTCTGCATGCGGTGAATTCGCAATTCCGATAATTAATGCGCCAGAGGATCTGATTCGACTACACCCGTTTAGAAAATGACACGTGTCAGCAACGATGGACACACGTTCTTGAGACAATCAACTTCTTTGGCGTTCACATTACCCTTTAAATTGTTCATCTGTTTCGCTTTTAAATTTTCTAAACTTTCCTTCATCTTTACTGAACAAATTCTAAGTGTCCTGTAACTTTCCTTTACTTCCATATCCATGGCTTCCGTTACACGGATAGCTTCGATTCTCATAGAGACTGACGTGAAGGAGTTGTACGTGAGTACAACATCCCTAAGGCAATCGCCTTCCGAGTTCCTGGCAAGGAGGACAGGGCGTGCTCGCTGCCCGAAGGCTGCGTCACCATTTATGAGGCCCACTTGAGGAGTGGGCTACGCCTTCCCATCCTCGATGAGTTACTGGAGATTCTGACCGCCCTTAGAATCCCTATCGCACAGTTCCACGCTAACGCTATGCGGTACCTGTGCACATTTTGCATTTTTCTTCGTCAGCATACGAAGTTGCTGACAGTGGAGATGTTGAGAGTCCTGTTCAAGTATAACCAGGGAGCGGAGTGGATTTTCCTAACCCCACGTGGTGGTCTCTAGATTAGCACCGCCATATACGACTCCCTAAAAAATTAGAAGAACCGGTTGGACGAGTCCTAGCCGTTGGCCAGGGAGTGAGACAATGTGTCTGATCTTTATACTGGGACTCCTGCTGATGAGGAGACAGAGTCCTTGGAGTCACAGTTGGATTTGGTGGAGGGCCACCTTGACGACTTTCGAAGAAATCACTTGGTTTCTCATGTTAAGGCTAGTAAAGGCAAAACGGGGTCCGCCCTTGCTAGAGCAGAGGATGAGGATGCCTTCCCGAAAGAGGAAGGCGGGCGCCATCGTGATCGGATCTGCTGGAGCGCCATCCAGCGTGGAGTCTCCCATAAGTCCACGACAGAAAAGGGTGGCGACAATGGCAAGGGTGATGCCTTCTTCTTCCTCCTCTATTGAGCCAGGGAATGTTCTGGCCGGTCATCTTGCCGGAGTAGGAGATAGCTTCGGCGTAGGTGGTGAGGCTTATAGGGCCAGACTGCGTTTTGCCACTGGCAGTGTCATTTTGGCCCTACCGCAGCCAGAGCACCTGGTGTCATTGGAGTGTCCTACGAAGCCCTCAGTGAAGTGGGCTGTTGATTTGTCGAAGGAGACACCAGCCAGGGAACCTAAGAAGGCGCCTGCAGAGCCTCTTGTTGTGTCGGTTGCTATATTATCAAAGGAGCCTGCTTTTAGAGAGCTTCAGGAGGCGTAAGGAGTGCCAACTGCTGGAGAGCCTCAATTGGCGGTTGGTGTTAGTGCTGAGTTTACAGAGGAGACCACAGCCAGAGAGCTTGTGGGAACGGAGGACCTTATGGCGGAGCTATCGGGGGAGTTTGCGGCGGAGGCCACTGCTAGGCCTATTTAAGAGGGTTCCACTTCTAGTCCTCCGCTGCTAGGGCCAAGGTCTCGCGTTAGGCCAAAAACGCCGGTGCGTAGGATTTGGCAGGTAAACATTTGCAACTTGCTTTTTCCTCAATTTCGTCGTTGCTGACACTTATCATTTTTGCGGGGAGACAAAGTTTCTGGCACCGTTACTAAGGCGCTTAGCCAACGAGATCTGGTGATCTCTGACCGCGACAAGGAGATCGCCTGGCTCGATGAGGAGTTGGAGCTGCTGAAGGCGAAGCACTAGGAGGATGTAGTCACCTTAGAGTCTGTGCTGGCCGGCCTGAAAGCAGAGAATGCTAGGCAGAAAGAGGAGAATGCCATCTTGAGAGAAGCTGTGGTGACTGGCTTGGTGGAGGAGAACGATAAGTTGAAAGAGGAGAACATCCGCCTGAAAGAAGAGGTTGACTGGGCTATGCGGTGCATTGATCAGCTCACGGAGCAGATGATTGCATTGGAGAACGAGTTGACTACTCGTATTCGTCTCCATAAGGTCTCCAACATGCTCATGGCACGGTTGTGGGAGGGCGTCAATCTTAGCTGGAGCATTGCACGACTGATTGATCCCATTTTTTCAGTTGAGTTTCTCAGTCCAGAAAACCGTTCTACCCAGCATCGCAAGAGCCTCGTCGGGGAGCCCCAGAGCGGTCAAGGGCAACCAGCGCCTCCTCCTGGGAGCTCTGCTCCTCCATAGTTTTTTTTGTAGTCCTCGTTTTCTGATGTAAATATGTTATATGTAATAAAACAAATGATTGCCTTATTATTGTTGCGTATTCTGCCTTCATTGTTGTTTTCTAAATTGTCTGCTGTGTTGTCCGACTAATTTGGTGTATTACACACAAGTTGGTCATTTGCCTTGCTTAAGGTGTTATTGGCGCCTTTTCAAGATCTTGAGTCCTTGAGAAGACACCAAGGCAGATCTTGATGATGGGCCAAGCCTGAACTATACTCGTGTGTAAGTAGAGGCATAGTGGCGCTACCCAAGTGTTGACTTAGGGCAGCCAGCTTTTGGGAGGAGTGCATTGCTCCCGTTGATCGTTATTGACTGATCACGCTATCTCCTTGTAAAAAAGGTCATCACATGTACTACTTGAGCCCCCGAAGATTTTGACAACGAAAGGGCCACTTGGATGACCAAAGTTTATATACGACCGTTTATGGGTTGGCTGGATGACCAAGGTTTAAATACGACCACTTATGGGCCGCCTGGATGATCGGAGTTTAAATACGATTGCTCATGAGTCGCCTGGATGACCAGGGTTTAAATATGATCGCTCATGAGCCACCTGGATGACCTGGGATTTAGTAACAAGCGGTAAAAATTTGCCTGACTTAATGACAATTTAGATCTTTTAGCCCTGCAATATACAAAGCAAACATACAAATTTGCACACACACACATATAGAACATGAAAAGAAATAAAAAATAACACAATACACATAGGAAAATACTTCTTTTGTTGATTCGGAACAGCATGTACATACGATTACAAGCATATACATGGATGACCTACTTGGACCTTTATTGGAAGTAGCGTTTGAGGTAGGTCGCGTTCCACGTCCATGGAACCAAACTGCCGTCTTGGGTCCGGATTTTGTATGCTCTGTTCCGTAGGATGACGGAGACTAGGAAAGACCCTTCCCAATTTGGAAAAAGTTTATTCCAGTTGGCAATCTTGCCTGTAGCCTTGATACTTTGCAAGACCAGGCCTCTGACGTCGAACTGCTGTGCTTTTACCTTCTTATTGTAATAGTGGGCGATTCGTTTGTGGTAGGCCACAGTCCGTATCCTGGCAGCGTTGTGGGCTTCCTCTAGTAAGTTTAGGTGTTTCCAAATTTTTAGGGAGTTACCTTGCGGTTGAAGGATTTGACCCTAAGACTTGAAAGCCCGATCTCACTATACTTTACCATTTTAGTCTTGTAGCAGAGACTAAAGGGCGTCTCACGAGTTGGCTCATTTGGAGTAGTTCGGTAAGACCAGAGGAAGGAGGGTAGCTGCTCCGCTTAAGAGCCTTCTTCGTCCTCCAACTTGACCTTAAGGTCATAAAGTAGCGTGCGGTTTATGATCTGTACCTGTCCATTCGCTTGAGGGTACGCCACCAAAGTGTGGACCAGCTTAATGTCTAGGCGGGTGCAATACTTGGTGAAGCATTTTTTTGAGAATTGGGTTCCGTTGTCAGTCACGATAACCTCGGGAATGCCGAATCTGTTGACTATATTTTGGCAAACGAATTCGGAAGTGTTGTACTCCTTGATTTTGGCCAGTAGGATGGCTTTTGCCCACTTGGTGAAATAGTCGATACCCGCGATAATAAACATCATTTGCCCCATTGTGATGGGAAATGGGCTAAGAATGTCAAGCCTCCATTGTGGAAAGGGCCAAGGAGTCTGGAGGGATTTCAGCTCAACAGGCGGCTGGTTATGAAAATTGCCGTGAAGCTGGCACTTCTCACACCTCTTTACGAACTTGAGTGCATCCTTTTTCATTGTCGGCCAGTAGTAACCTTGACGCATGATTTTGAATGCCAAGTTCTTGTCGTCGATGTGCGGTCTGCAAATCTTAAGGTGGACTTTGCCTAGGGCGTAGTCGGCCTCCTCAAGAGTGAGGCACCGAAAGTATGGAGTCGAATAACCACAACAATATAGCCATCCATCGACCATGGTGTACCAGTTGGTTGTCTTCTCGATCCGCTTAGCTTCATTCGTATCTTTTGGGAGTGTTCCGTCCGTCAGGTATCTTTGGTATGGTGTCATCCATTTTTCTGCTCCAGAGATCTGTATTACTTTTTGTTCCTTTGTGTTGGGAATGCTCAGAATTTGCCGCATGTCCCTCGAGTACTGCTCTGGGTTTTCGGCCGTCGCTGCTCTGGTAAGTTGGTCGGCCTTTCAATTCTCAATTCTGGAAACATGGACCAGGGTTAGCTTATCAAATCGCTGAGCGGCTTCCTTCACCTTGGCCAAGTATTTGGCTAGGTATGAGTTGCTTGCATTGAAACTCCCGTTAATCAGGCTGATGACCAGCTCAGAGTCACTGTAGATACTTAGTCGCTTAGCTGAGTACTCTTTGGCGAGCCTTAACCCAGCTAACAGGGCTTCATAGATGATCCATCCATATTAAGGACCCATTTCGGCTCTTCCTTGCGCTATCCTGTGTCCTCAGTGGGCTGTTATTTGAGAATTGGCGTTGTAGTCTTGACTATGAAGTCGACCAAAGCCTGCCCCTTAATGGCCGATTTGTGCCGGAATTCGATGTCAAACTCTCTCAATTTAATAGCTCACTTTATCAGCCGTCCAGAAATGTCAGGTTTCTGGAGATGCTCTTCAGAGGTTGGCCGGTGAGGACAATCACGTGATGAGCCTGGAAGTAAGGTCTTAGCTTTCGGGTGGAGAAGACTAGTGCAAAAGCTAACTTTTCTGTGCGTGGGTAGTGTGTCTCCGGGCCGGTCAACGTCTTACTCACGTAGTAGATCGACTGCTGAGTGTCAAAGTCTTGGCGTACAAGGAAAGAACTGAGGGCCACCTCTGACACCGTTACGTAGAGGTATAGCTCCTCTCTGTCCTTGGGTAATGTTAGTAACGGTGGATTGGCCAGATAATGCTTCAATTCGTCGAAGGTTACCTTGCATTCTGTTGTCCATTGGAATCTGTTTGCTTTTGTTCCTCTTAGAGCCTTAAAGAAATGTTGATACTTGTCGCCCGACTTAACTAAGAACCAGGACAAGGTCGCCAGTCATCAGTTAGCCGTTGGACATCTTTGACACTCTGTGGCGGAGTTATGTCCACGAGGGCTTTAATCTTCTCCTGGTTTGCCTCGATCCCTCGTTGAGGGACGATAAAACTCAGGAACTTCCCTGAGGATACTCTAAAGATGCACTTAGTTGGATTCAACTTCATTTGGTATGCGTGGAACACCTTAAAGGATTTAGTCAGATCACGAATATGGTTGTGGGTGGTCTTACTATTGACGAGCATGTCGTTGACGTATACCTCCATATTGCGGTCGATCTGCTTCTCAAATATCCTGTTTACAAGCCACTGGTAAGTGGCACCCACCTTCTTTAGACCAAAAGGTATGACCTTATAGCAATAAGTGCCTTGGTCCGTCATAAATGAGGTGTGCTCTTTGTTCTCGGGGCTCATCCATCCCAGGAGGCCTATTTTACCCTCCATCTAGGGGTCCTTCTCTCCACCTAGGAGGTCTACCATGCATCCAGGAGCCCTATTTTCCATACCTTCAATTTACTCCTCAACTGGGCACACATCTAATTTGCCTTTCAGTCGGGCACACCTCTAAGATGCCCTTAGTCGAGCATAACTCTAAACTGTTCATCAGTTGGGCGTACCCAAACACTCAATCCCTACCACATGTATGAACACATCTTACATCATCGCATCTTTCTATTCTATTCTATTGAAAAAATATTTGACTTAAGTGCCGAAAAATACATTAGGGAGTAAGTCTCACCAATCCTTTGACATTTTGTTCATTCAATGTATTACGCAAGGTCCAATTTTGAAGAAACGGGGATCGAGTAGGCTCCAATTCGACCGGATGCAGAAGATTGAGTAGCTTTCTAATCCATATAACAATGTGAATCTAGGGATGCATCAAGTCTTATAAAATAATTTGAGATCATTACTTGCAATTAATTATCATTAATATATAGAACTATAAATATAAATTTATTCTCACAGACCTTGAAATGTATGTATTGAGCAATGATATTTTCTATACAATTAAAGGATAAAATGGTATTATAAAATTTAAGATACCATTCTTGTGAGAGGCTTTTTAAATCCATATATTGATTTTTTGAGTTTGTAAACTTTATCTTCTTATCTTTCAAGCAAGAATCTTTTAGGTTGTTTCATATAAACTTTTTCATTTAAGTTATTATTTAGAAAAGTAGTTTTTAAATCCATTTGGTGTAACTCTAAATAACAATGCACTGTCAACGTCATTATGATTATTAAAGAGTCATTCTTTAAAAAAGGAAAGAATCACTCTTTATTATTAATGCTACTCTCTGAGTATAATTTATAGCAACAAGCTTAGATTTTAAGTAAATTTTAAAATAACATATTTTATTATATGCCATTGATTTTAATTTTTTTTAATAGTATCAATCCATTTAAAAGATTATTTCTTTTTATAACTTGTTCAAAAGAAATCGAATCATCAAATATCTATATATTAAACTCAAATTTTTATAGTAAACTAAATAATTATTTGAAATAACAAATCTCTTTTTTTTATTGAAATCTCCTTAATGTTACTTCTTATGATTGTTTTACAACTCATTCAATTGTGACAATCTCATCATGGAGAATAGAATTATTAATTTATTATTTATTATTATTAATTTATTTAATAATATTTAGAACAATAATTTTTTTATAAGTTACGGGTAATTAGATTTGTACATTAACTTCTGTAATATCAATATTTGTGGAACATTATTTTCACTGGTTTTACCATTTTTAAAAAATTTGGCATTATTAGTTTTTATTATTTTTATATTATACTAAATATAGTAAAACTCATACCCTTTAAATTTCTTTGGATAACCAACTAAATATGTATTAATAGTTTGAAATCTAACTTTATTTCTTGTGAATTATGAATTTTAATTTCTATTGGACACCCCCAAATATGTAAGTATTGAAGATTATATTTTTTACTAGTTCACAATTCAAAAGGAGTTTTTAAAACTATTTTATTAGAAACTTAGTTAAGAATATATATAGTGGTTTTAAGAACTTTCATCGATAAAAATTTTGATGAAGTAGCAATATTCAATATACTTTTAATCATATTCATTAAAGTATAATTTTGCCATTTAATAATACCATTCTACCGTGACGTACCCAACATAGTATATTGAGTACGTATGTTGTGTTTTTCTAATAGCTTAATAAAAGGGTCAGAATATTATCTTGATTTACCATATTTATCGTAATACTCACCGTATGAGATCTTATAATTTTTATATTTTTATTTAATTATTTGTAACCTTAATTATTTATATCTTTTAAATATTTATATTTTGAAACTTTTTATACAATAAATAAATATACTAATAATATAAAAAATTAACAATAAAAGTGACAAAATAGTTTTCTCTGCCTAAAGATGGAGAATCTAAATGCTCACAAATGTTTGATTAGCTTTTTTTTTTTTATGCAATGCATGTATATATATCAATATCGGAGAAATTTAGATTAAATTAAACATTTTCTTTCATCAATCTTTTTATTCGATCTTTAAATATATGACAATAATCTTTTATATCACAAGAAAGAAGAATTCTCATCAATTAAATTATATGTTCTTGTTGGGGTAAAAGGTCGGTCGGATAGGAATGCATACAAGCATACAATGAGGGAGAGAGGAGGAACACACAAGTTTTACATGGAAACCCTTCACAAATTGAAGGAAAAAACGATTGGACACTTAATCCACAAAAAGTCCACTATGTAAAAATTGCTTACAAAAATCTTCGAGATAGAGTATTCACTATACACTTGAGACAGAATAAGAAAAATAGCACTAGAGTAAGGAAACTCTCACTTCGCTCTTTACTCTTTATTTTTCTTCTCTCATTCTTCTTACCGGTGGTGCACTCAACTCTTTTTTTCTTTTCACAAACTCCTGAATTTCATCGCTGTGACTTCACCACCTCAGCTGTTTTCTCTCACACAGTGTCACATACTTGTGCTTTATTCATGCATCGTATACCCAGCATGCACATATATATATTGCTTTCCCTGGAGAACATTTGCCCAAAAGGCAGGTTACGTGAGGACAATTACCTGCCACCAGTAGCTCTACAACCTGCTACTTGCAGCTTTGCAAATTATCGTGCTCTACAAAAATAGGTACCCACTCTTAAAGATTGCACATATTCCTCGAGATCACACATAATTAGTTAATCTTCTGAGTTGGCATTCACGTGCGCTCTGTACGCCCAGGTCCTCAAACCAAATTGTGCAAAAGTCCTTGGGCATTATCCCATGTCCTCGGGTGTTCCTTGATGTCTCCAGGCAATGACAACGATCTCGAACATTATTCCATGTCCTCAGTCGTTCTGTGTACAGGCCATGTCCTTGGATGTTTCCTGTATCTTGGCTGTTTTTGACAAACTGGCCATTTTGTCTGAACCTGACAAAATGGTGCAATTGGGCAAAATAGCGCAACTGGCCATTTTGCCCCAAACCTGGCACTGTTACATATTGGTCAATTTTATACCAAAATTTCATACTGGTAAACCCATATTGGAATTTTATTTTGGAATTCCATACCGGTAAATCCAGCCATACCAGTCAATTTATGAAAACCGATAAGTTCAAACAAACTGGCCATTTCAGCCATATCGATAAATCTAACCATACCGGTCAATTTGTTGAAACCGATAAATTAATCCATACCGGTCATTTTGTGCAAACCGGCTATTTTGCCCAAACTTGGCAAAATGGTACAATTGGAAAAAAAAATCATAATCAGCTGGTCAATGCGTTGACCGACAATTTTATCTCAGACGATCAACCTCCTATTGACAGGCCACTTCCTTGCCCAACCACAAAACTTGCCTTGCATGATTGGTCTTCTCCGAATTTTCACTCTGAAAATTATTCACTCCAGCATAATCCAAGTTGACATTTTTTCTCACATGGGAGTGACCCCAACAAACTTTCCTCACGACATATGGGAAAAACTTTACCATTTTTCGATGACTGTCATTTCTTGCATTTTGGCAAGGAATCTAGCTTTATTTCGGCCCTCCAAGCTCGCCATTTGTTGAAGAGCGGTTGTAAAGCCTTTCTGGCTTATGCTAGTTAGTGGAGAGCCGTGAGCTATTTGCAAAGAATATTCCGGTTGTGTGCAAATTCGAGGATGTGTTTTCTGATAAGCTATTTGTTCTACTGCCACATCATGAGATCGAGTTCAGGATTGATCTTGTGCTAGGGTCGGCACTTATATCGAGGACTCCTTATCACATGGCCCCTGCGGACCTGAAAGAGTTGAAGCAGCTACTGTAGGATTTTCTTGATATGAGTTTTATTAAACCTAGTGTTTTGCCATGGGGTGCTCTGGTTCTGTTTGTAAAGAATAAGGATGGGACCTCACGGTTTTGTGTGGATTATCATGAGTTGAATAAGATCATGATGAAGAATAAATACCCATTGCCGTGAATTGATTTCCTCTTCGATCAATTGCAGGGAACCCGAGTAGTCTCAAAGATCGATTTTCAGTCGGGATATTATTAGCTTTGGATTAAGCAGGACGACATAGCGAAGATAGCATTCCGAACGAGATATGGCCATTATGAGTTTCTCGTTATGCCTTTCGGCTTGACGAATGTTCCCGCTGTATTTATGAATTTGATAAATTAGGTTTTTTAGCCCTATTTGGATAAATTTGTTGTGGTCTTCATCGATGATATCCGATCTATTCGAGGGAGTGATGTGTAGCATGAGGAGCATTTGAGGATTGTCCTCTAGACCCTTAGGGAGCATCGATTATTTGTGAAGTTGAAGAAATGTGAATTCTGGCTTGAGGAGGTTGTATTTTTGGGTCATGTCATTTCAAATGGAGGTGTCTCAGTAGATTCAAAAATGGTCGAAACCGTGATTAGTTGGGATCGACCGACGACCATGATCGAGGTCCGTAGCTTTTTGGGTATGGCCAGCTACTATCATCGATTTGTGGAGAATTTCTCTTACATTGCGTTGCCGCTTGCCCAGTTGATGAAGGAGGCCAAATTTGAATGGACCGAAGAATGTGATCGTATTTTCTAAGAGTTAAAGGATCAATTGACTTTAGCACTGATTCTAACTCTTCCCGATGATTCTGGTGGTTTCAAGGTTTATTGCAATGCTTCTAAGGTTGGGCTTGGTTGTATTTTAATGTAGAATGGGAAGGTGGTTGCATATGAGTCTCGCCAATTGAAGGGCTACGAGAAGAACTACCCAACCCACGATTTAGAGTTAGCTGCTGTAGTATTTGCATTGAAGATTTGGAGGCACTATTTGTACGGCGAGAAATTTTTGGTGTACTCTGATCATAAGAGTCTCAAGTATCTGATTTCGCAGAAGGAGTCGAATATGAGGCAATGGTGATGGATCGAGTTCCTTAAGGATTATGATTGTGAGATCCAGTATCTACCAGGAAAGGTGACTGTGGTTGCGGATACCTTGAGTCGTCGAACTAGTTTGGTGGCGACGATGCAAATAAAACAGATGGAGATACTGGATTGTCTGAAATCTTGTCACATCTAATATTATGTCAAGGATAATTGTATGATGCTATCTTTCTTGCAGGTGCAACTCGAGATCCTTCAAAGGATTAAGGAAGGACAGGCGAGTGATCTATTTTTTATGGACATTAGTGGTGATCTTGGTAGGGATTCCCAGATTGATTTCAGTGTTTGTGCTGATGGAGTCTTGAGATTTCAGGAGCGATTATGTGTGCTTGATGATAAAGAGCTGAAAGAAGAAATCATGAAGGAGGCGCATCGAATTAGGTACACTATCCACCCTAGAATCAATAAAATATATCAAGATTTGAGGAAGATATTCTGATGGAGGAACATGCATAGGGAGATAGTTGCTTTTGTTGGGCGATAGGTAATTTGTCAGCAGCTTAAGGTTGCGAGGATGAAGCTTTTGGAATTGTTGCAGCCGTTGCCTATCCCAAGTTGAAAGTGGGAGGACATTTGATGGACTTTGTTATAAACCCTAATCGAACAGGTCAATTTAAAATAATTAATTATAATTCATAAAATTTAAAATCTAAAATAAATCTGACAAATAATGCTAAGGTTTAAAAATTCGGGTGTAACAATCCAAAGAAATAGGACCCGACAAATCAAAATTCACACAGGACTTCATCGAACAACCATTCGAACAAAATAAACACGACCTACTCTACAAATATCGTAAGGGAGGTAACAAATAGATCAAAATTATAATCAGACATAACATGACATAATATCTGAACTATATTCAAAATATAACCATGGGCCTATACCAGGCTAATTACATAATCCAATTACATTAAACACCAATTTAAGACATAATAAAACTCACCAAATTAGATAAATGGTTAACAGATTACATCCATACTTTTACAATGCATCCAAACCATCTACTCTGAATGTGCAAAATAGAAAGTGTAAGCCAATCGCTCATCAATTATCATATTTAATCAGAATGAGTCTAAAAGAAACATAGAAAAGGTCAAATAGATAAAATCCAAACAAATAATAGGATAAATCCAAATCGCCAATAGCAAAAATTCAATAAAAATTCAAGATTCAAAATCCAAAATCTAATGATGTCTCGTACTCAAAGCAAATATTCAAATCTAAAATAAATGTCTAAATTTTGAACAGTCATTATCAGGACGTATATCTATATTAATATATATATAAACAAAACAAAGTTGATCCGGACCGATTTCAAAACCGATGTCCAATCCGAGTCCAATTCAAGTCCAAGTCTAAGTCCAAATTCAAGGCCCGATCAGCTTGTGATTTTGGATAGAATTCGATAGTCGGATGATCCAATAGCGTGCGCAGAAGTCAAAATAGTATCTCAACAAATATTCCAAAGGTCCGGATCAAAACATATAATCAAAATCGTTGTACGAGACAAATTAAGACGCAACTGAAGGCAAAATCCGCGAATCTCAAACCCAAGTCCAAATCAAAATCTAATATAAATCAATGTAGAAATACAAATTATGCACCAAATTTGGGTTCTGATTATTTAAAAACTAGCTTGAAAAAGGGTTACACATAATTCGATAACCTTAGGCTAAATCAAATGTAAATTAGGCCAACATGTATGGCCATCTATATAATTTGTACCTATGGAGAAGATTGCTTACTATTATTTATTACCCATGGTTTCGGTGTAATTCTCAAACTTGTTAACTATATTAGGACGTCCGAATATATTCTAAGGTTAAGTCAAATTATCCAAATGGGAAGAGTTATTATTCCAAACCTTTCCTACCGGCAGAAAGAGATTTCCAAATAACAATATCTCTCCATCGGGAGCTGGCGAGTTGTCCAATTTTTAAATCAAAATGTAGTGACTACAACCCGACACATACATGTAATTGCACAGCTTATGCAAAGTTTCATGTTTATTTTCATACAAATATACCGATACAAAAATATACTATATTTTATAAATTATTCGGGCTTCTAGAAAAATATTAAACCTTCCAAAAATAATAAAATTCAGTCTAAAAACCCCTAGATCATCTATTGAACTACACATGTATGTCCAGAATAAACACATCAGGTATATAAAAATAGATGTATGTTAGTAAAAATTTTAAACAGTGTCTAAAATAAATCAAATGCTAATCAGACTAAAAAGGAATTTTACAGATACTTCTTGGATTTCATATTTTGTAGATCTGAAGAAATGATGTCTCGAAGTGCCCGAACAGCACCTCTCTCTCTCTTGTCGACTCGCGGCCCTTGCTCTCTCCCTTCGCGCCCATCTCTGCCACACTCTCTCTCATTGTTGCCTTTACCGGAGACAGCTCTGCCATGGGCGACGGAGGCGGCAGCATCCCGGCGACCGCATGGCAACGTTGGCTGTGGCAACAACGGCGGTGAAACTCTCTCTCTCCACCATGCCTCTAACACCAAAATCTATCAAATTTCATCCGATTTATACAAAATCGGTACATGCAATCCCAAAATCAGCATCCATAAGGAGAAGGGAACGACCGACTTGCCTCGATTTCACTGATTCTCTCCGGTAACGGCGGCAAACAAATGATGGTCGTTTCACTTCAGCTATCGATTTCTTCCTCTACAAACATCGGAGCACAAAACGAAGGGTAGCATTATGGAGAGGGCTTCATCAGCTTCCATTCCCGGCGTTGGGACCTTCGGCAACGGCAGCTGCAATAGTCACACTGGCCTCCCTTTCTTTCCTCTCTTCTCCCCCTTTTCTTTCTCTCTCCTCGAAACGCTCCTCCTTATCCCGTTTTCTATTTTTTTCCTTTTTTTGTTTATTATTTTTTATATTATTATTATTATATTTTCTATTCTTTTATTTTTCTTTTATTCTAAATTTTAAATCAATACCTGGACGACAATATGGGCCCACCTCAAGTGCTAGCTCAACTGATCCAAATATTATTCCAAATTTTATAATATTTAATTAATTTTTATCACGTCTAAATTATCCAAAATTATAACAATTAATTCAAATAAAAATTTAGGATATCACATTCTCCCCTCCTTACAAAATTTTATTCTTGAAATTTACGCATTTCAATATTAACCTCAATTATCTAACAATGAGAATATTCTCCCGAATCTTGATCTTTGCACTTTTTAATACACTTCCTTCATCAAAGGATTCTTCCAAATCTGATCCTCAACAAATAGGGATATTCTCCCGAACTCATTTTTGAGATCTCTTAACGCTTCTTCAACTAGAAGATTCTTCGAAAGCATAACGGCCAATGAAAAATCTTATTACTTTGCACTAAATCCTTTCTATCCCAAAAACCAAAATTACAATCTTAACCTAAAACACTTCTCATCGATCAATAATGACTTCGATCTAACCACATGCGAATGATCATTCATATAAAACATATCGTATCTATTTATCAAATTTGAAAGAAAGGCCAATCTGAAGGTTACTTTTCTAATCTACTGAAAACTTCAGATGTCTTAATAACCTCTACTTCAAACTACCTTTGACTCCAAAATTCAAAAACTTTCTCTTCAAGATGCTTCTAAAAATATCTGACTAATTTTCTCAAGCTTTCAATTACTTTGCAAAACTAATCTTTTACTCTAAGCCTCAAATCAAATTTTGTAACTGATAGCCATGAGTCTACACGCTTCCGCTGTGTCACTCTGATTGATTTTCAGCCTTACATCATAATCAAAAGCCTCGAAATAGGAATACTTTTCAATGACCTCATCTAGAAAATATGCCAACGACCAATCTAAAAAATGATGTCCTGATAGACAAGCGATACGCTAACTTCATCAGTTCATCTATCATCTACAATAAATCTCGGCAAACAAAGAACCATCATCATCATCTACCATCATCAGCTAGCTCATCCTCATCCAAATGGCTAGCAAATTTTTTGTTGCTTGAGGCAGACTCGAAATAAAATCATGGAGGCTACTTCTTGCTTCTTCCTTTAGGCACAAAACACATCCTGCTATGACTTATGATTAAATCACCATCAAACTCTCCCTGCACTCCGCTACGTACAGAGTCTCTAATGTTTCCATCAAACATGGACAACCCATCTCAATCACAACTATAGATGACCTTATTTGCTCTTGAGTTTTCATCCAATCAGCCAAATCTCTAATGAGAGAATTCTCAATAACATGCTTCTTCTCGAACGTGCAATGGAGAAAGCACTTTACGTCGAAAGCTTGAGGTTACTGGCTCGATCGTGTCCAACTTTATGATGGCTCATCCAAAAAGGACATCACTTCTAATCTTCACAAGAGCTTCTCTTACAGGTAGAAACTTCGTTCGAAATTCAATCCTGACAATGAGAAGAGGAAATCCCTCTGGCCTAGACTTCCCCACTGGTATTCTCGACATAGCACCTCCATGCAAAATCCTCCAGACTGCGCATCATCCTCTTCCCTTGGATAATGCGCCCAATTATGCAGAATCCAAATATATCAAAATTTTTCTTAAGAGCATTACTGAACTTCACCAATCTTTCTGATCCATAAGGGATTGACAAAATCGACATCGATGATAATCCATTCTTCAATTGTTGAAAGCTTTCTCATAAGTATCACTTCAAAGCTTCTATTCCAAGGGCGCCATCTACACTGCAATCCTCGAAAAACATTTAATGAATCTCCCATTAAGACCAACTAGATTGAAGAAACTCAACACTTCTGCGACTATAGTCGACTTTTTACAATTTGACAATGTTGCCAACTTCTTTGGATTTTTAAATATCATCTTAAGAACCAATATGACCCAAGATGATGCCTTCTTAGAATTTGTAACAGACTTCCCAATCGAGTCTCATATTCTTCAAAATTCTTCAAATGAATTAGAACAATATTGATAAAATCACCACAAATAAAACCATCACAACTGATCTAACCACGATTAGAAATCCAATCGATAATATCTATAAAAAATGCTAAAATATTCGATAATCCAAAAGTACCGTCAAGATTTCACAATGGTTACACCTTAACCTGAGAGCTATCCTATGCACATCCTCACACTTAATTGTCAACCAATGATACTTCAAAGATTACTCAATCTTAGAGGAAACCCAAACTTCTCAGAATAGATTAAACAAAACTTCGATCATTAAGAGCTGATACATATCCAATTTTTCAAATAATTTAAGTATAGATCCATCAATCTAACTTTATTCACCAGAGAACAATGAAGTACGCCACACCAAGATGCTTAGCTAAACAAAACCCTTCTCAAACAGATTTTGTATTTGCTATCTCAATTTCTGCAGTTCAGACAAGACTGTCCCATATGAAGCCTTCGAATAAACGTAAACCCAAGCACAACATTAACAATAAATTTGATTTCTTGATCCAGGAGCAATTCAGTTGAATCCTCAGAAAAATATCTTCAAACTCGCGGATGATCAAAATATATTCAATGGTCACCGAATAACTCCAAGGTGTGACCACATAAGCCATATGAACTCAGCACCCATCTATTAACAGATGACTCGATTGCAATGCTGAAAATCAACCTTTAAACCTTCTTATTGAACCTTCCTTGGAACTTTGAGGACTCGTATCCCGAAATACAGAATGGAACCATCTTGTCAAAATAGTCTTTCACAACAAAGGATCTGACTCTAACTTTATAAGTTGCAACTACAATTGCTCAATCTGGAATCATATGGAACCGTCTGACTCCTATCCAGATGTCTAGAATCCGGATGCTTGGGATTCAAACGATTCTTTGAAAAATGGCATATCTAGCTGCAATTTGAAGCACACTTAATTTCTGATGAAGCAAACTCATCTCGTGCACATCTTCCCCCTAAACTTGCAAGTTGACATTGAAAACTCGAAACTTGGGGAGGACTTTGCTTCATCTAACTTTTCCTTAGCTTGTCCTTTAGAGGATAAATAAATCCATCTTTCGGGTTCTAACTCCAATACTTTAATTTCTTATGGAAACACTTCTCCTGAAACTACTTCTGCTCAACCAACAATGTTTGGTCCAACTCTTCACCATGAGTCAAGAGTTGGAACGACACCGTCTTCTTCCAAATTGAATCTTGAAGTTCATACCGAAATTTCTAGGCTCTCAGGCCTCATCCGCAATCATATGGGGCTCAAATTAAGATGACTTCATAAATTGTACATCGTCCTCCGCTACTAACATGCTGCAACAAAATCCTTTAAATTCTTCAACATCTTCCTATGCATCGCTTTAGAAGCCGAATCTCGAGCTCTTTGTCCATTAATTCTTTAATGGCAAATAAATTACGGAGGCGACCATCCATCCGATCACAACGATGAGTGAAAGTCGGCAATCCTTGAGTCTTCTTCTCGACCTAACCATAGCTTCAAACTTTTACATGATCAACATGTTCGCTGTCAACAAAATCAGACTTGCACACCATTATCTTATCTTCTGGCTGAGGTTGTCCATCAAAACTCTACAACTTCTCTTGTGAAGAGAAACAAGTTAACTTGACTTGAGTATCTTTATCTTTATCTGCGACATCCAATCTTGACAAGCCTTTATTCATCAATCGAACACATCCATCCATACTTCATCTTTATGAATGGTTGACAGATCACATCCATACTTCTGCAATGCCTCCTAACCTTCTACTATGAAGGGATAAAATAGAAACCATCATTATTACATATCGGCCCACCGGATACTTACGATCAATAAGTATACTTTTATTTAATCAGAAGGAAATCAAAAGAAATAGAGAAAAGGTCAAATAAATAAAATCCAAACAAATAATAGGATAAATCCAAATCATCAATAGCAAAAATCCAATAAAAATCAAAGATGCAAAATCCAAAATTTAATAGTAGTCTCGTACTCAAAATAAATATTCAAATCCAAAATAAATGTCCAAATTTTAAAAACAATCCTTATCGGAACTTATATGTATATTAATATATATATAAACAAAATAGAGGTTATTTATCCAAAATGACCAATTTCATTACAACCGATAACTTGTGTCAATCCGAGTCAATTCAAAATCCAAGTCTAAGTCCAAAATTTTAGATAATTCAACTTGTTATTTGGGATAACAATTGATGTGACAATCCAAAGATGATCTAATAAGATGTGTAGAAGTCGATGCAATGTCGCAAAAAATATTTTAAAATATCCGAGATCAAAACATATAATCAAAATTATAATAAGTACAAGACATATATTTTAGGCCCAAATAAAACCATGGCAAAATTCACAAATCCTAAATCCAAATCCAAATCCAAATCAAAATCTAATATAAATCAATGTAGAAATACAAATTATACACCAAATTTGGGTTCTGATTATTTAAAAATTAATTTGAGAAAGGATCACACATAATCCCTCTCTCTCCTCTTTTCTCCCCCTTTTTTTCTTTTTTTTTCCTTTTTTGTTTATTATTTCCTTTTTTGTTGATCATTTTGGCTCATAACATATATCATATACTTTGGGTTTAAGATCGAGAATATTCTAGACTATTTAGAAATAGGTAGGCCAGAATATTAGAGTGGCTCAACTCATAGTACGAGCCTGGACTTGCGAGTCTTAGGCGTTAGATACACAAACTTCTATCGTTTAGTTATTCGGAAGAAGAAGACCACCAACATCTATTATTACGAATTCCGAGATCGGGCCATCATCTTTCTTAATGGATAATTGACAAAAGATTAGCAGATTTTCCATAATCTTTTTTTCCCTTTTTTGTTTATTATTTCCTTTGTTGTCGTTTTGCCAAAGAAAAATATGCCAACTCCGTTTAAGATCGCGATAATCACGACTATGTCAGAAGAACTTCCACCATTCTCAATTCGAGGATAGTTGACTTCAGATACACAAACTTCTATGTTTAGTTATTCATAAGAAGTATACCAAAATTTGAAATAAAATTATTTCGATAATTAAAAATAATAAAAAATAAATAAATAAATAAATAAAATTTATTTCTATGAAAGGATTGAAGGTTTAAGGATTCAAATTATTTCGAACAAAGTAAAATCATAGCAAATACTTTCGAGGATCGTACCAAAATTTTCGAGGACGAAAATCTTTTAAGGGGGGAAGATTGTAATATCCCAAATATTTTTTAAAATAAAATTGATAAATTAGTTTCAATAATTATTTTTAATTAATGTTAAGATTAAAATCTGACATTTAGGCCTAATAAATTAGACGGATTAATGGATTGGGCCTGAATATTTGGACCGTTAATTAAAATTTAGATTAAATAGTGAATTAATTATTCATTGACGAAGTATATATATATATATATAAATGAATAAATAAAATATTAGAAATTTAGGTTATGGTTATAAATAGAGGCAATTAGATAACTAGCTAAATAATAAATATTTTAAAGAGAGATAAATAAATATACATAAATAAATATATTAATAAATAATAATAATAATAAATGTATTAATAAATAATAATAAAGGTGATGGGTCTTGGAACCCAAGGCCTAAAATTACAATCGCAGGCCTAGAAGATCACAAGGGTAAGCTGGCCCAAGAAGGTCCACGAGCCCAACTAGGCCCAAATGATTAAGTTGGTTCCGAGCACCCGCGGAACTAATCTGAGCAGTTAAGAATGGCATCGGCAGTCCGAGAGGACATTTTGACCCATGTGAGAACGAGGACGGCCACGACGTTCCCATGCCCTCAGGATAAAAAGCCAAAATGGTCGAGGATGCCAGCTTAGATGACTTGCACAGCACGCGCTGCCACGATTGATCAACGGCCTTTGACACGCTGTATCTGCAGAGCTTGCGCCCCCACGCGCCCGTGTCTGCACGCCGCTGTGAGGTGTGTCCCCTCCACAGCCGCACCTACGGTGGTGGTGGCGCGGCTACGGCGCTAGTGCCACGTGTCTCCTCTTTAACGGCACCACATCCCTTATAAATACCCCCTTTTAAGCTACTAGAAAGGGATTCAGAAAAATTCCATTTGAGCACACTTAGCAGAGAACTCTCGAGAGAAAAGAAAATGTGAAAAGAAAGAGTGAATAAAGAAAGAAGCTAGACTTCTCACACTGTAATTCTCTGTGGAAGCAAGTAACTCCACAGGTTCTCATTGTACTCGTTCATCGTAATAGTAAAACTTCTCGGACATCCGTCCGTTACCGTGGTTTTTACCCCTTCTTGTACAAAGGGGTTTTCAACGTAAATCGCGTCTTCTCTTTGTGTCCTCGTACCCCTACCTCATTGCTCGTGCTTTATTTACTTTGTGTTCCTCGTATCCGTCCGTCCAAAAAGCGCACCAGGACGCTCATACTTTGATAGACGGACGGCCGAAACTCGCGGACACAACATTGACGCCGTCTGTGGGAAGCGATTGAAAGTCTGCTTTTCACATCTTTTCAAAAAGTACGCGAACAACACAACGACTCCAACTTCAAGCCTCAAAATGGTAAACACGAGGGCACAGGCGAGTGCACCCGCTAAAGAGGTGGCCTCACACAATGACGGCCTTGACCCCTGCGCTGGGGTGGAGAATCACCCTGACCATGCAGTTAGGGCCTTGGCGGCCAGGATAGACGGCATGTCCCAGGCCTTCAACACGCTCTGCTCCAAGATCGAGTAGTTCAGGGGGGCTCCCTCCAAGGCCACCCAGGCCGGAGCATCCCAGGGCTAAAATAAAGAAGGCGATTGTCGCGAAAGGCCGCCCAGTCGACGTGGCAGCCCGAGGACCCAGGTGGCCTCCAGCAGCAGAGCCCCGCGGAGGGTTGAGGGCCGACTAGGTCCTCAGGTCCGAGAAGAAAGCCCCGAGAGGCGCCACTTTGGGACCCAGCGGAACCGCCGCGAGCGCAACAACCAGGAGGCGGTTCCACGAGACGCTCCCTCTAGAGGAGCCCGCACGGCCCCTGAGCGCCGCACAGTTCAAGAGCCCTACGAGTTGAGGCATTACCTCAACGAGAAGAAAAGCGCCTGCCCACCTCGGGTGGAGGATAGACACGAAAAGGATGGAACTGGTGCTCAGAGAGAGCGGTGGAGGAGGGGCTAACGTGCTCCGATCTCCCGTTTTCTACGGAGATCGGGACAAGGACGCTCCCTCAAAAATTCAAAATGCCTAATACGGAGGTATACGATGGCGGTGGTGATCCCATGGATCACCTCAATCATTTCAAGGAGCACCTGAGCCTCAGGCACAGGCGAGACCACCATGTGCGATGCTTCCCTTTGACTCTAAAAGGGAACGCGCGGATATGGTTCTACGGGATGCCTACGGACTCCATTCGTGACTTTGGAGATTTGGCGACGGCCATCCTGTCTCAGTTCGCCTCCAGTAGGAGGGTGGGAAGCGACCACGACAACTCACCGGATCAGCGAGGTGCCCGGGGAGAGCTTGAGGGGATTCTTGGCCCGGTTTGTAGCTGAGGCCAGGCAAATCCCAAGACTGACCGACGAGGTGAAGCTAAACGCCTTCCTCTCGGCTCTCGAAGGAGGTGCTTTCTTCAAGCACCTCATTCATAAGGGTCCCCAGACCTTCATAGAGGTCGAGGCTGTGGCCAGAGCTTATATTGCGGCCGAAGAGGCCAACGACGCCAAGAGGCCAGAAGAGGGACGAGCACCCTCACCAGAAGGTGGTAGAGGGAAAAAGGAAGGCCGGGGACTATCAAGGTCCCCAGGCGGCGAAGAAACAGCACAAGGCCGAGTAGAGCGCTCGGAGGGAGCCGCGGCCTGTGCACTTTCGCCGCTAAACGACACCCGCACCAACGTCTTGATACAGATTCGGGGAGAAAAGTTCCTGAGGTGGTCCAAACCACTAAAGAACCCGGAGGAGGCGACCAGTCAAAATACTATGACTACCACCGCTCCGGGGGCCACAGCACGGAAGATTGCAGGACTCTGCAGAAGGAAATCGAGGAGTTGATCAAGAGGGGACACCTCAACCGTTTCCTTCAGAGGCCTGGACAAACTTCCGGACTCGAGGACGGCGGTGACATTGTACCCCCCAGGAATCGGGTGGCCGCGGGGGTCGTGAATATGATATCCAGCCGACCGGCCGGAGGAGATGGGCGCGAGCTCGCGACAGCAAAGAGGCCTGGGATGGGGCTTATGAGTGAAGACGATGTTATTTGCTTTAGTAATAGGGACTTGGACCATGTAACTTCTCCTCACTCCGACCCCCTGGTTGTAACTGCACTCATTTCTGATGGAGCAAATGACTACAAGATGAAACGAGTATTTATTGATAATTGAAGCTCTCGTAATTTGCTGTACCTTGATGCCTACTTCAAATTAGGACTTAAGCAAAGTCGGATGAAAGTGCCGGAAGGGCCACTCTACTGGCTGGACAACGAGCCAGTGCCCGTCCAGGGTATCATCCTGTTGGAGGTAACCCTGGGAACACAACCGAGGATGGCGTCCAAAGTCCTCACCTTCCTGGTTGTGGACCTGCCCTCAGTCTATAATGCAATCCTTGGACGGCCTTGCTTGGACGCATTTAATGCAGTAACATCCATCCCGCATCTTAAGATGAAGTTTTCTACCCCGTGTGGGATAGGATAAGTCCTCGGGGATCAGTCAACAGGGCGAATGTGTTACTTAGCACAGACCACACAAGTAACACTTCCACAATCTATGGAAGACCTCGACCTCAGGGACGAGGCTACGTCGCAGCACGCTCAGCTGGGAGAACCAATCATCCGAGTCCCCCTAGATCCTGCGGATTAGGAAAAGTATGTCCAGATTGGGAGTTCACTCCCAGAGACTGTCAGGGACCAGCTCACCAGCTTCCTATGAGAAAACTCAGACGTGTTCGCATGGTCCCCCAGTGACATGCCCGGGATCTCTCCTGAGATCATTGTTCACAAGTTAGGCATCGATCCTCGGCACATACCAGTCAGATAGAAGCGCAGGAACTACTCCACCAAGAAGTTAGTGGCCGTCCGCGAGGAGGTCAAGAAACTCCTGGACGCCGGATTCGTCCGAGAGGTACAGTAGCCGGACTGGCTGACCAATGTTTTCATAGTAAAGAAGAGTAATGGGATGTGGAGGGTGTGCGTAGACTTCACCGACCTCAACAAGGCGTGCCCTAAGGACAACTTCCCCCTGTCCAGAATCGACCAACTTATGGATTCGATATCCGGCCACAAACTCTTGAGCTTCATGGATGCATATTTTGGGTACAACTAGATCAGAATGAGTCCCGAGGACGAGGAGCACACGTCGTTCATGACAGACCAAGGGACATACTGCTACAAAGTGATGCCCTTTGGCTTCAAGAACGCGGGAGCAACTTATCAGCGACTTGTGAACAAAATATTTAAGGACCTGATAGGCAGGAACGTGGAAGTGTACGTTGACGACATGCTCGTCAAGAGCAGGGGCAAGCGGCGACCACGTCAAGGACTTGGCCGAGACCTTCCACGTGCTTAGGTCCAATGGAATGAAGCTCAACCCAAGTAAGTGCACATTCGGTGTCATCTCGAGAAAAATTCTTGGGTTACATCGTGTCGCACCGGGGAATCGAGGCAAACCTCGAAAAGATCCAAGCTATCCTAGACATGCGATCCCCGTGGACGGTAAAAGAAGTCCAACAGCTTACCGGGCGAGTGGCCGCCCTCTCTCGTTTATTGAAGTCGGTCGAGAAGCACCTGCCGTTCTTCAAAGCCCTAAGAGGGACAAAGTCCCGGGACTTCCGGTGGAGCGACAATTACGAGGATGCATTTCGGGGACTCAAGAGCTACCTCTCAAGTCCACCCCTTCTAGCTTCTCCCCAGCAGGGTGAGGAGCTATACCTGTACCTCTTCGTATCCAACACAGCGCTAAGCTTGGCACTAGTGCAAGAGCAGCATGGTTGGCAGCAGCCCGTATACTATGTGAGCAAGACTCTCGCGGACGCCGAGACCAGGTGTCCCCTCGCGGAGAAGGTGGCCTTAGCATTGGTGTATTCCGGAAGGAAGCTCAGACCATATTTTCAGGAGCACGGGATAGTAGTCTTGACCGACCAGCCATTAAGGGTTATCTTGCAGAAGCCCAAGATCTCTGGGCGATTGATCAAGTGGGCAATCGAATTGGGGGAATTCGATATAGACTTCCGTCCGAGGCCAGCCTTAAAGGGACAGGCGCTCGCGGACTTCCTTGTCGAGACAACGGTGCCGCCCAATTATGACGAGGACAAAGTTGCAACCGACGAATTCAACAGGGTGTCCACCTGGACCCTACACGTGGACGGCTCCTCCATGAAGGATGGTTGCAGAGCAGGTGTTATCTTGCGCACACCCGAGGGGCTAGAGATAAAGTATTCGCTAACCACCTGGATTCTCCGCAAAACAACGTCGCAGTATGACGAGGCCTTCTTTGGCGGACTTCGATCGCCAAGAGTGCTCGGCGAGGATCGATCATCTATAGCGACTCAACGCTGGGTCGTCAATCAGGTTCGCGGAAACTTCGACGTCAACAACGCATAGCTGTCCAAATATCTTTCCAAGGTTAAGGGCATGATCATGGACTTGAAGACAGCCGAGTTTGTCCACATTCCACGGGAGGAAAACGCCAAGGCTGACACGCTTGCATGGGCCATAGCTTCGGGGGATCCTGAACAGTACGCTAGGGGAATGCGTGAAGTCCTGAGCAGGTCCAGCGTCGAAGACCCCGAGCAGGAGGTAATGCAAGTCGTGGACGGGAGCACCTGGATGACTCCTTATCTGAAGTACTTATCTGATGGCTCGCTGCCTGAGGATCCAAATAAAGCTAAGAAGGTAAAAAAGACGGCGGGTTGGTACACGATCGTGGACGGCCAGCTGTATCAACGGGGATTCTTAGCCCCTTATCTAAGGTGTATTACCCCAGAGGAGGCCGAGTATGCCCTCCAGGAGGTACATCTCGGAGTATGTGGATCCCACATCGGGGAAAAAAACCTAGCTTTTAAACTTATGAGGCAAGGATACTACTGGCCAACGATGAAGTACGACGCCATGGATTTTGTGCGCAAATGCAAAAACTATCAACTTCATAGCAACATGAGCCATCGCCTCCACACGGATCTTCGGGCACTACAATCCCCTTGGTCATTCGCCCAATGGGGGCTTGACATCCTCGGATCACTTTCCCACACTCCCGGACAGAGGAAGTTCCTGATCGTTGGAATATACTATTTCACCAAATGGGTAGAAGCAATGCCACTGGCTAGGATAACGGAGCAAAATGTGACGAAATTCCTCCGGTGGAATATCATATGCAGGTTTGGAGTGCAAGAGTGTATCGTGACTGACAACGGGACGCAGTACACCGAAAAACGGTTCACTAAGTACTACACCAGCCTGAGGATCAACCTGGTACACACGTCATAGCGTACCCGTAAGCCAATGGGCAGGTGGAAGTGACGAACCGCACGATCCTACATGGGCTGAAGACCAAGCTAGAGTCTTCCGAGGGCTCATGGGTACATGAGTTGCCCTTGATCCTCTAGTCATACAGGACAACGCCCAGAGAGCCCACAAGAGAGACCCCCCTTTCAGTCTTTGTTACGGGGTCGAAGTTGTCATCCCAATAGAAGTAGGCCTCACCAGCCCTTGGGTTGGATGCTTCAGCACGACGGATAACAGCCAGAGGCTCTGAGAAAGCCTTGACGGGCTCGAGGAGGTTCGCGATCAGGCGAGACTTAGGATAGCGACCTACCAGCAACAAGTGGCCTGCTATTACAACAAGAAGGTAAAGGCGCGACGGTTTGAGGTTGGGGACCTAGTGCTGAGGAGCATGAAAGCTACAGGAAAGAACAACGGCAGAAACAAGCTCTCGCCAAATTGGGAAGGACCGTTTTCGGTCTCCGCCGTCTTTCGAGGGGGGCTTACAAATTGCGCACCCAAGAGGGCAAGCTGGTACCCTGGATTTGGAACGCCACTCACCTCAGAAGATACTACCAGTGACAAGTGGGTCGTCTGCGACTAACAAAACTCGGATTCATCCGAGCGGCCCAAGAGGTCGTAAATAAAATTCAGATTCATCCGAGCGGCCTGAGAGGTTGTACTCAAAACTTGGATTCATCCGAGCAGCCCAAGAGGTTGTAAAAAAACTCGGATTCATCCGAGCGTCCCAAGAGGTCGTACTCAAAACTCGGATTCATCCGAGCGGCCCAAGAAGTCGTAAACAAAACTCGGACTCATCCGAGCGGCCCAAGAGGTCGTGAACAAAACTCGGATTCATCCGAGTGGCCCAAGAGGTTGTAAGCAAAACTCAGATTCGTTCGAGCGGCCCAAGAGGTCATAAACGCAAAACTCGGATTCGTCCGAGTAAAAAAAAACATGGGAACAGGCACTGAGGAAAATAGGGCACTTGTGATAAACTCAAAGGTTTCCTTTTTATTCATATATGTAATACAACAATGGGAAAGGAAAAAAAAAGTTAGCCCTCGTTAGGGCCCTGAGGAGGAACGGCCCCGGATTGCCCTTCTAAAGATAAAGAGTCCCCTGTGTGGCTCAAGGTCCCCGACTGATCTAATGAACGAGGACCCCCTGAGGGACTTAGACACGGGGACCCAGGAACGGCCTCTTCCTAAGGCCGTAAACGTCCTCGGGGCGTGCGGCGCTCGCGTTGCGCTGATCTAGCACGGCGACGGGGAATCGTGGAGACAAAAGCTGCATCAGCTGGCAGCACAAATGAATGCCATCCCAGAACTTGGTCTCCAGTAGGGGTGCTATGTCCGTAGCCTTCACCGAGGCCCTCGGCGCCTCCTCAGTCAAGGTTCCGTTCGGGAGGAATCCGTGCTCGGACTGTAAGAGCCTCGGGGTTTCCTCAGATGAAGCGCTCTTCACGGTGGCCTCAGCAAGCGCCGCATGTAGCCGCTGGTTTTCCTCTTGAACGGCCCTCTAAGACTCCGCCTCCGAACGAGACTGAGCGACTTCACCCACCAGCTGACTAAGGCCACGGATCAGATCCTGGAGCTGCAAGAGGAACTAGGGTCACTTAGACACAGGCAACAGAAGGCAAGGCAAACGGGAGAACGGCAAAAGTACCTTAGAAACCAGAGGATCTTTAGTTGGGCCATGCTCCCCTGAGGCCTCGGGCACGAGTGGGTTCTCCGCGGATCGCCCCGAAACATCAAAAGCAGCCTCGGATGGAGGACCTTCAGGAATGGGGGGCTTCGCAACATCCGAGGCCCCAGCGGTGGCCGGGATCTCTGAGACCGCGACCTCAGCTTCATCGCCGCCAAGAATGTCAAAAAGATCCTTAGCTGTAACGGTGACGGTTGCCTCCGTCTCGCCAGGCTCTACGGTAATATCAAAAGTTGCCTCCTCCGAGGCATCCAAACCAGTAGGATCGTCAAACGAGGGACCCGCAGGGATGACCGAGACCGCACGCTGGGTCTCGGTGCCAGAAGAAGATGGGGTGGCGGCTTTGGACACCACGGAAGGGCCAGAGACCAACCTCATGGCCTTCTTAACCATGGGGGCAATTACGGCGTTGTCATCCTCAGAGGAGGACTCATCAACAATGTCCAGCGGGCCTTCAGAGGCCTCAGTCCGTGTGCTTTTCTGTGGCCTCTTGGACGGCTCCTGAATTATGAGGGACCCCTCTCTTTTCCTCAGTTTCTTCTTCTTCTTCGAAGTCACAGTGGCAGAATCCCCAGACAGTGTCACCCACTTGGCCTCAACCAACTTTTCAGGAGATAATCAGATATTCTTTTTCCCCACATTAAAGATGCTAAGGTTGGCCATCACTAAGTCAGTGACCTCCTTGGCGACTTCTCTCTCCTCATCGGTAGCGTCGGAACAATTCTTGCTCACCACGTTCCCATCTACGGGCGAGAGCCCCCAATCCTCAGCAACTCCCAGAAAAAAGAACTTGTCCTTCCACCTTTTCGTGGAATCTGGATTCCCTCCACTCATCTCAGCAAACTCCAGACGAGGAGTCATCGTGATCCAGTCAAGATTATGAGTGAAGGAAAAATGACTTTCACCGTGGTCGCCTCGAGGACTTTATCATGACAACGCGCGAATACGCAGAGGGAGACCAATTACCTGATAGCATTAGGCTAAAGCCTAGCAAGCGGGACAGCCAAATCCCTCATCAGATGGTAAAGCCCTTGTGCGATGGGGAAACGAAGTGCACCTTTAAGGTGAACCTCGTAGACAGCAATGAAACCATCTGAGGGACTACATGCCCTCTCTGTGGCTCCTGGAACCACCATCGAAGCGGACTCCGGAATGTCATACTTCACTCTAATTTGCTCGAGGTCTTGGAGGGAGAGAGAGAAGGTTATTTCTCTGATGCCGGGAGCCATGGCAGCAGAAAGCAAAAACTCGACGGCGAAAAGGAAGTTCAGGGAGCGCTAAGAAAAGGAAGAGAAGGAGGGAAAGAATAGAGACGAAAAAGGGAATTTAAAGGAAATTTCAAATGAGCGCCCTCATTATGACCTTGCCACGCGTCAATACCCCATACGCAGTGAACAGGCTTGGACCTTGGGGCTTCCTGAAGCGACGTCACTTCAATCAGACGTCGCATTGAATACTACGCAGAAAAATGAAACGGCGGCGAAAGACGGGTCTCGAACTTGAAAAAAGACCTCGGATGCGGTTCTTGTCGGCAAAAGATGGAGGCCGCGAACTATCATAATAGAAGGATGCTCGTAAGGTGTGTCAAACGGCTGAGTCCTTGAATCATTTGACATGGGGGCTACATGATGGGTTTGAACCCAAGGCCCAAAATTACAATCGCAGCCCGAAAAATCAAGGTAGTAGGCGGCGAAAGCCCACAGCCCAACTAGGCCCAAATGATTAAGTTGGTTCCGGCGCCCGCGAACTAATCTGAGCGATTAAGAATGGTGCCGGGCGATCAGAGAGGACATTTTGACCCATGTGAGAACGAGGGGCCAAGAGCGTTCTCATGCCCTCGAATAAAAGCCAAAATGGCGAGGATGCCAGCTCGGATGACTTACTTGACGCGCTACCACGATTGATCAACGGCTTTGACACGCCAGATCTGCAGAGCTTGCGCCCACGCACGCCGTATCTGCAGTTTGTGATAGGTGTCCACACATCACAGTAGCACCTCACGATGGTGGTGGCGGCGGCTCGAGGCGCTAGTGCCACGTGTCTCTTTTTTAACGGCACCACATCCCTTATAAATACCCCCTTTTAAGCTACTAGAAAGGGATTCAGAAAAATTTCATCTGAGCACACTTAGCAGAGAACCCTCGAGAGAAAAGAAAAGGTGAAAAGAAAGAGTTAAGGAAGAAAGAAGCTAAACTTCTCACACTGTAATTATCTGTGGAAGCGAATAACTCCACAGGTTCTCATTGTACTCGTTCACCGTAATGGTGAAACTTCTCGAACATCCGTCCGTTACCGTGATTTTCACCCCTTCTTGTACAACGGGGTTTTCCACATAAATCGCGTGTTCTCTTTGTATCCTCGTACTCCTATCTCACTGCTCGTGCTCTATTTACTTTGTGTTGCCCGTATCCGTCCGTCCAAAAAGCGCACCAGGATGCTCATACTTCGATACACGGACGACCGGAACTCGCGGACGCAACAAATGGTAATAATAATAATAATAATAAATAAGGATAATAAATATATTAAATAAATAATAATAATAATAATAATAATAATAATAATAATAATAATAATAATAATAATAATAATTGGTAAACGAAAGAAGAGAGGAAATAAAAGAAAGAAGAAAAAGAAAAAGAAGGTAAGAAAAAATGAAAGAAAGAAGATTGAAAAGACAGAAAGAAGAGAGGAGGGAAGGGGAGAAGAAGAAAAAAAATAAAAGAAACGGCAGTGTTGACCATTCATGTAGAAATAAGCTGTCAAAAATTTGGGCCATTTTCTTCTTTGAGCCAACCTACTACCGGCGTCCAAATCAAAATTTTACGTTTGTTTTTTTCTAATTTTAAAAGCAAAAAAAAAAAAAAAACAAAGGTTTGTTTTTAATTTCAAAGCAAAAAAATAAAAATAAAAATAAAAATGATGCATCTGTCAGTTTTAATGGAAATAAAATGATTCTGTCAGTTCTTTACGTCCAAATAAAATGATGCTCTTTCGTGGCACATAGCCTCTCAACCCAAAGATGTCTGTTATTGCCGTAGATGTCAAATGAAGACAAGTGGCAGAATCTTAAAATCCATTCCAAAAAAGATTAAAACAATTTTTCTTCTTGTTTATTCTTTTTTTTGGGACCAAAAGACAAGGTTTCTATTTCGATTATTTTTTAATCCAAAAAAAAAAAGTATAACGCTCTTTCGTGGCACATAGCCTCTCAACCCAAAGATGTTTGTTATTGCCGTAGATGCCAAATGAAGACAAGTGGCAGCATCTTAAAATCCATTCCAAAAAAATTTAAAACAAGGTTTCTATTTTGATTATTTTTTAATAAAAAAAAAATAGTATAGCCAGCGGGAGTCGAGCGGCCTTGTTTTGCAGCGTACGGTATAACGGCTGTGTCGCACGCCCACTGCCCGTTGGATTTAATCCAATGGGCAAGGTTCCCCTTCCTCCCCCTTTTTATTTTTATTTTTTTTCTTTTTTAATTTTATTTTTTAATTTTCTCCCCCATTGGATTTAATCTAATGCCCGTTTTTTAATTTATTTTTTTAATTTTATTTTATATTAATTTTTATTATTAAAGTTTTTATAAAATAAAAATATATTAAAAAATGTTTATTTATAATTTTTTAGATTCTATTAATATAATATATTTTAAAAATAAATTATTGTAAAATTATTATTTTATATTTTAAATTATATAATTATAAAATTATTATTTTATAAAATATATAAAATATAAATATAAATATAAATATTTAATAATAATAAAATTTTGATCTAATTTATAAATAAATTTATTTATATATTTAATTTTTATATAAATTTATATTTTATAAAAATAAATAAAATATATATAAATGATAAAAATAAAAAGAAAAAAAAAAGAATATTATATAAATTAAAATATAAAAAAAAGGTAAAAAAGCAAAAAAATAAAAAAAAAAGGGTGGCCATTAAATTGGATTCCAATCGTAACCTTGATACAGAGTTGGAGCTGCTAACTATAATGAATGTACTAACTATGAATATGATGCTCGGTCACTTTATTTCCCCAAAAACCAAACTTTCCAGATAATTTTCCCCTTATATAAATTTTATTTCCCATTAAATTATTAGCGCGCGCACGCTTAAATTTTAGTGTGCGGTGGTTCAGCCACAACTTCCCAGGAAGCAGCGTTCCCCCCAACTCTCAATCTCGATCTCGGAGTAAGTATAAAACCAAACTTCGAAGGGAACACATTTTACCTTTGAAATTGCAAATGGCCAACAATGACAGAACCCAGCCGGTCATCGACGTCGAGGCACCGTTGCCGCTGCCAACTGGCGCGCCACAACTACCATCAGACGCCATCGAATCAAAAAAAGGCGATCGAGCTGCCCTACCACCACCATACGCAAACCCGCAAACACCGCAAGATTTTCTGGTCTCCCGAGGAGGAGAAGCAGCTGCCTCTGCTACTGCATGTGCTTCTTGTTCTCCCTCCTCCTCCTATTCCTCCTCCTCCTCCTCCTCCTCCTCCTCGCTGTCACCAGCGTCCTTGTCGGAATATTCTTCATCTTTTACCACCCCAAGATCCCCAAGTACTACATAAACAGCGTGAGCATCCCCCACTTCGACCGCGCCGTTGACGCTTCCCTGGCAATGACCTTCGACGTCAACATCACGGCCTCGAACCCGAACAAGAAGATCGGAATATACTACGAGGGTAGGAGCCATGTAAGCGTGTGGTACGCGGACACGAAGCTCTGCCGGGGATCGCTGCCGTTGTTCTACCAGGGCCACCGAAACATGACGGTGATGGAGGTCTCGCTGACGGGGAACGCCACTTCTCTTTTGAAGGCAGTCCAGGAGGAAAAGCGGCGGACGGGAAGCAAACCGTTGGTCATTAATGGCACAGTGCCAGTTAGGTTTAAGGTTTGGAAGGTTAAGCTGATGAAGATTAAGTTTAAGGTTAAGTGCGGAATAGAGGTGGATAGCTTGAGTGCTGGCCGTCATGAGAATAGTATTAGTAGTAGCAGCTGCAAAATTAGGCCTCATTTTTAGGTTTTCTCTTTTGATTTCAGCAATAGGAGATATAGGAAATACAGCATAATAGGAAATACAGCCTTGTATATATATATTTGTGTATTTTCTTACCATTTTTGTTTTTCCTGTTATTTTACTTTCCCCCATTATTTTCTTTCTTTTTTGTTTCTTTTCGTGTATTATAAAACGGCCCAAGGGCTTTGTACTTCATTGAGCTGGAATGGAATAGCAATCTTGCGTCCGCCTCTTGTGTCACTGCTCTGTCTTCTCCTTCCTTCATCCTTCTAATTAGAGTAAATCATAACCCGTCCTACTATCTGCGCAAATCTTTACATGGTATCGAGAGAAATATGGCATCTCGGCAAGCCATCAGAAACCACATCAAATACAACCAACCCTTCTTTCATCTCTTCACAAGAACGCCTACCCTTACAAACCCTCACAAACCTCACAAATCCGTTTCGGTTGGAAATCGGTGACAAAAGTACCTTAGAAACGGAGGATCTTTAGTTAGGCCATGTTCCACGAGGCCTCGGGCACAGTAGATTGCTCAGCGGATGCCGCGAAACATCAAAAGCAGCCTCGGATGGAGGACCTTCGGGAACGGGGCTTCGCAACATCCGAGCCCAGGCTAACTTGATCTCCGAGACCGCGACCTCGGCCTCATCGCCGCCAAGAATGTCAAAAAGATCCTTTAGCCAGTAATCTTGGTGACGGTTGCCTCTGCCTCGCAAGGCTCTACTTGTAATATCAAAAGCTGCCTCCTCCGAGGCATCCAAAACAGTCAGGATCGTCAAACGAGGGACCCAGGGGGATGACCGAGACCACGCCGGGTCTCGGTGCCGGAAGATGGGGTGGCGGCGATCGACGCCACGGAAGGGCTGAGACCAACCTCATGGCCTTCTTAACCATGTGGGGCAATTACGGCGTTGTCATCCTCGGACGAGGACTCATCAATAATGTCCAAATGGGCCTTGCAGGCCTCCAGTCCTCGTGCTTTTCGCGTGGCCTCCTGACGGCTCCCGACCATGAGGGACCTCTCTTTTCTCGATTTCTTCTTCTTCTTCATCGCAGCTGCGTAATCCCCGATGCTTGTCACCCACTTGGCCTCAACCAACTTTCAGAGATAACTAGATATTCTTTTTCCCCTCATTAAAGATGCTAAGGTTGGCTATCACTAAGTCAGCCGACCTCCTTGGCGACTTCTCTCTCCTCACCGTAGCGTCGAACAATTCTTGCTCGCCACGTTCCCTATACTCGCCAGAGCCCCCAAATCCCGGCTCGACTTTTAAAAAGAACTTGTCCTTTCACCTTTTCGTGGAATCTGGATTCCATCCACTCATCTTAGCAAACTCCAGACGAGGAGTCATCGTGATCCAGTCAAGATTATGAGTGAAGGAAAAATGACTTTCACCGGCTCGCCGAGGACTTTATCATGACAACGCTAATACGCGGAGAGGAGACCAATTACACGATAGCATTAGGCTGAAGCCTAGTAAGCGGGACAGCCAAATCCCTCATCAGATGGTAAAGCTCTTGTGCGATGGGGAAACGAAGTCCACCTTTAAGGTGAACCTCGTAGACAAGAATGAAACCATCTGGGACTACATGCCCTCTCTGCGGGGCTCCTGAACCACCATCGAAGCGGACTCCGAATGTCATATCACTCTAATTTGCTCGAGGTCTTGGAGGGAGAGAGAGAAGGTTATTTCTCCTCCCGGAGCCGGGCAGCAGTAAAGCAAAAACTGGGGCTAAAAAGGAAGTTCGGAGCGCCAAGAAAAGGAAGAGAAGGAGGGAAAGAATAGAGACGAAAAGGGAATTTAAAGGAAATTTCAACGAGCGCCCTCGTTATGACTTTGCCACGCGTCAATACCCGTGACGCGGTGAACGTGGCTTGGACTGGGCTTCCCGGGCGACGTCACTTCAATCGATGCCGATTTAATACTCCGTAGAAAAATGAAATGACGGCGAAAGACAGGTCTCGAACTTGAAAAAAGACCTCGGATGCGGTTCTTGTCGGCAAAAGATGGAGGCCGCGAACTATCATAATAGAAGGATGCTCGTAAGGAGTGTCAAACGGCTGAGTCCTCGAATCATTTGACATGGGGGGCTCATGATGGGTCTCGGAACCCAATGCCCAAAATTACAATCGCAGGCCCAGAAAATCACAAGGGTAAGCTGGCCCAAGAAGGCCCACGAGCCCAACTAGGCCCAAATGATTAAGTTGGTTCCGAGCGCCCGCGGAACTAATCTAAGCAGTTAAGAATGGCACTGGTAGTCCGAGAGGACATTTTGACCCATGTGAGAACGAGGACGGCCAAGACGTTCTCATGCCCTCAGGATAAAAAGCCAAAATGGCCGAGGATGCCAACTCGGATGACTTGCACAGCACGCACTACCACGATTGATCAACGGCCTTTGACACGCCGTCGTCAGCAGCTGCACCCCCACACGTATTCGCAAGTGTGATAGGTGTCTGTCACACGCACACCTCATGAGTGTGGTGGTGGCAAAACAGGCGCTAGTGCCATGTGTCTCTCTCTAACGGCACTTTGTCCCTTATAAATACCCCTTTCAAGCTACTAGAAAGGATTCGGCATTTCATCCGAGCACACTTAGCAGGAGAACCCTCGAGAAAAGAAAATGCGAAAAGAAAGAGTTAAGGGAAGAAAAATAAGCTAAACTTCTCACATCAGTAATTATCTCATGGGCAATAACCCACAGTGTTCTCATTGTACTTTCGTTCACCGTAATGGTGAAACTTCTCGAACATCCGTCCGTTACGTGATTTTTACCCATTCTTGTACAACGGGGTTTTTCACGAAACGCGTCGCTCTCTTTGTGTCCCGTTTTACTATCTCATCAGCTCTTTCGTCTTTCTATTTACTTGTCACGCCCGTGATCCGTCCGTCCAAAAAGCGCACTGGATGCTCATACTTCGATACACGGACGACCGGAACTCGCGACGCGACAAATGGTAATAATAATCATAATAATAACAAATAAGGATAATAAATATATTAAATAAATAATAATAATAATAATAATAATAATAATAATAATAATAATAATAATAATAATAATAATAATAATAATAATAATAATAATCGGTAAACGAAAGAAGAGAGGAAAGAAAAGAAAGAAGAAAAAGAAAAAGAAGGAAAGAAAAAATGAAAGAAAGAAGATTGAAAAGAAAGAAAGAAGAGAGGAAGGAAGGTGAGAAGAAGAAAAAAAATAAAAGAAACAGCAGTGTTGATCGTTCATGTAAAAATGAGCTGCCAAAAATTTGGGCCATTTTCTTCTTTGAGCCAACCTACTACCGGCGTCCAAATCAAAATTTAACGTTTGTTCTTTTCTAATTTTAAAAGCAAAAAAAAAAAAAAAAACAAAGGTTTGTTTTTTAATTTCAAAGCAAAAAAATAAAAATAAAAATAAAAATGATGCATCTGTTAGATTGAATGCAATAACGCTCTTTTGTGGCACATAGCCTCTCAACGCAAAGATGTCTGTTATTGCCGTAGATGCCAAATGAAGACAAGTGGCAGCATCTTAAAATTCATTCCAAAAAAAATTAAAACAAGGTTTCTATTTGGATTATTTTTTAATCCAAAAAAAATAGTATAGCCAGCGGGAGTCGAGCGGCCCTATTTTATAGGCGTAAGGTATAACGGCTGTGTCGCACGCCTACTGCCCGTTGGATTTAATCCAATGGGCAGGGTTCCCCTTCCTCCCCCTTTTTATTTTTTCTTTTTTAATTTTGTTTTTTAATTTTCTCCCCCATTGGATTTAATCTAATGCCCGTTTTTTAATTTTATTTTATATTAATTTTTATTATTAAATTCTTTTATAAAATAAAAAATATTAAAAATATTTATTTATAATTTTTTAGATTCTATTACTATAATATATTTTAAAAATAAATTATTATAAAATTATATAATTATAAAATTATTATTTTATAAAATATATAAAATATAAATATAAATATAAATATAAATATTTAATAATAATAAAATTTTGATCTAATTTATAAATAAATTTATTTATATATTTAATTTTTATATAAATTTATATTTTATAAAAATAAGTAAAATATATATAAATGATAAAAATAAAAAGAAAAAAAGGATATTATATAAATTAAAATATAAAAAAAAAAGTAAAAAAGCAAAAAAATAAAAAAAAAAGGGGCGCCGTTAAATTGGAATCAGATAATTTTATTTTCCCTTAAAAAAAACAAGATCCTCCTTTTTTATCACCAAAAAAGGATCCTCCTTTTTTATCTATCACCATTAAATTATTAGCGCGCGCACGTTAAAATTTTAGTGTGCGGTGGTTCAGCCGAAACTTCCCAGGAAGCAGCATTCCCCCGCGGGACCCGGGGGGGTCCTTTTCCCTCTATCAGCCGTCGGATTAAAAAATCCGACGGCTTCTATTTTTTTATCATAAAAAATATAAATTTTTTATTTTAAATATTTTTTTATTTTTGATTATAAAAACATACATTTTAATATTTTTTATTTTAAATTTGATAATTTTTTTTTAAAAAGCGGCCGAATTTAATCCGATTTGGTGATGAAAAGAGGTTGCGTTTTTCCTCTGGGAGTAAGACCTCCTGAATCTTTCTTAAAAAAAAAAAGCCGTTGAATTTTAATCCAACGACTGATGGAAGGAGAAGAATGTCTTTCTCCATGGGGGAGAAGAATGTCTTTCTTCACGGGGGAGAAGGACCCCCCTAAATCTTCCTCGGCGGAACTCTCAATCTCGATCTCGGAGTAAGTACAAAACCAAACTTCGAAGGGAACACATTTTACCTTTGAAATTGCAAATGGCCAACAATGACAGAACCCAGCCGGTCATCGACGTCGAGGCACCGTTGCCGCTGCCAACTGGCGCGCCACAACTACCATCAGACGCCACAACTGGAGCTGCCCTACCACCACCATACGCAAACCCGCCAATACCGCAACGCACCATCCCACTAGCCTACTCTGGTCCCCCGAGGAGGAGAAGCAGCTGCCTCTGCTACTGCATGTGCTTCTTGTTCTCCCTCCTCCTCCTATTCCTCCTCCTCCTCCTCCTCCTCCTCGCTGTCACCAGCGTCCTTGTCGGAATATTCTTCATCTTTTACCACCCCAAGATCCCCAAGTACTACATAAACAGCGTGAGCATCCCCCACTTCGACCGCGCCGTTGACGCTTCCCTGGCAATGACCTTCGACGTCAACATCACGGCCTCGAACCCGAACACGAAGATCGGAATATACTACAAGGGTAGGAGCCATGTAAGCGTGTGGTACGCGGACACGGAGCTCTGCCGGGGATCGCTGCCGTTGTTCTACCAGGGCCACCGGAACACGACGGTGATGGAGGTCTCGCTGACGGGGAACGCCACTTCTCTTTTGAAGGCAGTCCAAAAGGAAAAGCGGCGGACGGGGAGCAAACCGTTGGTTAACATTAATGGGGTCTAAATGAAGAGATCTATATGGTGCCAAATCAAATTTGTTCGCATATATGGCTTTAAACAAGGTTAAGTGGTACTCCAAGCTATCTACATCCCTCATTACTTTTGGCTTCACCCAATCCAAAACCGTTATAACCTATTTACCAAATAAGATGATCAATCGGAATATATTGATGACATCATAGTGGATAGTAATTCTTTGACCCCATTCATTCTCCGTTAAGTCATATCTTAATCGAAAATTAAAGATCTATTAGATATTTCTTTAGGATTGAACTTGCAAAATCAGGCCTCATTTTATATGTTTTCTCTATGCACTTGACATTTTAGCCAAACCTTTGGTTGCAAACCCTTTTCCAATGGACCAAAAATGTAAAACTAAAGAAACTGAACCGTCCTGCAAGATCCTAGCATCTACCGAAGACACTCCTCTATCTAACATTCTCCTGTCCACATTTTGAGTCAATTCTGACCGCCACATGATTGTCAAGTACTACTTGAGTTGGGACAAGGTATATTATTCTCTTCCACTTCTAACGTAACTTCGAGCTTTTTGTGATGCAGATTGGGCTTCTCCCGACCATCCATCATCAACGAGGACATCTTCATTGGGGACTCTCTTATCTCCTCGAAGTGCAAGAAACAATCGCTGTTTCTCGCTCCTCCGGATATTCCATGGCTATAACTTGTCTCCGTTAATCTTACTTGAAATACCATATGTCATGGCCCGGCCTATGTCAAGTTGTGGCAGATATCCGCCAATCTTTTTTCATGAACGGACCAAGCATATTCATTGATTGTCATTTTCTTCTGTTATTTTATTCATTATGTGACCACTCATAATCAACTTGCTATGTTCACCAAGATTTTGCCCGCACACTGTTTGAAGATTCACTTATCCAAGTTGGGCATCATCAATATATATGCTCCACCTTGCAGGGGGTATTAGGAAATACAGTAATATGAGATATAGAAAATACAGCATAATAGGAAATACAACCTTGTATATATATATTTGTGTATTTTCTTACCATTTCTATTTTTCCCGTTATTTTACTTTCTCCCATTATTTTCTTTCTTTTTTGTTTCTTTTCATGTATTATAAAACAGCCCAAGGGCTTTGTACTTCATTGAGCTGGAATGGAATAGCAATCTTGTGTTCGCCTCTTGCGTCACTGCTCTGTCTTCTCCTTCCTTCGTCCTTCCAGTTCGTCGTCCTTTTCGTCTCTATCTCTGCGCAAATCTTTACATACAAACTACGTCCCATATCCTCCGTGAAGCTTCCACTCTTCCGCTTCTCCTCCCATATCCTCCGCCCGATTGTCAAGCTTAGAGGTGGGAGAAAGAGAAGAATTTATTACATGTTATTCAAATGCTTATTGATAGAATGTTCTTTAAAATGTTATACTAAAAGAATAAATTTCTATCCTTTGCCTTTGCTGGGAGGTTCCAATCATTTTGTCAATTCTCTCAAAAATTCAGTTTTATTGGGCTTTAATATTATCATCCCATAGGCGGTTCTCAAGCAGATTGATTGTATGCTTCAGCGCTTCTTATAACATGGTATGATTGACCCTAAATTTTCAGCCGTTATAGCTTGGGTAGATGTTTGCAAAAGTAAAGATAGGGATGATCTTTGCATCAAGGATAGTTGTGCGTAGAACAAGGCCATTTTAACTTGGCTGCTCTAGAAGCTCTTCCATGAGGTATCCTCCTCTATTTGGATAATCTAGATTGAAAGGTATTGTATTAGAGATAGACATATTTAAACTCTCAAATTTTATCAATTGACAATGTGGAGTTATAGAAAGATAATGAATTTTCACCATTACGTCAATCTGTTTATTCGTCACAAGATTGGTAATGAGATGGGCACATTTCTTTAGCTTGCAAGTTAGCACCCAGATAGGTCATTCACATGTCTCTAATTTAGTCATACTATTCTTGGTGCCAGTCTGTTTAGGACTCCAACGTTACTAGCATTATTTTTTATTCTCGATGGTGTTAGCCCCACCCCACGCGTGTATCGAAGTTGGCTTCGTTATCTCATAGTCTGACTTCAGTCCATCCTCTAATACCCTTGATTTGATAATTTGAACTCTCAAATCCAATTGCGTTTATGCCACATAAAATGCTGACATCTCCGAGTGAGCATAAAATCAAACCACAAAGGGTAACCGATACCTTTGCAATTAAAAATGGCCAATAATAACAGAACCCATCTGGTCTTCGACGTCAAGGCACCGTTGCCGCTGCAAACCGGCGCGCCACAACTACCATCAGACGCCATCGAATCAGAAAAAGGCGATCCAGCTGCCCTACTACCACCATACGCATACCCACTGCACCGCAACGCACCACCCGACTAGCCGACTCTGGGCCCCCGGAGAGGAGAAGCAGCTGCTTCTGCCGCTGCATGTGCTTCGTCTTCTCCCTCCTCCTCCTCCCACCATACGCATAATTGTAAAACTTTTTTGTAATATTTTATCATAATATCCAAAATATTAAACTACGAAAAAATGTAGAAAATCTACTCAATACAACTAAAAACAATCTTGCTCAACTAAAGAGAAAGAGAAAGGAGAAAGAAAATAAGCATAATTACAATACAAGTGATTGCAATCGAGGGGATAAATGAGAAGAATGGGCGCACGAAAGAGAAAAAGACTGAGTTGTGCAACAAAGAAACAACCAGAAAGTGAAATTGATTTTAATGAAGTATTGACATCCATTATATTTGAAACAAATTTGATGCATTCTGGATCTAAATTTGAATAGATTTGAGTTAAATAGTTCGTCGAGTTTCAATATCCGTTTGCTGAACTTTGGGTCCTACACACTACAATTTCAAACTTGAAGTCAGGTGATGATGGGATTTAATCCAACCGAAAATATTTCGACGCTCAAATCAGTAATCGACCTTCTAAAATAGAAAAGTGGATGCAAGGGATGCAGAAATGGATGCAAGGAGTGTGTTTATTAGCGAGAGTGCTCTTGTAGGAGTCGCTTTATAGCTACTCGTGAGGAGCAGTTTCTCTAAGTACCGACTTTACTATAAACTAGTAGCAGAGAGAGTGAGTGTAAGATATTCAAGAGAGTATGAGAGTTTCTAAGAGTTTGAGTATGTTCGAGGGCGTTCTATAGTCAATTGAGTACGTGATTGAAACCATGCCACGAGGAATGAGCTTCCATGGCCTTTTATAGCAATGGCTCTAGGTTGCTTTCCTTAGACAGCGAGATTAGATGCCTGCCTTCTAAATGAATCGTTACCTTTCTTGCATAGGTGTCATCGTCATCCCTAATTGTAGCGGTCAAGAAGGTTAACCTCCTTCCTTCTGTGATTAGTAATCATTAGGGTTTCCTACGGAGTGTGCGTGGATTCTGGCGCCTTCCTCCCGAGTTGCGCATTGATTCTGGAAGTGTTCGTCATAGTGAATATTGCCTTTTTGGGAATGCTAAAAATTAGGGTAGATGATTGTTGTGAATTAAAGACGGATATGTAGGCCAATCTAAACGTGGGCCGCGTTCTTCATGGGTCGTTGTTGGCCTGCTTTCCATTTTCCTAGACTTTTGACCGTCTTGGGCATAGATGTTGATCTCGGGCCTTAATCGGCCCATTTGTTTTTATCCTGTCAACGGCAGCGTTGACCTTTCAGGTAAAAATAAGCTACCAAAATTTGGGCCATTTTCCTCTTTGGGCCAACTTGCTACCGGCATCCGAATCAAAATTTAATGTTTGTTCTTTTCTAATTTTAAAAGCAAAAAAAAAAATAAAGGTTTGTTTTTAATTTTAAAGAAAAAAAATAAAAATAAAAATGATGCATCTGTTAAATTGAATGCACTAACGCTTTTTGTGGCACATAGCCCCTCAACCCAAAGATGTCTGTTATTGCCGTGGATGCCAAATGAAGACAAGTGGCAGCATCTTAAAATCCATTCCAAAAAAAAATTAAAACAAGGTTTCTATTTAGATTATTTTTTAATCCAAAAAAAAAATAGTATAGCGAGCAAGAGTCGAGGGGCCTTGTGCCACACGCCCACTGTCCATTGGATTTAATCTAATGGGCAGGGTTCCCCTTCCTCCCCTTTTTTATTTTTTATTATTTTTTTCTTTTTTAATTTTTTTTTTTATTTTCTCCTCCATTGGATTTAATCCAATGCCCGTTTTTTAATTTTATTTTATATTAATTTTTATTATTAATTTTTTTTATAAAATAAAAAAATATTAACAAAATATTTATTTATAATTTTTTAGATTCTATTAATATAATATATTTTAAAAAATAAATTATTATAAACTTATTATTTTATATTTTAAATTATATAATTATAAAATTATTATTTTATAAAATATAAATATAAATATAAATATAAATATTTAATAATAATAAAATTTTGATCTAATTTATAAATAAATTTATTTATATATTTAATTTTTATATAAATTTATATTTTATAAAAATAAATAAAATATATATAAATAATAAAGATAAAAAGAAAAAAAGTATTATATAAATTAAAATATGAAAAAAAAGTAAAAAAATAAAAATAAAAAAAAGGGGAGGCCGATTGTGATCGGGGGACGTCCTTCGCCCATTAAGAGAAGGATTGTTCTTCTCTTAATCTGGGCCGTCGGATGCGAATCCGACGGCCCACGCATTTTGGATGAATGTTATAATGTGGGCCGTCCGATTTTAAATTTGATCAGATGGATTGAGATTAAATATCGCGGTAATAAATCTTGTCCGTCCAACGCTCAAGATCCAATGGCTACAATTTTAGTGCACAGTAACCTAATATTTTCAAATGACGAAAAACGACCGCCATTTTCGTTTTCTTCGTCTCCTTTCCTCTCCTCTTCGATCTGAATGTTCATTTTGCTTTTCAAATCTCCTCTCCTCTCCAGCTTTTCAAACCTGTTCTCCACCCTAAATCGGACCCATTCGTTATTTAAGGAGGAGGTTGGTGTTAAGAAGAGGGGAAGGAGCCGCCGTGGTGAAACCCTAGCTGTCGAATTTTCGACAAAAAATACAGTCCGTTTCAACTTAACCTCTTCCGTATTGATGAGAGGCAACAAGTAACATCTGATTTTCTAGTTTTATTTATAATATTAAAATTATTATATATTTAATTACTATAAAAAATAATTATATAATAAATTTTTTTAAAAAAAATTATATTTTGAGAAATCAGGTTCAACACTTGATAAGTGCTTATGGCATACTCATGCGTGTTTCTTGTAGAAGTTTGGAACTTGAGGGACACGTATGGGGCATTTGTACATAGTTCAAGCAGAATAGATAGAGTCTAATATAAAGCTTATGCGTGCCTGTGCCTATGTCTATGCATAGCAATTAACATACGTCTAACCGGTGCTCGTACGCCAATTTCGATATTTGAATCCCTTTTGGCCATATTTAGCCATTCACAATTGAAAAAGGGAGCGAAGAGAAAGGAAGAGAATAATAGAAGGAAAGAAAGAAGATAAAGAAGGTAAATGAATGTGATTTTAAAGCTATTTCATGACATATATGGTAAATTGTTAAATTAAAACAAGTATATTTAAACATGTTATTTGGTTTATTTTTGTAATCATTCAATTCCTTTTAATTCTTGTTGTTATATTCATATTTATTTTATTGAATATTTTAAAATTTTTTGTTGGTTTCCAATGAAGGAAGATTCAGAAGCCATTGTTGACAAATAATCATTCCTAACAATCCTTTCTTTACAAATAAGGACTTGGTCTCGTGAATTCTAGAGGCATTCTGTCTGACAGAGTTCCAGCTCCCTCCACGCATGGAAGAGAGTCTTTCAAGCATTACTCACCTTAGAACTAAGGAGCTTAGTAGCTCCTTAACTGCATTAAGCTTGCAACAAACCTAAATATGGGGAAACCTTAACCCTGCAAACTCCAAAGGCTCCTTGACAGAAACAGAGAATTGAGAACGGGAAGAAATAAAATTATTGAATTTAAACATCCCTCGCTTGAAAATTGGCTTACCCCCTTTTGAGAAAATGCAATTGAGAGTGATCAGAAATACACAAATTGAGTTAACAGGGCAATTGAACTTGGCCACCTGACCAACCTTTTGCCGTTCACTAAAATCTAATTCAGCTTTTGCATAGACGAAGCATAAACATCCCTCCAATTTCTCTAGGTGAAGAAACACTCCTTGCAAGTGAGATCGCCTGGCACAACTAAGGATGCGTATCACGGCCATGTGTCTTACTCGATCTGAAATCAAAATATATCATAATCAGATTTTAATCAAAAACTATAATTAAATGTTTAATCAATTGATTTAATTATAAATCAAACAGTGGGACATGATCTTATAACAAATACCATTAAATAGTCCGATAACAAATATGGCGAAATCCAAAATCAAAAGGCCGCATCTGAAAGTGGCTTCAATAACTCATCCCTTGATTAACTAATAACCATATGTATAAAGAAGTATCGTCTAACTTGATAATGAAATGTCCAACATTCTTACTAAAATATAAATTAAAGGCACTCAGCCAAATACAGATGTTCCAAAACCGAAATAATCAACTTTTGATCAAACAATTAAAATACAACTAAAATACCCTAATAGCTATTTCTTTCAAAAAGCTCTTCCAATGTCTGAAATTTTTACAAATATATCGAGTCTACTAATCTAAAAGATTGGCAAAAAATAATAAGAGTGAGCCTAATATTTAACAAAATATATAAAATTATATATAAGGATATAGCAACAAATATATAAAGAACAATATCTATGATCAAAGATCGAAATGCAAAAAATGTCGAAATAACTATAAAACAGGCAAAATTGTGTGATTCTATAAGAATTAAGGATTGGCGATAAATTCACAAATAATGGTCAAATATTAAAGTCCGAACTATCATTATTTTCATATAGTCAAAGATTATACACCATTATTTATAACCCGTTGGTGGATTGGGTACACATTATTCCTTATAGTCAGGTCAACAATTACTTTTTGACTCGTGAATGTTAAATCTTATTTTTGATTTGTAAACAATATATTAGAACATATCTGAATATATTAAATTGAAAACTCTACGCCAAAATAAAAATATACAATTTTTTTCAAATTTAAAAAATAATTCATTTTTATCAAAATTAAAGTAAAATTTTTACTATAATACTTGTAAATAAAGACATACGAGAATAAATGTTCAAAAATTTCAAGATTTCAATAAAACATGCATAAATTTAAAACATAAGCCTTAAAAATCTTAGGGAACGAGAACAAAAGCTAACATGCATGTGACATATAATCAAAGGAAGTAAGCAATTTTTACACGTATGAGCATTTAAACAAAAAAAATATTTGAAAATTTTAGAAAAACATTTAGTAACAACAGAAAAAATAGACCTAGATGCATTTGTCTTCTCTTAAAATTACCAAAGAATTGATCAGATTTATCAAAAATTAATTTGGATTCAATTTCTCCTCATTTTTCTATCTTTTCTCTCTTTATCTCTTTTCTTTCTCTATCTCTCCTAAAAATCCGTAAGAAATGAGTTAAAATTGATCAGAACCTATAATAGACTAGTGTATATATGCTAGTCGGGCACACGTCAAACATAAATACTTCTTTAAGTCTGCGCATGAGTGCCTAACAGGCGTGCTTCAGACGCTACTATTTTGGATTAAATACGTACAAGTAACTCTCATATACACCTCAAATACAACAATTCTATTTGAAACACACTTATACGTGGCATAGGCACACATTAGGTGCCCCACTATGATCCAACACTTAAATTTACCGAATTCAACATTATTTGACAAATTTTAAAGTTTAAATCTTATAATGTAGCTATCAAATAAATTACTCGCATGAACATCTAAGAGGCCACCAATAATGTCAGATTTATTTATGAGGCGGTAAAGTCTCCAGCACCACCAATTGTCAAGCTTTAGTAGTTTGTATACCTTCTAAGATGGGGCATAACAGGCGGTGGACTGAGACATCATTAGCACCATATGTAAAGGAATAACAACCTTAAGAGCGGTCAATCTGAGACTCAATCTCAAAATAGAAAATCTTATTTCCCACAGAGTTAATCCAAAGATCAACTTTTATAGGGATCAAACCCACCATATGCGGCCATTTCTGTTAAGCAGTTGGTTTGTTTCCTATTGTCAAGAGTCTGCAATCTTAGTAGCCATCGAGATAACATTACATGATCGAACCTTAGTTTCAATCAAGGCCCACACCTGGAGTCCGTAAAGTCCAATCAACTACATCACCTCCTTTACTCCTTTACTTTATGAGGGAGGTTAAGTCGCCTGATGTTTCAACAAACAACATTAATTCTTTGGCGCCATTCAAATGGTCTAGTCTTTTAGGCCCCTTATAGACGTAACCATTCCTCTTTTACGAAGTCAAAGCATCTGACTTGGAAGCGATAGGTCCTGTCTTCAATGGAGTGGCCTCCTTACCTTCCGTCTATATGAGACGTAGAATAGTGGATGCAACTGGATCCAAGCCCAAGTCCCTACAAACGAGCCATCATTAACCACCAAGGCTGTATCCTCACCACCAATGGCTAACGACACCTCCATTAACGGTCCTCCAACGGATCCAAGGCTGCAAACTTATTGGCAATAGGAAGAATCACCTTACCGGAAAGGATCTACTTTGGAAATGGAAATAGGAAGAATCACCTTACCGGAAAGGATCTACTCTGGACATGGAAACAGGAAGAATCCCCACACTGGAAAGGGTCTACTCTGAACATGATGGAGCCCCAACATGAGCCTCAATAGGGGCCTTTGCTTCTTACTAAAAGGCAGGGATGGAAGAACGCTTTTGGGCCTTCCCTCGCTTCTTACTAAATGGCTTAGTACCCTGCGGATCTCTCCCCTCAGTGCTAGAGACAAGGCCCTCTACTTTGTCAGATTTATCACTCTAATGGCAAAACTATTAGGAAATACATCATAATTACTGTAGATATTTTTTTATAACTGATTTTTATTCTTTTATTCCTTTTGCAGGCAAGTTATTAGTGTTTTATTAATTAGCTGTGGTTTTATTCTTTTATTCCTTTTGTAAATAAGCTGTTAGTTTTTTCGTTAATTAGGTGAGATGTGTGTTACGACGACAGTTATTAGGAAATATTGCTTTTTATTATTATTTAAAGAGGCGTGAGTTTTGTCAGGCGGAGCAATTAATGAAAGCCGGCAAGTGATTTGCCAATCTCTGCCTTCGTCTTGTCATTATTCGTCCTTCTTCTTCTTCTTCGTCATTTTTGCATTGCCTCCTTCTCATTGTTACAATACTCTTTGTTTTCTTACGCAAACAATCTACACTTGGAGCACAAAATTGGTTTCCACGAGTATTCAACTCGTTTTCCACAATTTCCTCCTCCCTTGACATTGGGTCCGATCCAACAACAATATTTAAAAAATGGGGAAAGCAGCATTGACCCCCACATCAACACAAATATGAGCAAAACCGATCCTCGCTAGCAATTTCGTATGAGAATCTGTAAAAAGAGGGGTACCCATCGCACTAGTAGCGTAACTGAAGCCTTATGAAGTCTAGAATTCCAGAGGTATGTTAAAGAAATTGACCCAAATAGGGATCCCACAATGCTCACCCATCGCCAAGGGCATTCCCCTAAGCTTTCAGGAAGATGGGTTCTCCCGCAAAAGAATAAGCACCGCCCTCACATAACTTCCTTATGTGAAGTTATGAAGAAAAAAATTCATTTGAGTCCACCACATTCTCTTAGCAGGAGCCTCCGCTACTAGAAAAGCAAGTTCCCTTCCAATGAAGAAATCCACCAAGGTGGATTCGCACATCTTGGAACCCTTATCCATCACAGAGGCTGGCAGCCTAACAGTCGATCGGTAACCAACGAAGGACGGACAGTAGACCTTTCAGAGGGACTTTCCGTAGGGGAAGAGAGCCCACAACAATATTAGTCCAGCTACGATTTGAGGAGGAGATGTTTTTGACCAGTGATACTGACCTGTTTCCCAGTGTCCCCACCAGACAAGATGTCCGCTGCAGTGATCGGTGGAATAAGACAAGGAATTCAGAATATTACCTCTAAAGCCAAACCCGTCACTGCCAAATAAGACATTGTTTAGCACATCCCTTGCAACACTGAACCTCAATGCTTTTGGATATTACGGCTTCGACCCCGAAAGACAAATCAGACAATCTAACCGACGGAACCAATCCATCTTCTACTTTGAATTATTCAGATAACCAAATCAGCTCACCAAGGAAAGAAAAGCAGAGAGAATTCACCGGAGGCGAAGAGGCCACGAGAATTAGGAGGGAAAACAGATGGAGCAATAGGGAGAGGAGAAGGAGAGCAGGACGACAAGGTTACAGGCCCTACCGACAGCGGAGAACGGCGGAAGAGAGAGGAATGGGGGTGGTTCCGGCCATGAGGCCGGCAACAGAGGGCTGACATGGTTCGAGTGCTGAAGGAGGGAGGACGATAATCGAGAGAGCTGAGGGTCTTCACTGCAGGCCATTAGTCAATATTTTTGTTATTATATTAATATTTTATTTAATAAAAATATCTATATATTATATTATTTTAATATATTAAATATCAATGATTGAATTTATAAATAATCCAGTAATTGCGAAGGTCACGCGTAGCAGAACAAATGCCACCTTGGTTTTCTTGCACGTCCCAAGAAGGAAAGAAGGGAAAACGGACTCCGAAAAAGCGAAGTAATCAGCAGTAAACGCAGCAGAGAAAGGGCTCAAATCGGGGCCGAGATTGGAACGAAGTATCAAAACCGACGGAGCCCCTCCACAGATCTATCTCTGCAAAACCCTGGCAGCCGTAAAACACCAACACTCCCAGTGAAATCTCCCTTCATACTTGGAGTTGGAGAAGGGTGCAAAATGTCTGAATCAGGGGCAGCAGCTGTACCTAGTGAAACAGGAACAGGAGGAGGGGAGACGTCCCTTAAAGATCAGGGCAATGAGTTTTTCAAAGCCGGTAACTACCTTAAAGCCGCTGCCCTCTATACTCAAGCCATTAAGAAAGACCCCAACAACCCTACCCTCTATAGGTAATCCCTAACTCCTTTGAAGAAAACTTTTCTTTACAATTGGAAGTATCAAAATCAGGCAGAATTTCCGTTTGACATACGATATTCCATTCTTATATAGCTTCACAATTAATGGGGGGATGTGATTTTTGCATACCCAGATTTAGTGACGAAATATTTCAAATTTTCGGTTGTTTGTTGAACTTCATCATTTGGCCTTTGATTGTTCTTTTGTAACTAGCAAACTTGAGAAATATTAGTGATTATTGGAGCTCTTAGAGATAGCTTGATTATGCCATATTAGGGTAAAACTGAAGAAGTTGAGGAGGGGGGGGGAATTCATTTGCAAATGTGTGGATGTTGAACTCGTTTCCCTCGATATTTTCCATTTCTCTCAAGTTTATAGGCTACAATCACCACCAATTGACGGTCTTACCACCTTGTGGTTGTAATAATATTAGTTGGCTATTGCTTCTGAGCTGATAATTTGGAACAAATGTAATGATTTCAAGCCTGTACATGGGAGCACTTCTTTATTTATAGATGGGACCAGATCTGCTAGTTGCCAATGTACTCGGTATGCTCTATGATTTAGTGTGTGATAATTGAGCAGAGATGGTGATCAGTATGATTAGAATTGGTAAATTGCTATGCATGCTTTGTCTCAATCCAGGCTATGACATGATTTATACAAGTTTAGGTCTTTGGAATTGCTTCTCTGCTTCATAAGCTCAAGCTAGGCCAAATGCATTTCGATAAAAAATAATGCTCAGCTTCTCATCAAGCTAGAATGAGCTTTTGAGTTGTTTTGAGAAAAGCAGTGATTCAGAAACCCTCTAAGAAGCTTATTTAAGAAGCTGAAACTAAAATTTGATGAGATCTATGATCTTAAAAGAATATTCTAGTATATCTATTCAGCAACACTTCTGGAAAGCTCTGCTCAAACAGCACTTTAGATAAGATCCTTCTGTGCCAAGCAGGCTCTTTATCTCTTCAATTATATCCTATGAAGCACGGGCACTCTTTCGGGCTTAACGTGTCAGTGTCTGACACATATTGGACACGTTGGGACATGTGTCGGACACGTGTCCCAAGCTATTAATTTATTATTTTTTTATTTTGACATACTCCGGACATGCTCTGGACACATTTGGACACACTCCGGACACGTCCGACATGTTTCGGAGTCACGCCGTCTTGCACAAAGAGCGGGAGAGAGAAAGAGTTACAGTGAGGGAAACGATTTGGATGGAAGTTAGGGTTTCTGTCTTTGTAGAGAGAGAGAACGATGGCCAAAGGAGGCATTCAGGGGACTCAGGCCGTAGCACAAAAGGAAAACAGAGATAGCAGACGAACGAGTGACAAGCTTGCAGAAGGAAGATGGAGATGGAGGGAGACGAAGAATGCTCACACTGTTCTCTCTCTCTCTCTCTCTCTCTCTCTCTCTCTCTCCTCGTTCGTCTACTGTGGCTAGGGTTTTCATTTATTTTGTGGGATTTGGGGGATGCACCGTAGTCGTTGGATTTAAAACAAATCCAATGGCTGTGATTTTGAGCTTTAAAATTTTTAAAAATAAAACTATTTTTTATTTAAAACAAAAAATAAAACAGGGGTTATTTCTTTTTTCCTTTTTTCTTTCTTTTTTTTTCTTTTTTTCTTTCTCACCCTTATTTAAATTTATTTAACCCTCTTTTTTATTTTTTATTTTTTATATTTATCATTTATATATATTTTAATTATTCTTATAAGATATAAACTAATGTAAAAATTAAATATATAAATAAATTTATTTATAAATTAGATTAAATTTTTATTATTTATTAAATACTTATATTTATATTTTATAAATTTATGAAATCATAATGTTATAATTACACATTTTAAAATATTCATATACAAGTAGGATTATATTTTATAAATTTATAAAATAATAATTTATAGTAATCTATTGTTAAAATATTATTATATAAGGAGGATTATTAAAATACTATTATGTTAATAGGATCTAAAAATTTAAAAAAATATTTTCTTATTTTATAAAAAATTAAAATTAAAAATATAATATAAAATAAATATTAAAAAAAAAACAAGTTAAAAATAGTGTTCATTAATTGAAAAATAGTGTTCATTAATTGAAAAATTATAGACCATAATTTTAATTTACGTATCCCCAACGTGTCGTATTCTTAATTTTTAAAAAATAGCGTATTAGCGTGTCGGTGTTGTGTTGTGTCCGTATCCCGTGTTAGTGTTCATGCTTCTTAGATTATATCCAGAATCAACAAAAATATATTAGGAGATGTTTCATGGAGTTCAAACTGTCAGTTTCACATGCTGGTTATAGTATTAGCAAAGGCTTAAGCCCATGTGTGTGAGTAGTAACTTCTTAAGTTTAATGGTCTAATATCTTCTGTTCTATTGTCACTGATTAATTTTCAGTACCGTTAATTTAACCAAGTGTAACTTCTTGATTATATTGTGTGCTTGAATCTGCTGACTCGTGTTTGCTACTCCTTCTCAAGTAGGTTTCTGTATTTGCATTTGCTTCTTCCTCTCCCAAATATCAACAAATAATATAAATTCAAATTATAATTTTTTGTGTGGAATGCTTGAGTGCCAAACATTTGCTAGCTTCTGTTTGAGGAAGGAGAAATAACCAGAATACTTTTCTGTTGGTTGCATGGCTGTCAAATGCTATAATTCTGTGAGTTGATGTTTGATGACATTTATATACTAATGTTTCTCTTCTTTTGAATTGTTGCATTATTTATCAGCAATCGTGCTGCAGCTTTCCTTCATCTAGTCAAACTCAATAAAGCACTAGCTGATGCTGATATGACAATTACATTGAATCCAAACTGGGAGAAGGTATGCCATCTTTACACTTTTTGACTTGATATTGCATATGTTTTTAAAGGATTCATTTTTCTTTCTTTAGGGATATTTCAGGAAAGGTTGTGTCTTAGAGGCTATGGGGCAATATGATGAGGTATATTCCATTTGTAATATTACTGATTTTTGTTAGATGCCCTTGATAAGCATGTTTTGATTCAGCCGTTTATATTTTCTTTGTTTTGCTCATTGTAGGCTTTAACAGCGTTTCAAGTGGCTCTGAAATATAATCCACAAAGTATTGAGGTATCGAAGAAAATCAAGAGAATTGCTCAATCAGCCAGAGATAAAAAGCGAGCAGAAGAAGTAGAGAACATGAGATCTAATGTTGATTTGGCAAAGCAATTGACTACAATGAAGTCTGAATTTGTGAGTGGAGCTTGTTTCTAGCAAACATGTTTTGGTGTGTGTGCAGCCACAAAGCTTTTTAGGCCATTGTTAACATCAAGGGTTTAACAGCTTATGAATAATAGAACTTGAAGTCGAATGAAGTTCATTGTTAATCATTGTGTTTGTATGCCCAGAATTCTTAACATTCTGCATGGCTGGGTGCTGATTAATAGGTTGATTTCACTTTTCCTTTCATTATAAATTGAAGGAAGTTTGCAATGATGAAGTGTAAGATTCTCATGAGCATCAGAAGCTATGATGTGCTGATGTATATGTTGGTAATGATATTGAGGGTGCTTTGCTATTCCATGAAGAATCACTTATTCATCACCATATTTCCTTGAATTCAAGCATCCCAAGAAATAAAATCTCAATATCAAAGAATGAACCTGGTGGAGACCGTATGCCCTTCTTCAAAAGAACTCTTCGAACTAAGTTTAATGAAAGCTTAGTGTAGTGCCCCATATCCCTTTTCCCTAGTGGTTGGAATTTGTGAAAGTAGGCTCATTTGTAATTGATTTTTCTAATGAGTTTCCTATGTCAGTTTTTTTGACATGATGTTTTAAGAGTGGAAAAAGGTGGAGCAATCTGCATTGTAGGGTTTGTGGAGGCTAAAATGTACACAATATTGCTAAGAAGCTATATTATGTGATTTGAACCAATGACCTCTATGCCCAAACAGAGAAATCTCACCATTGTGTTAAGGAATATAATATTGAAATTATTGTCATATAACTAACCTTGTGTTTATCATGAGTAATTTGATAATGTTAATACAAGCAAATTGTTTCCTAAATCGTAATCTCATTGAGTTCCTTAGTGGCAATCCTTGGAAAGACCGATCTATAATTATTTTCCTGTTGTTTCTCTCAGTTTTCCTCCACAATTATTTACGTGTGAATATATTGAGATGGTTTTCTAAGTGTTTTTGACTTGTGTAATGCTGGTAAGAGATTAATGTTCCATTGTTGCTGTTGTTTGGAAATCAAATAGTCTCTGAAGCAGGAGGATTTCTCATAAGCCTTGTCTTTGCAGTCTGAAAAGTATGGAGCAGAGGAATGTTGGAGAGAGATGTTTTCTTTCCTTGTTGAAACCATGGAGACTGCTGTAAAGTCATGGCATGAAACTGCTAAAGTTGATCCTAGAGTCTACTTCCTTCTTGATGAAAAAAACACCAATACAAACAAATATGCTCCAGTTGTTAATATTGACAAGGTATATTTCTCAGCACTATGTTCTTCTCAACTTTGTGATTGGGCATTTGAAACTAGCCATATTTAATACTATGTTGCCATGCTATATATGTCCTAAGCTATTTCCTTTATATGAATTGAGCATCCAGTTTCTTGTATAATTTTAAGCAATTCTTCATGTAGAATCTTTTGCACTCGGGAGGTTACATCCTTTTTCTTCCATTAATGGTCATCATTTTTGCTATGCCAGGCATTTGAATCACCCCATACGCACAGCAGTTGCTTCTCATTTCTCCGGCAGTATGCACTCGACTCTTTCTCAAGAGCTGCCTGCTTGATTGCTCCCAAAAGCGTTATATCGTACCCTCAGGTACTTTAACATGTTCATTCATTGTGGAATAGGCATGCCTTGTGGACAGATGCATTTGTTTTTAGTTTACTTCAAAGCATTTATTATCTAGTTTTCTGTAACAGGTGTTGATTTCAGATGATCTACTATTTTGTGTTTAGATGAGTGAGATTTTGTTATCAGAGCATAGATTATTATCTGGTTAATAATAGTGCATTGTCAAGACAGCTAATTGCTTCCAATTATAATGCTTAGTAATGTCCATGCTTGCATTCATGCATCATGGTGGCATTTGCAATTAGCAATTGGCAATTTGCATTTTATACATTGGTTGATTTGTAATATCGTAGGATGATTTTAGCTTAGTCTTGTTTATGTTGTTTTCATGAAGAACTCAACTTGCATTGCATTTCATCTAATCCCTTATTTTCTGTAACTTGGTCTGTCTTAAGTCCTAAAGCTTTTTTGCAGCTATGATTGATATATCCACCGTAAGGTTAGAAATTGAATAACAATCTGCAATTGCTTTTAGATTTTGAAATAATCATTGGTCAATTTGACTTTCTTTTCGCAAGGTTTGGTAACCAAGAGGATTATGCAACATTATCTGACAAGAAGTGTGTTGCACTTTAATTCTCCCAAGGACATGCAAGAATTATATTAGAATCTATGTTGTTAAAGGCGCACCTCAAGTACAAGTGGTGCACCTAGGCTCGGGACTCAAAGCCTAGCACCTCAATATATCTAGGCAAGACTCATTTCAAAAGCACACCCATTTTTTGTGGCTTATAGTGCACATCTCATAGAACTTTTTCAAAATTTTTTTTTTCTTTTTAAAATTAGAATTATATTTGATTGTTACTTCTAATACTAATTTAATGTTTGTGAAATGAGGATTGATAAAATAATGAGTTGGTTGATTAGGAAAATAGGTGGAGATTATAATGAATTTTCATTCGGAGATGATTCTTTGATAAAAAGTTATGTACTTAAAGTTATTAGAATAAATGGAGCCTGGCCTACACATCACACTAATTTGAGAAAAAGTGTGAACCTTGAATAAGATGTGTCTTTAGAGCTACTCTATTGGACTTTGTGAATCATGAAGATTCTAAATTAAAGAGACATATAATGATAAAGTTATCATTCAAACCTCTAAGCCTTGAATAAGATGTGTCTCTAGAGCTACTCTATTGGACCTTGTGAATCATGAAGATTCTAAATTAAAAAGACATATAATGATAAAGTTATCATTCAAACCTCTAAGCTAATGAATGAAAAGCATATGAACTTTTGTATGATGATGAAGATGAATATTACTCTTTGATGAGTATTTTATGGACAATATTTTAAATTTATTAATGAATTTTATTATTCTTGTGTGTTTATGGTGGCCTATGCTTACTAATTATTATTTGTCATGTTGTTAGTTGAACTATAGTTTAAGGTTGTTATCAAAAATATTTTTGATATTTCTATTTTTAGTTCTAATAATTGAAATTTCTTGCAAGAATATCCATATACATATTTCATATCTTGTATACATATTTCATGTATGGGTGACTCGCTTTCATCAAGCCTGCACATTTATCTTGCATCTCGGCCCTAAGGGTCCTTTGCATCTTGATGCACCTCATGTCTTTAACAACACTATCTGAATGAAAGCAGCATCAAAGCATTCATAGTGTGATACTGTGATCAGAAAGTTCAAAGCATGAGACATATTTCCATGCCTGCTCATGCTACGTTGATCTGTCTCATGGTAAAAAGAAGTATGATTACACCACAAAAAGATTTTCAAATTGAGAAATACTTCCAATTATGCATTCATAAGAGTCAAAATAACCCTAAGCAAGAGGAAAAAAAAATGGATATTGATGGCTGACACTACTGTTGCTATGCAATATCATTGAGTGGTCTAATGAATAAAAAGCTCAAAAATATTCAGAGACATACTGAAAGAAAGTTGTATATCGAGGCTGACAGAACTATTGCTGCATGGTAGTTGCTTTTCCTTGAACAATCTTATGGAGTAAAATTCCAGCATTCTTTGTTTTCCATTAGGCATAAAGCATTGTGGGTGCTCAATTCTACTTGGAGGTAAAACCCTCAAATGCATTGGGAGTTCATGCATTGTATTCTTGTGTTCTATGATAAGAAGACACACAACGTGACTACAACTTAGATTATGAAAGGAACGTTGTTTCATGTGGGAAATGAAAAGAGGGAACTGAAGCAGGTGGATCAGTATTTCTTAAATCACATTCACAATATTAGTTCTTATAATTTTGCGTAGTTGCACTTTCTTAAGTTAATTCATATAGTTTATCACACGTATCTTTAATATGCTCAGCAGGTAGAAATTTTTTTTTTTTTTTTTTTGGGGGGGGGGGTTGTTTGGGCTGGTGGAAGAGGGTGGGTTGTCTAAGTGAAATCTAATTGCTTATCTAAAAAGCTGTTAGGTGTGTATATGATAGCTTGTTAATTATTGATGAAGCACAATCCTGGAGTCAACCTCCTCACAAAAGTATTGATAACTTTCCAGTATTAAATATAGAAGAGGAGTCTTAATATGATGGTAGAGTTTTTATTATATGACTTGATAGTTATAAATTCAAAATGTAGAAACGATTTCTTGCATAATATAAGATAACGTATTCAATAAACCCGAAGTGATCCAACATATTCCTAGACCAAGTGCATTGTAAGAGTTTCGTATACGGAACTGTCATTTTCTTGTACTGAGTGTCAAGGTGAATGCAATGTAACAATAAAGAAGGATCAAGTACATGTCTTTTTTTCAGGCCTGGTAATATGAGAAAGAAAGTCGAGCATCTTTTGCATGCTTTTCATCCACAGGTAACCATCTTTTTTTTTTATATAAAAATAAAACCTGTGATAAATAAAAGGTTTATATATGTGATGTGAAGCCTCTAGTGTCTTATTCTAGTACCCAACAAGGTCGGTCCAGCTGATGTCAAATTTCTGCTTTCAATGCATTTTCAGGTGTGGCAAGGTCAAGGATTTAGAAAATGGAAATATGGGCAGAACGATGGTTTCTTTGTGCAATTTGAATCACCTATTTTACGTAAACTGTGGTTTATTAGTAGTTCCAATGAAAAGGGCCAAATATTTTGCAGGTAAAACCAACCTTTTCCCGTCTCTCTTCTCCTTTTCTTTCTGGCCTTCACATGTACTCAAGCACTAGCATTTGCATGATGGCTGCATATCATAATCTTTGAAACGGTCCTTATCTGCAAGAACTCTGAATGTGCTGAAGCAGGGAACAAATAGGTTGAAAATATTTGAATTGGGATGGTTAGTAGCACTTTTTTCACATTCTCGGCTAATCCCGATTTGTTGTGCTAAGAGATAAGTGAATGACAGTGAATATAACAAAATAATATGGAGATCAAAGTATGTTGACTTAATAGCATAATTTAGAGATTGACAAAAGTAGTGGAGTTGGAATGAAAGCAACAAACATTTGAAATAGGATTACATAATGACTCTAAATTAGCCCAGGCACACTCTATGAATTCTAGGTTAGCTAAGAAATATTCCCCAAAGTTCCCAAGCTTAGAGCCGTCAAATTGCACAATTTCCAAGTTACTAGAGTTGTTCTAATTTGATTTTTAGGCTAGTTTATATAGCTAATTGAAACCATAATGATACCCACTAATATTGACAAGACAGCGTTAAAACATATGGTATTGTCAACGGCATTTCGGCGCTCATCTAGGCACTTGGGCAAGGCAAGGCACGGGCTCCTAGACCATGTCCAGGCAACGCCTGGAACAAGGCAGCCAGGTGTCTTGGCTCCTGCCTTTTTTTCAAAAATAATTTTTTATTAGTTTTTAAAATATTCCTAACCTTTTAAAGAAATTACAATTTTATATTTCTTTTAAATGTATTCTCCCTTTCATCACTACAATCCATACGACACACTCCCTCTTCCTCAACCGTTTTGTTCCCACCACAAAATATCAGTATCTTTATCATTTTTGTTGTTAGTTGAGGCTGTGAATAATAAATCTTGAGTGAAGGTAAAGGCATTGAGTTCTAGAGAGTAGGTGCAAGGGTTTCAAACTTTAGAGCAATAAGAGTGGAGAAGGAAGAGGTTGATTTAAAGGAAATAGAGGAGGTGGATGATGACTATAAATATTGTGATGGTTTTGATGAGACTTATGTGATGATAATAATGTTGAGGAGGATGGTGTGGTAAATTTTGATAATGACTAGAATTAGGGCATCTTTGGATTGTACCTACATTAGAAAATGCATATTGTTGGCTAGTACATTTGTTGATCACATTATGTGTAATAATGTAATTCTTAGATACATATACATATACATACATATATATATATTGTTGTTTTTAGTTGTTGGAGCTTTGATTAATATTGTTTTGCATGGTTTATAGACATATGTTCATATTTCAATTAGCTTCTCACTAGTCTTGGTTGAGCACCTTGCATAGCAGCTAGGAAAATTTGAAATCTTAGTGCTTTGGCTTGCCTAACGTTTTTAACAATGTTGGACCCACAAACATCTAGAGGGGGTAATAGATGTTACGTGAAACCACTATTATAAAAATTATTAGAATTCAAATATACATAAATGAACCGCGTATCTAGATGTTAGTCATTATTAATCTACCTAGCATAAGGATATAAATTAATTTGAATACAGTAAAGTAAATAGCACAAGATTTGGTGATAAAGGAAAATTTGAGAATGTGTTCTGAGAAAACTTTTCAGGCTATCAATCGTTAATTTAGAAAAATCCATTATAATAAGAAGGTCAACTTATAGACCTAACGGCAGTTGCACTTATTATAGCCAAATGCCTTTGGACACTTGAATATCTAAAGCTCTCTTTAGATATGTAACCAGTAGCTACTACTCTTTGTTTCTCCTGGAGATCACCTAGTCTCGAATTCTTCAATCAACTGAATGCACCAATCTCAAACCAAATAACCCCCTTTCTAGACTTGAAGAAACATTCAACTTACTAATAAAAATACGAGACATGATTTGAGGAGAGAAATATGACATTCATGGACTTGATATCACTCAATGCCGTACAAAATATCTCACAACAATTTTGAAAAATTTCAGTCGATTTCTCCTCACAAAAAACTAGTGTTTGATCCTCTCCAATACTTCCCGGCTCTCTCTCTACCTCTTCAGTATTACCACCTTCATTTAAATCAAGATAGAGGGAAAAATTGTCCAGAATTTTCAGTCAAAGCAGTTTTCAGAACATGGTTGTGGCTGGAAACTGTTTTATCTCGGGCTGTTATCACTCACAATTTTCTATTCTAATGAATCTGAAAAATCTGCATGACCTGCCGGCTCAATGAAGGGTTGTGGCTTTCTTTTCTAATGAATTTTGAAAATTCACATAACCCTGCAGGCTTGCAGAAAGGTCGCGGTTTTCATCCGAATCATTGTACTTGAACATTTTATACCGCATACATCTAAAACCTGAAATACAATTTACACAACAATTAAATCTACAAATAATGTCACTGAAGATCCCAACATCATCAAACCTAGTAGGTGTCCCTTAGTATGATTACAGCAATACCCTAAATGAAAAGGAGCTGTCACATCCATGTTTACTTCTTCTCGTGCACTTTAGAAGTGGTTTCAGGACTGGAGGCTCAGCGTTTGGGCTCTATAGACCACGACAGTGTGGCCTGTGGTACTTCTGTCCTGACTTGTCCACTTGGTTCAGCATCAGGACTCAGTATCTTGGCTCTTTGTAGCTTCTCATCCAGGTATCATTCCTGTTGGAGCTGGCCTCAATGGAACTAGGCGTGTTGATGGTCCTGAGATCGACACTCTTGAGTTAAGCCTCAGCTAGTTGTCCATCTGTGCACCTTGCTGCATTCTGTTTGTCCCTTTTAATGTGCCGGGTTGTCATCATATGGATCCTTCATTCATGTTCTGATTATTTTTCTCTATTCACGTAGGGTGGCTTTCTCTGTCATTGGCACCACCCTACCCCTTTAGGCTAGTGGAAGGCCGGAAAAACAAAAAGAAAACAAGGCATGCCTAACTCAGTGGTTTGCCTCCCCTATTCCATTCATTTCCCCGTTATTTCTTTAGTATTTGCCAATAGTGCTTGCTCTGATTAATCCATGATATGATTTTGTGGTTGAATTTTGTGGAGCATAATTGGTAAAAGAAAGCATTCATCTCTTTCCAGGGAACCAGAGGTTTTGGACATCGGTGTCCATGAAGTTCTTCCCCGTCTATTCAGATAAACAAACACTACGTTGATGCTAAGAATCTGTTCTTGCCTCGTCTTGGAAATCACTTGAAGTAGGAAATGGCCGGCATCATTCATTTCTATAAGGACAGACGATACCGAACAAGTTGAGCTCGAGTCCAGCAGCAAGTCATCGTATGGTGTGCCCTCTGTTCAGTCTCTGTGTGCTGGACAACTTTTTCCCCTTTAGTGTTGCGTGTTTGTGGTTACATATATATTGTCTAAGTTCTTCAGTGGTATGATTCTTAGATATTAAAGTCTTTCCCCAGTTTACAGATTTAACTCTTACATATGATGATAGCCAACTTGGTTATATTATCATTTTGTAACCTGTAAACATCGCCAATTTTGAGTGTTGAATTTTGATTATGATACAATTTAGTCATGTTTGAACCAAAATTGTTGGAACATGACGTGATTTTGAACCCTAACTTATCCAACGAACTTGATTTTTCTCCTGTTGGAAATATAGGATGACTTAACTATTATTCTTCTAAATTTTGGTGTGTGTGTCTATATATTTAAAATAAAAATACTTAAAAATCAAAATGTCCCAATCTTTCCCAAATCAGCCCAATTTTTTATCTTAAATGGCCACGGTCTTTTTTTTTGGATCAAATAACCAATTCTAACCTTATATGACCCAACTTTCTTCGCAGTTTTTTATCCAAATCTAACTCAATTATATATATTATGTTTTGCTATTGGGTGCGATAGTGTTGATCAGTGAAGAAAAATCATTGGATTGATAGATAAATTAAGATTCTGGAAACATAACAAAACAGAGGCAAAGCATAGCAGAATTATCCCTTGCTGCCATCTTCGGTGTCCAAATCTGTGAGATATTCATTCTTTGATGTTTTCCATTACATGATCTGTTAATATAACCATTCAGTAAGTTATACTTCATATATTACCTGTTAAAGCACAATGGCAGCCAGACAACAACTCAACATGCGGTCATCTAACACTAAATAACTAGACACATACGAGACGCAGCTCATTCTGCAGGTGTGCATTGGATATATCCCGCGCTAAGCCGAATGACAAATGCGAAGATTTCTAGTGCAAAATCGTAGGACAGTTACAAGATAGCAACTTATATTTTAGGTGTGTAGAGGAAATATCTAGTACTAAATTACACCACAGTGCTAAACAGTACTTATGCTATAATTTCCTCACCCTCCAAGTCTGTCATGATTTATGGGCATGTGGCCTTTAATGTTTCCACAAATATATGAGAGTGCTTTTATTTACTGTATTTTCACAAATCTGTGAGCAATTGTGTATTATTTTTCAGTATACGCATATGGATGTTTGTGTTACTCTTACCACCAGCTTACCTACCTTACCATATATGGGGAACGGGGACTGGTGGGCCTTTTCCTTCTTGATTAGTTACCTTGGGCAATACTTGATAATGGACACTAACCGGCTAAGAAGGTTGGTACTCCAACTATCGATGGTGTCTAGCCTTTTGAGGATCATTACTCAAGTTGGGTGCCTATCAGCGATACTACGCAACTTCGGGTGTGCTCCGTGTGGCTTGCTTGGAGCATTGTTTGAGTGATATCTGTGTATCTATTAGAAGTTATGGTTGTTAGTGATGGGCAATGGGTGCCAGTTGAACAGTAGAATAGAGAGGAGAAACGATGACAATGATCACGCACACGGAAAAGGAAGAAGAACAAAATACATAATATTTTTATATGGAAATCCTTTTCTGAATAAAAGGAAGAAAATTACGAGATATTTAATCCATAAAAATTTTAATATGTAAAATTTTAGTTACAAAAACCCATTAATTACAAAACCCTCGAAGAATAGAGTATAAGAGCAAATGGACGATTCCTTATATCTTCTGCTTCTTATAATTTTTGAATTATAGCGATGTACATATATATATACAAATATACTGGGTGGCGCCTACCCCGCAAGATAGTTATGTGCCTTGCAAAATTTGTTACCTACTCTGTAAAATCGTTTTCTTTCACTGAACTTTATAAAGTGACCTACTTTGTAGAGTCGGCTACTAATTCTGAAGAGTCAACTACTTACTCTGCGAAGTCAGCTGCTTGCATTAGAGTTTGCAGTTGACCAACTTTTCAGATAGGTCGCCATCGCCTTTCCTTTGTGTCAGTATGAATCGGACCGGCGTCATCATTTCGGCCCGATGGTAGCACTCTGGTCGATATCACCACTCCAGCAAATATTTCACTCCTGCAGGTATCACTACTCTTGCCAAACTCTATTTCGACCAAGTATCACTACTCCGGCCCAAACTTCACTTCGGCCAATTATAATCACTCCAATCAAGTATTTCACTCCAGCCAAATATAACTATTCCGGTCAATTATCATCACTCCGTCACTTCATCATCAGGCCATATCGCCGCATGCGCGGTAAATATAATAATATTTTGCTTCAATGTTGCACAAATATGTATTCGGTTAAACCTAATGTCCTGCTAATTGAATATGAATTCACATGAAAGTAATCCATATCTCAATAATTACTCAGCGTTAAATTAAGACATAAATTTCAAGCTAAATTATTTACTCTTTTTTGCTAAAGGCATTGGCGCTGACCGATTCTTTTGGGCTATCATATCAATAGGGGTTATGGAATAATAGGCAGAATTGTTATTACTGTCACTTAATAAAAATATCGCTTTATAATGATAAATAATTATTAAAAATATATAAAATTAAATATTTCAATAATAAATTATTTTAATATATATTTCAAAAGTAACTGTCACTTACTAATTAATAATATCATAAAATAACATAATATTTTTAACGTCTAGCCGTTTGTGGAAAAGAAATAATACTCATTCTACCAATTTGTAATCTTCTTATAATTTAGGTAAATTTGGAGTCTCTATATTATGATTTAAGTATTCTCTTTTTAACATATAAGAGATTTGATTCTAAAATAAAATCGATAATAAATATCTAAAAATCTAATAATATAATTTTAAAAAGAAAATGAATATTTTAATTTTAATTTTTTTCAAATTTCATGCCAATAGGTACCGTCGTAGATGAGCTGATCCAAAGGCAAAGCCCACGGACGAATAGAGGGCCTAGAAGATTGCGGCCAACAGCTCACTCCTGTGAAGGTCCAAGACCATGTTGCTGAATGGTCAACTTGGGCGAGTAGACCCGGGATCGATTGGCTGAAAACGGGCAACAAGGGCTGCCTTGCAGCGCCTCGCACGTGGGAAGAACTTGCCAAATTGCCTTAGGATAGCTCAGTGAATATCTCCCAAATATTGCTTGCAATCACACAATCTTTTTCAAAAATGGTAACATCGATCTAGCAAATCTCCTCCAATGACAACTAACACAACTGCCAGCTCTAGTATCACCGCGAAGAAGGAATGAATTTTCTCAATTAGCCACGGTTGCCATAATGGATACCCACAATCCTCATGACAACTCGTTGAATTTGCACGGATAGTCGTCAGCCAATCTTGGCATCCAAATAGGGTTGAGCTAGCTCAAACGCTATAAATACCCTACCGCTCCCACAGGTAGGGGACATGCATACTAGCAAGCCTATAAAGAACGATTCTCTGCCTGAAAAGCCTCCAAGAAATCTCTCACGGCCCTCTCTCTCTCAAGCCATTTCCCACTGAGCGCACCGCTGTCTCTAAACTGCTCCCGGTCGAGCGCATCGCCTTCTCTCGAAGTTATCCCTCAATTAGACACACCCAAACTCTCAATCCCCGAACTCCACACATCATCCACTCACTCATTCTTGCATCCTTGCAACTTTCTATCCATTTAAGAAAAATTTATGACTTAAACGTTGGAAGATATATTAGAAAATGAGTTCCGTCAACCTTTTGACCTTCTATTTATTTAGTTGTAGCATGTAAGATCCAGACTCTCAGGAATGGATACAAGACCTGCTTTAGTTTGACCCACAAAAGAAGACTAAGCGGTTCCTTAATCCGTACAATAATCAGAATTTGAATGATGTATCATTAGCGCCTTCTATGAAAAACGACTGAAAAGCCTAACTCCCATCATCACAAAAGCAAATATGGTCAATATCTGGCCTCCATCCATTGCTCCAATAAAGGACATCACCTTCCATGGCGACGACTCCTCCGCGGGTAACCAGGTGGACGAGCACCTGGTGCTCTTCATGCGAGTGCTCACTGCCCAGATGGGCAACATCTCCCAAATACTCTAGACCCTCTATGCACGCCAGGGTTAAGAGAGGCTGGGAGCTCCTTCCTCCACCGCCCACACCTCGGCTTCAAAAAGGAAGAGCCAAAAGAAGAAGTGCCTTGCCAAAAAGACAAGGTGGCCTAACGACCTTGAAACTCAAGTGGCTTCAAGTGACAGGGCCCGATCATGGTTGGAAGGCTGATTGGGTCACGAGACATAGGATGAAGCCCACAGCAGCGAAATCCTCGCTATTCCCGCGATGACCAAAGGTCTCCAGCCCAGGGGGAATTCATGCTACACCAAATTAGTGAGCACTAGCAGTCGTCCATCCCAACGCCACTCGCTGAAATACTCGGAGTTAAAACCTACCTCAATGAGAAAAGAACCGCAACCCCTCCTCGGATGGAGGAAAAACTAGAAAAAATGTAGCAGCACAGGTTCAAAGGAAGCACCAAGGGGCACTCCGCAAACTTAAGGAGATCGTTGCTCACAATGAAAATCTGGATGTAACCCCTCCCTTAAAAGTTTAAGATGCCGGCTTGGAGCCCTATAATGGGAAAACTGATCCCATGGACCATCTGAACCACTTCTGCATCATTCTGAGCTTGAAGGAAGTTTAGACCTTTGAACATGACCTCTCTGAATGAATCCTAAACTAATGTCTTCATGTAGATCATAGATGAATAATTTTTGAAGTGGCAAAACCGACTAAGAACCTAGAGGAAGGAAATTAGACAAAATATTGTCACTATCATCGATCTTCAGGTCACAATATTGAGAATTACTAGACTCTATAGAAAGAGATTGATGGCATCATCCGAAAGGGACACCTCACTAGATTCTTGTAAAGCCCGGAGTAGATCCCCAACGAAATAGGCAAAGAAGGGGCGGAGTAGTAGCAGCAGCTGAGGAACTGAGTCACGGATACGATGATTAGTACGGTAGCAACTTGGCCATTCAAGAACCACCCTTAGGACCACCACGAGACAACTGCTGGTAATAAGAGGCTGGGGTAGGAGATAGGAACGATATTATTAGTTTTAGCAACGATAATATGGCACATGTAATAACTCCAAATTCTAAACCTTTGGTTGTATCCATACTTATTTCAGATGGTCTAATTAACTACTAGCTAAAGTGGGTCTTTATTGATAATAAAAGTGCCCGTGATTTACTTTATCTTGACGGATATTTTAAGTTGGGGCTAAAAAGAATCAATTGAAATCAAACGAGGGACCCCTCTACGGACTAGACAACGAGCCAGTGCCCGTCCAAGGGACCATCCAACTGGAGATCACATTGGGAACGTAGCCCAGGATAACATCCCGCACACTTGAAGATGAAGTTCCCTACAATATGTAGTGTAAGAGAAGTTTTGGACGACTAAGTGACTGGCTGAACATATTACCTGTCCAAAGTCACTCAAGCCCCTTCGGACCGATTGATCGAGGATTTCGATCATCGAGATGAGACGGCTTTTTAATGAGCTTAGTCTGACAAGACAACAGACCACATCTCTCTAGAACCCGATGACTTGGAGAGATGCGTACAGATCGGGGGATCACTTGTCGGACCCCTGTGGGACCTACTAATCGCTTTCCTCCTGTGAAACTCTGAAGTTTTTACATGGACCTCCACCAACATGTGGGAAATTCTTATTGGAGTAATGGTCTACAAGTTGGGTCTTGATCCCGTTCACAAGCCATAAGACAGAAGTGGAGGAATCATTCCATCGAAAAGCTCATTGCTATCCGTGATGAAGTGAAGAAGTTGCTTGATGTCGACTTTATCAGGAAAATCCAATATCTAGATTGGCTCTTCAACGTGGTTATTGTCAATAAGAGTAGCGAAAAGTGATGGATGTGCATCGAGTTCACTGATATGAACAGGACGTGCCTGAAAGACAACTTCCCATAGTTCAAGATTGACCTACTGGTAGACTTCACATCCGGACATGAGCTGCTAAGTTTTATGGATGCCTACTCGGGTTGTAACTAGATCTAGATAAGTCCAGAGGATGAAGAGTACACTTCTTTCTTGATAGACTAGAGTATGTACTGCTATAGGGTTATGCACTTTGGCCTGAAGAACACGAACGTCACGTACTAGCAGCTCGTGAATAAAATATTTGAAAGCTAAATTGACCAAAATATGGAGATATACGTCGACAATATACTCGTCAAAAGAAAAACTATCGACAACCATATATGTAACCTCGGCGAGGCTTTCGGGGTGCTTTGGGCGCACTAGATGAAGTTAAATTCCACCAAATGCTTTTTCAGAGTATCCACCGGACAATTCTTGGGTTTCATCATCTCTCGGCGGGGGATTGAGACAAAATCTGAGAAGATAAAGGCAATCATGGATATGAGCCCTCCGTAGATCGTTAAGGATGTCTAAAGGCTCATCGGAAGACTTGCAGCACTCTCCCGCTTCCCAACAAAATCTGCAGAAAAATATCCCTTTCTTCAAGGCCTTGAGAGGGACAAAGGTGAGCAGATTCCAATAGACAATCAACTATCAGGCTGTCTTCCAAGAATTGAAGAAATATATAGTCATCCCCCTCTTTTGACGCCCTCAAAAGAAGGCGAGGAGCTGTACCTATGCCTAGCAGTTTCAGACGTGGCACTAAGCTCAGTTTTAATCCGGCAACAATCAAATGTACAACGCAATCTACTACGTTAGTAAGACTTTGGCGGACACAAAGACTCATTATACACATTGCAAAAAAATCTTACTGGCGCTCGTCTATTCAATCTGAAAATTATGACCTTACTTTTAAGCATACAAAATCGTCGTTCTGATCGATCAACCCTTAAAGGGAATTCTACAAAAATCTGATATGTCTAGATGACTAGTCAAATGGGCCATTAAATTGAGTGAGTTCAATATAGAATTCAAGTTGAGGCTGACCATTAGAGGGCAGGCCCTAAAGAATTTTATTATTGAGACTACAACTCCGGTTCTAGGCACTTTTGGTCCTAATGAAACCACCCACCAGCTGGAGGAGGCGCGGGCTGGACCTTACATATAGATAGGTCATCGAAACAAACTGGTAGCTGAGCCAAAGTGATCCTAAGAACCCTCGATGGGTTGGAGATAAGGTACTTGTTGAAACTTGGATTCCCAACCACCAACAATGTCACCAAATATGAGGTTTTGCTCACCAAACTTCGATTGGTAAAGGAATACTCAGCGGGGCATTTGACTGGTTATAGTGAGTTAAAGTTGATCATTAACCAGGTCCGCAAAAGTTTTGAGGTGTCAAGTCCTCTACTTGTGAAGGACTTCGCTAGAGCGAGGGGCGTGACCCAGGAGTTTGACAAGGTTGAGATAATGCACATCTCGAGGGCGGAGAACTAGAAGGTCAATCAGTTGGTGAAGGCTGTGGTGACCGAAAACCCAAAGTAATACTCAAGAGACATGCAAGAAGTCTTGATCTCTTAAAATATATGAGAGTCTGAATAAGAAGTGCTATAAGTTTCTAACAATGAAGGTTGGATGTCTACCCACTGGAGATATATTACCGATGGTATCCTACCGAAAAACCTAGAGGATGCCAAGTGTATGAAAAAGACGGCTGTCTGGTACACCATCATGGACGGGGGATTATACCGTCGAGGATACTCCACCCCATGCATGCAATGTCCTACATTGGAGGAAGCCGACTACATCTTAAATAAGGTGCATCTCAAAATCTATGAGTCGTATATCGGAGATAAGAATCTTACCTTCAAGATTATGCACCAGGGCTACTATTGGTTAACGATGAAGAGGGATGCCGTAGATTTTGTGAAGAAGTACGAGAATTGCTAGCTCTACGGTAACATGTCCCATCAATTGGCAACGGAGTTAAAAACCCTTCAGGCCCGTTGGACATCCGCGTAATGGGGGCTTAACATACACGGCCCTTTCCCCATCGTGTCCAGGGACAGATAAAGTTCGTCATAGTCGGCATCTACTAATTCATGAAGTGGGTCGAAACCTCCTCACTTGCTCGAATCACTGAACAAAATACGATAAAGTTTGTTTGGCAGAATATTATTTGCAGATTTAGGATTGTTAAGGTTATCATGATCGACAATGGAATCCAAATCATTGGTAAACGATTCACCAAATATTACACGAGTTTGGACATCCGATTGGTCCACACCTCCGTCCCCTATCCAAAAGCAAATGGGCAAGTAGATGTCACCAATCAAACCCTACTACACGGGCTGAAGACCAAGTTGGAAGACGTTGAGGGCTTCTGGGCAGAAGAGTTACCTTCCGTGTTATAGTCATACCGGACAACGCCAAAGGAGCCAACCCATGAGATACCCTTCAGTCTATACTATGGGATTGAAACAATTATCCCAGCGAAAATCAAACTACCTAGCCTCTAGGTCGAAGACTTTGATCCGCTTAGCAACTCCCGGTGCCTCAGAGAGTATCTCGACTTGCTCAAAGAAGTCTAAGATGCGACCAGGATGTGCACAGCATCCTATTAGTAATGGGTTATCCGGTACTACAATAAATGGGTGAAAGTGTGCCAATTCAAAGTCGGAGACCTACTTTGCAGAGTATAAAGGCCACAAGCAAAAATGCCAATAGGAACAAACTCTCTCTAAACTGGGAAGACCCATTCCTCGTCTCCGCAATTCTCCAAAATGGTGCATACAAACTGCATGCCTAAAATAGCAAATTGGTTCTAAAGACGTGGAATGCTGTCCACCTCAAGAAATATTGCCATTGACTTCATCCCAAACCTAGGTAGGCAAAGTATGCATCATTAGGTCTTCTTGCCAAATGTACCACGTTTAAATTAGTAAAATGATGATTTATTATTTGTTTGTTTATGTGAATGCATGTGTGACATTGTATAAAATCGAATAACTTAGACTACTCCTAAGACAGGTGAATTTCTCTTCACTTGTTACTCGACCAATGAATGGTCAAAGAACCTCGGCCCACACTAAGTAACCCATATGTGGTCGAATTTAAACCTTGGTCTTGTAATGAGTAGACCATATGCGATTAAATTTGAACCTCGATCCCGTATCAAATAGCCCGATGCGGTCAAATTTAAACCTCGGTCCTATACCAAAGGGTCCATGTGCGGTCGAACACCAAAACCTTATGGAGCTTTTCAGCGTGCGTGCGACGACTCCTTCAGTTAGGACAAGTACCATAAGTCAACAATGGTTAGCGAGCCAGGATCAAATGCATGAAGGCGGCATCCCCCAGAGGGAGGAGCTCTAATGGTATCGCGCGAGACAATGGTCCTAACTTCACCAGAGTTGGGCAACAATGGCTGTAGGGCCTGTCCAGCCCCAGTAAGGCTCAATAGAGATGCACGGAGGCATCCTCTCATGGGTATGAGCACCTAAAGTGCCAAGGCTTCTCCCCGCAAGAACAAGCCCAATCACACCTCGGCATCCGAACCCAACCTAGTGATGACGACGAAAGCAACCAGTTGGTCAATAACGAAGCATTTGCCAGAGAAATTCCACAAAGACACAAAAATGCCGGCAACAATGCTCAAGAAAGAAAGGATTTACTATTTCATTATGAAATCAGGAAGTACATTGTAAGGCATGACTACTATCTAGGCCTACAAAGTTAACAAAATGGACGCCTCAAAGTTGTGGGCCCCCAATTGAACGTGGTGAGGACCCCCCCTCTACCATCAGGGAAATCAGTCAAGTCGGATCAACGTCGGGCACTATAGATCCTCGGGTTGAAGAAGCCAATAGGGAGGTCCAGGGTTACCATGGAAGCAATTTGGTGGCACAAGCGAACACCATCCAAAAATCTGGCGTTAAAAGCATGGCCCGCTTCCTCTAGGCTAAATCGAGTCCTTAGCTCCATCTCCAATTGAACATTCTCGCTCCAAAGGTCCGTGAGATGCTACTTGGCTGCTTGAGTGTGTCCCTCAGCTCCTGGGAACTACCCGAATCTCTAACAACTCAAGTTCAAGGTTGGCAACCCATTCCCTGCACAGCTAGGCCTCGAAGATAGTGGCATTCAACCAGCCCTGCATCTCCTCGAGCACTCCTTAATTGACTCACGTCTGGGTCGGCCGATGAATCTCCTTATCGCACTGATGAATCCTGATTACCCGCTAGCGCAAGTTGGTCTACAAGAGGCTTACCATCGAGTGGTCCCGCAAATAGAAAAAAGATGGGAGATAACCAGAGTCCATCATCAATGAAAATAAGGGGTTATTTGAAGCATACCATGATATAAGGCAATTCCTTAACTGCAAAACTCAGGGAAACCCTGGATGAGGAAGCAACTTGGGGCCCCTGTTTTGGCGAAGGCATCCCATGGCGAATGGGAGGCACCTCGAAGCCCGAATTCGAAGAGGGAGCCATCGGGCCCCTGTGGCCCCAAATTCCATGACTTCCGAATGAGGCACCTTTGCTATTATCGCCTCTTTTGCACCACTCCCAGCCTAGCATTCTGCCAGTTGCACATTACCGAGGGTCTCCTCAACCAAAGTTGCTGAAGTGCCTGGCACCGACACCTCAGACGATGCGCTGGCAATGATGGGGACCCCCTATTGGGATGGAGTTGGCACATAGAGTGGCTCAACCGACTCCTCGACCTCAGGCTCGAGGCTTCGATGGGAGGGGCTAGGGACTCATCGCCTGCATCAACACCCTACTCTAAAACACAGCCAATTGAAGAAGATGGGGCAGAAGATGGCCCCCTAGACGACTTGCCAATCCTTTGCATTCTCTTTGCCATAGTTAGGCTCGACTTGGTAGAGGAAGAAGAAGAAGAGCTCGGTGAAGCTACCCACCGCTAGGATGCACTCTCAGGGGAACCACAGATGTACAACAATATAGACTTTCTTTTGGGTTGAACATGTAGCAAAGTGGTTGCTCCCACCCCCTCCAAGGGCGGCTCCCACTTGGCTTGCGCGAAAGCCTTAATGGACAATAGATAGTCTCTCCTATTGAACAAATCATCATTCGCCTGGACTAACTTCGTCAACGGCCTTGCCGGCCAAGGATGCCAATATGTTGCTCCACTAGTTGGAAGGGGCACAATTGGAGGGGACCTCCAAATAGAAGAACCAATCCTTCCAATTTTTTGCGGAGTCAGGAATCCCTCCACTCATCTGGAAAGTTGAGTGGGGGGACAGTGAAGTCCAATTGGCATTCATACAAAATTGAAAGATCACTTTTACAGTCATAGCATCCAAGGTCCGCCAATAGTGATGGAAAAAGATGCAAAAATATCATAGATACCGCACAGCATTAGAGTGAAACCGTACAATTGGGATGCCAGGGACACTAGGACCTTGTATAATTTTTGTGCGAAGGGGATGTGAAGGCAATTCCTCAAGTGGGCCTTGTAGATGGTGATGAACCTATGCAGGGGAGAGCAGGCCCTATCACCCTCTACTGGCATCCCGAATGGAATCGCACTCGGGATTCCATACTCCGCATACAATGCGGCATGTCAGCCGCAGTAAGTACAGACCAGATAACGCCAACGCCAGGAGGAACCATGGAGGCAAACCAAGTGGAAAGTGATTGGAATCGTAAAGGTAGAATGCAGGAAAATGCCGAAGGTTCAGTGTTTATATACGAAGCGCCCAGACACTGAAACAGCGTTACTGGGAAAATATCGAAAGGACGCATGCCATGATGGCCATGACATATGCCCACACCGCGAGGCATTGAGAAACCTTAGTTGCCCACCGTCACAAATGATGGCTTGATGCTGCTCCTTCTTGCATGGACGACTGACCCTTGGTAGGATGGGACGGGTCGAGCAGTAGAGAGGCTCATTTTCCAAGTCCAGGATGTTTTGCTTCTTGAAATGACAAACTAACGGTGCATGATCCAAATAGACCGGAGGCCAGTCTAACCAGCCATGTCCAAACCTGGTGCCCGGGATGGATCACAGTGGGTCAAGACCATCAGAAAATCAGGCCATCGGCAGCCCTAGAAGTTTGTTTGACACTTGCTCGGCAGCACAGAAGGAAAACTTCGAGTGCTTCACCTGCTCACATTGCGAAACGAGGAAAAAGAAAAAAAGTGAGCCAAGTGATAGAAATAAAAGTACTTGGTAGTTTCATTCACTAATTCTTTTCACAAAATACAAAAGTTTGCAATGGAGAACATACAACAAAAGGAAAATAAATAAAAAATATATATGGAATGATGATCCGATCGCAAAAACTCTGCTTCACTGGAACAAGCTCCCGAAGGCAAGCAAGAGTGCTTAGCCCTAAAAAGAAGGCTCGAACGAGAGGCCGACGCACACATTACGAGCGGTGAGGTAAGGCTACTGTATGCCGCCAGTCTCGAGGAGCCACAACAGAAGACCGGTTGTCCGAAAAATAGGCCATCGCTCGAAGGACCATAGTGACTGAAAAGCCTTAACTCACCACGGCCGAGAGACGAAATTGGCACCAAGACGGATGTGAAAAGGGGTAACCAAAGAGTTCCCCATGCGAAAAGAAGTAACCAAAGTAGACCTCCCGTGCATCTTAGGATATCACCTTTGAATAGCAGAGGTGAGCTTCCTCCAACCCCAGCTGCAGGTAGCATGAGCTCCATACTGACTTCAAACCCTCACGCCACTCGACTGATGGAAGTAAGGCGTGATGAAAGGCATAGGGAGCCCCTCCATTTATAGCGCATAGGAGGACCAAAAGGCAATTAAATGTTAAAGATTTCCCACACCAATGTAATCCATAGAAAATTGTTGAGTGCAGGGAATCAAGCTAGAACTGACTAGACAACGAATTAGGAGGCCAACTGGGAAAGGAGCAAATGGGGAAAATGACAAATGGTGTCCCATCATTGAATATGTTGGGAGTTTGAAAATTCAAAACTCCCAACATGGGTGGTTAGTGATGGGTGCCACCGTAAATGGGTTGGTCTAGAGGTAAGGCCCACGAACCAAGCTGCTAAACGGTCAACCCAGGCTGGTCGACCCGGGATCGACCAGCTCAAAATAGGTGACGAGGGTCTCCTCACAGCACCTCATACAAGGGAAGAAGTTGCCAAAATTACCTCCGGACAGCTTAGTGAATGTCTCCTAAATATTGCCTGCAATCATGCAATCTCTTCCAAAAAGGGTAATGGTGATCCAGCAAATCCCCTCTAGTGGCAACTGACACAGCTACTGCCTCAAACATCGTTACAAAAAATGAAGAAATCTTCTTAGTTAGCCATGTTTGCCATAATGGACACCCGCAATCCCTGTGACAACTTATCAAAACTTTGTGGATAGCCGTCAGCTAACCTTGACATCCAAGTAGGGCTAAGCCGGCTCAAGAGTTATAAATATCCCTTGCTCCCACTGGTAGGGGACATGCACACTAGCAAGCCCACAGAAGAACGATTCTCTTCCTAAAAAGCTTCCAAGAAATCTCTCATAGCCCTCTTTCTCAAGCTGCTCCCTCACAAGTGCACCATCAGCTCCAAGCCGCTGCCCATCGAGCTCACAGCCTTCTTCAAGCCGCTCCCGGTCGAGTACACCACCTTACCCCAAAGTCAACCCTCAACTGGATGTACCCAAGCTCTCAATCCCCAAACCCGCGCATCGTTCACTTTCTCATTCTTGCATCATCATATCTTTCTATCCGTTTAAGAAAGATTTCTACATTGAGCGTCTGAAGATATACCAGGAAACGAATTTCGCTAATTTTTTGACCCCCCCGTTTGCTTAATTGTGGTGTTTAGGATTCATGCTCTTAATAATAAAGACCAGACTTGCTTTAATTCGACCCGTTGAGGAAAACCAAGTAACTTCCTAACCCATGCAACAACTCGGATCTGAAGGACACATCACATGCCAATCAAATATTGTTGTGGTTTTGAATATAAATGGAAAATCAAAATTGATGCTTGATTGTTGTAGATTTTTTTTTTTTTTATCTTTATTAATTATTAGTCTTGTAAATAAAAATTAAAAAAACTGGGAAAGACTTTGAAATAAACAATCATACAATTTATAGATTTGAACACAGTAGATCATACATTTTATATAGTATCTGCTAATATTTGCAAGGGAAATGCAATTCCATAGTATAAGGAAAATACACTTTACCTCGATTTTTTACCATTATTTTCTAGAATCATACAATTTAGGCATTATCTGTTTCTCTATATTTTGATGAAAGTAATTACACATATTAAAATGTTCACATAAAAATGTTTAAACATCTATGGATGAACGGACGTGGAGGAGTACTCAATCTGAATGAAGTCTACCCCGAAGTACGCTTGATAGCACAAATTAAGCAAAATTTTTGTCTTTATGGACAAACGAAGAATTAGATATATGTAACTATAATAGGAAGGGATTGTATGCTATTTTCATAGTTGTCTCCCTCAAATTGTTCAACTATACATCCATGAGCAAGACCTTAAAAGAAGCCTAAAAGATTCTTAAAATAACTTATAAAGATATCAAATTAGTAAAAAATTTAAAATTATAGATGCTTACTACTAAATTTTAAAAAATTAAAAAAAGATGATAAGATATTTGATGAATTTTAAACTAAATGAAATAATATTTTTAATTCCACTTTCAACATTTGTGAAAGAATTTATAAAATTCGTATTATTTGTAAAATTATGTAGTCATTTTTTAAACGATTTAGATCAAAAGCTACAAATATAAAAGATAGTAAAAATTAGATAATGTTAAAATAGAAGAACTTGTTAACTTATTACAAACTTATGAAATTACATTGCATCAATCCAAAAAAAAAAAAAAAAAAGATACATCAACCTGATTTCATTAAAAAAGAAATAGATAATGAGACTGATGAGAATCATTAGAGAATAAAGATTTTACCCAATTTATTAGAAATTTTAAAAAATTCTTTAATAATAACAAAAATAAACTTCTAATAAATAAAAAATAAACTCAAACTTCCATGAAATGACAAGAAAGACCATAGAAAAGTCAAGGACTTAAAAACAAAGAAACCTTAATGAGTGTAGTGTCATGAATGTCATGATTTTGACCATATATGAATTAAATACTTTAGTTTTAAATGATTAAAAAGTGATACCTACCAATGCTATTTTGAGTGGTGACAAAGATGATGAGAATAACAACAAAAGCATTATAGAAGAAGATGAGGTAAATTTCATTATATTCATTACTTCTGTTACTAGAAGTGAAAAAAGATTTATGAAAAAATTAAAACAATCTGAATATTCTAAAAGTAAATTGAAAATAATTTGAAAGATCCTTAGGAGATTTATGATAAATTATTTAAAAAGTGCTTGAAGATAAAAAAACTAACAAGTCAACTAACAAAAAAATTATTTGAATTTGAAAAAGAGAAAGTGTTTGTTCAAACCTAATTAGAACTCATTATTGTTAAATGAACAAATCAAGACTCTTATAACTGACATAGAAAAAGTCATGAATGACTAAAATATTTTCAAGTTAAGCACAAAAATTTGACTACATGCTGGTACTAAAAAAGTTAATTAAAAATAAAAAGGGTCTAGATTTTACTAAAATATGACTAAGATAGATACCAGTTCTAAAACTGTTGTTCTGACTACCTCTACTCCTGAGAAGAATGTTACTATATTCAGTAATAATCAAATGGGACAACTAGGAAAATTATTTTTTTGAATCAATACAAGGAGTCAATTTGAAATATCTCATTCCATTTTTAAATTTATTCCTATGTGTAATTGATGTGGAAAAATTTGTCATAACATCTTTATTGCTTAAAAATGAATTTAAGAAATGATCATAAACAAACAAAATATATTAGTAATCTTGTCTAGCAAATTCAACAATTGAAAAAGAAAATTATAAAATTGACAAAAAAAAATTAACTCAAAAAAGAAAGTATTGATTAAAAATATTGATATTGTAGAATCATATGATTTAATCTACTTTATGAAAAAAATTAGTAGTAGTAGTAATAATAATAACAATAACATTGTAGTTTTTTCTTATGCCTAATCCACATCCATGTCTCGTTCGTGTGCCACCTCTTATTTGCTTTAAGCGCCGTTTGCACACCTAATGTGCTAGTCATTGCACACATTAGGCCTAATGCAAGCCTTTTCTACGTTTGAGTGTATTCTGTTTAGAACTGACACACTTGAAGCGTGACTCTCTCGCAGTAATTCATCATTTCACTTGTTTCTCATGCTTGAAGTGCACCTAACATCTGCTCATGTCTTGACTAGTAGACAGGCTATTTCTTCTTGTGTTGTTCATGCAATGACTCTCATTTTCACACTCTCCTCCATTTTCTCTCCATTTTCCATGCCTCTCTCTATCTCTCTACCTTCTTTATCCCCGAATTTATTCATTTCTTTCCATTCCAAGGCGAATCTAAGATACATTCTCTCCGGCTCTCTTCTCTCTCAAGTTCTTATGTCTTCCATCCATGATGTTACCTAGGCTCCTCCATTATAGTGGCCTCCCTTCTACTTTAGAGATATCTCTCGTGCTTGTGATTGAATCTTGTTGGGTAGTGTTTGAGTTTGAAAGACTTGACTATAAATCTAAACTTTTTATGAGTGAATAGTTTTGGACGATCTATTTAGCAACCCACCCATGTTTGACCATCCTCTCTTCATAATTTGGGTATCTTTTAATTAAAATATGTAGGAATTACTCCAATGCAATCTTGCCTTGGAGATTTGGGCTTCGATTTTAGTTCTTCTTTCATCATGTATCAGGTTTGTAGTTTTTATTAGTAAATCTTCTCATATTGTTTTCAGAAGATTTCTTTTAAGAAAGTCTCTAGAAAATACCTTTGTAGTAGCCTCTCTTTTAGTCTGACTTATTATCAATATCACTACAAAAAATCTCTTCCGAAAATGAATAAGCCACTAATAGCCCACCTTAGAATAAGAGGTTGATCTCGTTTTCCTCGATCACTCAATCTCATCTATTTTTATTGATTGGCATTAGAAATCCGTCATTAAAACTTGATCTCTCCCTTGTCTCTCCTTGTCAAAGAGTTTTACATGAATATTCATAATATTAGTACGGAGTCAAAACTCTTTTTTCTACCTTTGTTAGGGGGCAACATTTGGATCATTCTGGAGGTGATTGCAAGTACTTTCCATCTTCCTCTAGTGTTATTTTTTTACTACCCTTATTGTTTTCATGAGATGCTTCTATATGATGATATTTGCATCCTTCCTGTATAGCGCTCCCATGACTTTGTATGGAAAATCCTTTAAGATAAAGCTTCTCTCCCCTCCCCACTTGTTAGTTTGTTGTGTATTAAATTATGCTCGCTAATATATTTTTTAGTGACGTACTATATATCCTTTGCTCCCAACAAAATACTATTTCTATATACTCTCCTCTTCAATTAGCCGATGGGCCTTCCATTATATCTCTATTCACATATAATTTTAGTGTTCATCAACAATAAGGATGATAATCTCCCACATATTTGTCTTATTTAATAACTAATTATGAGTAATTTATCCCATGTCCCTTTAGGTAAATCTACCGACCACACAACCTTTAAATAGAGCCAAGCTCATATCCGCCACCACTCTCTAGATTGCTGTTATCCATTCGCTGAGCCTTCTCCGAGTGTTGGACTATCACATCTGCTGCTAGCCCTTCTAAGCCACCCTTGTCATCCTCATCAGTTTCTTCAATTATCATGGGTCAACTGCCTCAAATGTTTGACTAACTTGCCACCATATTTGATAATCAATCTTGGCTTATTGCAAATCTCAACCACTTAAAGTCTCACATCCTCAGGAATTTTGACGTATTGATGCTCAGCTAGATGACTTTGATGCCTATATGAGGGGAGCTTGGACCGGATCTTTGATTAGCTATGTTCAATACAAGACAATGACAACTCTGATACTGATTGACACAACTATTTGGAATTCGTGACAAAAAAAAAAAAAAAAGAGGGAGTAGAGCATTTTGATTGCTAGATTTGTATCTAAACTCATTATTTTCCATAATTATTAGATTTGTATCTAAACTCATTATTATCTACAATAGATATATTAATGCTGCTTGATATACTGCAATATTTTCGTTGCTAATTTCTTCATATATTGTTTGTATTTGCTTTAACCATGTTTGATTAGGGAAGATTAGGTACACTTGTCTCCAAAAGTTACATATTTAAATGTTGTTATTTGTTTTCTTTAAGATTTGTCATGGCCCAAAAAAATAATATACACAGATTAAAATAAAATAAATAATAATATTTTTATTAATTATAAAAACTCAACCCAAGCGTGACAATTCATACATATACAAGACCCAATATAATAAAATCTGTATAAAATCTCATTGTATATAATTCCGGATAACATAATACATTACCTGCTATCCAAAATTGTAAGGGAGGTATCCAACATAACAATAACTCATCAACATACTACAATAATCTTAATATATTCCATATATGGATCAAGGTTCTCATCCGATCAAAAACAAAATTATAATATATCTCTGAGATCTGAAATATAACCAATATGAATATCACTACTCACCGATAGAGATCTGCCGTATCAATTTACGTCCAAACTCTTACAAGCATATCCAAACAACTGGTCTAAAGGAATAAAATATAAAAACGTGAGTTTAAAACTCAGCAAGAATTATATATATATATATATATATATAAACAATGCAAATAAATTAAAGGAAAGGGATAATAATCACAACCGAGTAAAAATAAAAACACGAGGTCCGTGAAATCCCTGAAAATTGAAGAGATATCTCGTACTAAATCATCGTCCGTATCAAACAGTCCATTCGGGACATAATCATAATAAATAACAATCTAGTCAATTCTCATAGATGATATCATTTCATATGATCCGAGGTCACATAACATAATCGCGATTGTCACCACATCCGTGTAGAACACATACCATTATCCAGATTCAAATCTCATATATCATATTCTGAAATCAAAAGAAATACCGGAACCAAAACATATAAATATAAAATATGTTCCATGGCTTAATATATCAGTACGTACGAGACATTCCCTTTGCCCATTCATGGGCTAAATTACGTATCTCGAATCACAATCTACCCAAATACATGCAGAAATACAAAGTATGCACGAAATCGAAGAATTAAAGATAAATATTACCAATTTGAGGAAGTGTTACCCTCATCCGATAACCACGACTATATCGGCTGCGATTTAAGCTAGCAGCTCAAGACTCAGCTACAGTTTAGGCCAGTAACTTAAGGCTATCCATGTACTCTATCTCCCATAAATTAGGAACTTGCTCACTATATTTTACCACCTATGGCTTTGGTTGCAACTTTAAATTTTAGTTATATATTAGGATGTTCGAATATATTAATTTTCCGTCAATTCCTTACGATGATTCTCATTTAAATACACAGTAAGGTAGGTCAACTATTAAACACCTTAACCTTCCTGCCGGCAGAAGGGGGCCACATTATATACGTCTCCATCGAGACTAAGCCCCCATCGGGAGCGGTACCAATATCTCATGTCTCGGATCACACATAACGACCCCTCGGGTCTCGGACTGCCATGATCTTGTAGTGACCTTGCCCCTAGCAGCATGCATGTAAATCGACGTCACGGCCGGTTCATAATTTCACAACGTATGTATATACAAATATACATATATAACGTTCGGGTATCCGAAAACCCTCCAAATCATAAATATTAGTATAAAACCACCGCACGGTTGATAAAACATACATGCTTGTACATAATTAATAAATTGGTGTCTATAAAAATATATGTATGTTAGTAAGATTTCCAACATTAGTCAAAGTACATCAAAAATTGAATCAGATTAAAGATAGGGTTAGAAAATATTTGTCTTGACTTTATATTCTATAGATCTGAAGAAAAGATATCCCAAATCACCCAAATCAGGCGATTTTCTCTCCTCCACGTTTGGCCCTCTGCCGGCGCGCTCTACCACCGCGCCGCCTCCTCCTGCAACCACTGTTGCCTTGCGTTGCCGTTGCCGGCCTCTCCGGCATCACCCCGCCGGCGCTGGCATTGCTGCGTTTCCACCGCTGCTATTCTCACGCGGCTTTGCCGTCGTGCATTGCGCCATTGCCGTCTCAACCGGCGCCGTGCCACCGCACACCACTAACGACCACCAGCACGCCGCCGACCCCTTCTCCTCCTCTCCCTTCTCCTCCTCCTTCCTCTGCAAACCCTAACCCTCCACCCTCTTTCTCCTCTTCTCCCTCACTCCCTGATCCCTTTTTCCTGCTTTCCCTTTCTTTTTCCTTCTTTTTTTCCTTATTATTATTATTATTATTATTATTATTATTATTATTATTATTATTTATATTTTTTATTTACTTTTCTTTTGTTCTAAATCCAATCGGTATTCAGACAATAGTACGGGCGTGTTCCGGGCACCACTCCGAAATCTCAATCATTTCTCAAAATTTCATAATATTTTAAGTTACTTTTACTACGTTCGAAATACCTAAAATTATAATTAATATTAAAATAATCCAAACAGAATTCGGAATATTATAAGATTAGATTCTAATGCATACGGGATCTATTCCGATAGTATCTGAAATGTTGATTCATGTGTTTATAATTTTTGTCCTATAAGTGATTTTATCTTTAAATTGTTAAAGAAAATATTGTTTGAAATATCTTATATTAGCATATTCTATAATTAGGAAAATAAATGGTCTAAAGTATGTTCAAGCATTAATAAAGACTAGTGTATTATATTCATATAATTACCAACTTCCAATTTCCACACTTGATGTACACCTTTCCGACATATGGACATATTATATCTAGAATATCAGTACATCATATACTTTTGTCTATTGTATAAGCACATTTTGTCAACAACAACTATGCCTAGTGTAAATGAGCATAATTTATTCAGAATACACGTATTTGATAGGTGCCTATATTGCAGATGAAAACTGCTATTTCAGAATATCCACACGATACGTGCCCATATGGTGCTCATGCTTTGTGCCTAATGCTCGCCTATGCAATACATGAATGCTACTTTTTTTCAAGTATGAAATTTTGATTTAATTTTAGTCATCTCTATAAATACACGTCTTCTCTTCATCAAAGTGACAAAAAAATTAGTTATAAATTCATAAGCTCTCGTTGTTTAAAGTTAAAAAGAAATTGATTGCTAAACAAAATGAAACTATTCTCTTATGATAAAATTGTCAAATTCTCATCCAAACTTTTCCTCTATTTCTTATATACTTGTTTTAACTTGTAAACCTTCAGTGCGCATTGGTCTTATGCATACTAGATTCCAATAGTATTTGGACATTCACAAGTGAAACAAGTATGACAAAAAGATAAAAAAAAATTGTCCAATTGTGTTGCTATGAGCAAGTTTGAAAGGTAGGAATGATGAATCAAAAGTAAATAAATTAAAATTTAGTACGTTTGTATTAGCCAAACTGTAAATTAACTTTTATATTATATTGTTTTCATTTGCTAGAGAAGTACGAAAAGTCTTACTAAAAAACTGAGTAGTTTTAAATATTTTGCTTCATTATCAAAATTTGTGCACTATATTTCTTTATTATCTTATACTTAGTTTGATAATATTTATTTTTACAAAATTATTTTTTATTTATTTTTAGAAGTAAAATACACTTTAAATTGTGATTAGATATTTTCTAGTCTTTTACATCTATTCACGCTAATGTGTCAATAGAAATTTGAATGAATAAATACTACCACGTTAATTAAAGAGTGTCCTGAGAATGACTAGAGAGATTTTCCAAGCATTTCTCATAATCATATTAAATCATACTCTCACTCTCTTCCCTATTAAAACCAACACAATTAAGTGTAAGTCAAGAATTGCAATTTGAAAACAACAAACCATGTGATAGTTCATCCCAAACTTCCAAGTCAATAAACAGCAGATAAACTCTCTTTTTTCCCAACTAATTTACGTATAATTTTTTGAATGCTTGGCTTTAATCACTTGTATCAGCTAAAGCCTACGAGGAGACGTCAAATGCCTATCGGTAGCAAATTTAGAGATTGTAAAAAGTAGTGAGGACTAAATAAATGAAGGCACCTAATTGTCTGCTCCGCTGAAGATGGTCAGCAAAGCAACAAAGAGGTTAATAATGTCGAGGTAAAGGGAAGCAGCAGCAGCAATGTACTCATCGTAGCTGAAGCGCTTGATCAAGTTGTCGGTGTCGTATATGATATACCCACAGAAGAGAATCGCTAACGCAAACCCGATTAGCATCACTGAGAGTTTCCCTAGCGGGATGAAGATCTGCACCGCAAATTAATGTCGATTTAGTAGATTAGAGAGTTTGAAAGGAAGCAGCTGAAATGGCACTTTGTCGAGAGATCAAAGCATACCTGGATTAGTATGAACACCATTAATACCATGGAGCCTGCAAACAAAAAGGGACCCAGAAAGCTAAAATCTTTGCCTCTCTTGGCTCCCCAGAATGTGTATAATGTGAGGCTGACTACCATAACGCATGTTAAAATCACAGCCTGCAATATTAATCTCCCTGTTACAGGGGGGAAGAAACAGAATTAAACATCTTCATACAATCCAAACAACAGAAACAATGTCCAAGCCTAAACTCTAACCCTAAACTCTTGTTAATCGGTTCTTTTAGGCAAATCAATCCAGTCTTTCACCAACCCATACAAGCAATAAAATTAGGAAGGCAATATTAGACATGATAAGAGAATGCGACCTTGGCACAAGTTGAAATAAGAGAGTTTAGGTTTATATGCAATGGGTTCATGACATAGACGGGTTGATATATTTATAATATTAAATAATTATAACATGTTTTATGTTAACGCGTTTAATTACAAATTATACGATATGACATGATCAATAAATATGTTTGATTGAACAAATTATTAATACAATTAAAATTCATTTATCCATTTAAATTTTATTTAATAAATATGTAATAGGCCACAATTCAATTAAATGTGTGTTATTGTCCCACATGAAGACGACACGTTTATTAAACAATTTGGCATGCTATATTGTGTTATTAGTTCATTAGTCGTTCAAATGGTTTATTAATATGATTATTTATTATTGTAGTGTTTGTTTTGATGTATATAATATAATACTCATGTCTCCACACTACGGCAACACATCAACACAAATACACCCCTAAAAATAGGTTGGCAAATAGCAATCCAATACGCAAATAAATGATTACTAAAATGTCTTTGATCTGAAGTAATATATATAATATTGGCAAGGTAGGTCATCTTTGATGTGCACATAAAGGGTGCACACGCACAATTTTGGTAGAGTAGGTTAAACCTAATTTGTCCATAAAGGGTGTACATGCACAAGCCCTTTGCATGATGTACTCATGAAAGAGGCGCACATGTGCTAATCAAGTTTGACTAGTGTACGATCAATGTTACACTTAAGGTTGAAGCATAGACCTAATTTTGACCCAAGTTGTTGCTATTTTAAGGCGGTTTGAGAAGCACATAATAGGTGCACATACACAATTTTGTGATAGTAAGTTATGCCTAATGCACATATAAGGGACACATGCACCATTTTTGCAAGATAGCCCGCGCCTTATCCGTCGATGAAAAGCAAACATGCGCAAGCCCTTTTCCTAATGCACGCATAAATGGGTGCATATACACTTGTTAGGCATAACCAGGGCATGACATACATATGACTAATGCACGTGTACCAATCAATATTTTTAAGGAGCTTTAACCCTATTTCATCTCATGTCATCCTGAAATTCCAAGAGAAGAGAGAGAAAAAGAATGAAAGAACAAAAAGAAGGAAATGCGATTTTTGAAGAAAAATTCTTGACATTGATTAAGGCAAATGCATTTCAAACTTCCCTCTCTTTTAGTTTGCCTTAAGATTTTTGAATTTCCTTCCATCTCTTGCTAAAATATGATATTATTGTCTTAATTCTCCATGCATGTGATCATTTATGATTTCTATGGCATTTGACTTGCATTCATAACCTTTGGTATTTTGCTTGCATGACCATATTATCCAAATTTTTTGAGATTGTCAAGGCTTATGCCTAAATTTTCAAATTTCTAAAATTGATGAAGAAACCCTTTACTTACAGAAAAAAGATCAAGAAACACTTTGCATGTGAAAGTATTGTTCAAGTTATATGACAAATCCATACGACCAAGTTTATGCTAAGTATATATGTTTCCAAATTCTGCAAAATGCTCCTTTTATAGAGATTTCCTTCGTTTTTGAAAAGAAATGATAGTAATATAGTTTATGATATGTTCACTATATTTTTTGCATATGGAGGTCATAAGGCTCATCATCCATGGGCTAAAATAGTGGGGTTTAGCCCTATCTATAGAATATAATATATATACAACTCGTCTATGAGTTTAAATAATAGCTTATTATTTTATCTATAGTGTATAATATAGAATTATCTTTAATTTTTGGCTTTGCTAGTGTGAAATATTATTTTACCATGATTCTAAAGTTTTTGCATTTTAACACATCATTTGTTAATCATTTTTGTATACTTGTAGTGAATTATTTATTATTATTCATATCATAAATATTATGTCTTGCTGAGTTTTTAACTCACACTTATAATTCATCCCATTTCAAACTAACAGGCTTATGATTACTTGTGTTGGGAATCACTCCCGTGAAGAAGTTCTTGTAATTGAAGAACTCAAATGGAACAAGAAGAAATTCCGGTCAACATGGTTGATCGGATGGATGGCCAACAACCGGTCAATATGGTTGACCGGTTGAATGTCTAAGTTGACCGGTTTCGCTGAGGGTTCTCAAAATAACAAATGACGACGGTCAACAAGGCATTTACTGGTCTAAATGGGAAGACGGCCAACAAGGTTGACCGGCTTAATATGGTAATACAGAAGATCTGCTGCGTCATGAAAGGGGTTGGTTGACGTGACTGTTTAGGTAACCTTGGAACCTCAACAAAGGATCTCATTTCATGGCACAGCATGCGCACCTAACATTGAACAGGTAAACATATGCATGTTTTTGGGAATTGTGCACCAACCATGGAGTAGGGCGTGGTGATCCTTGCTGCTGTTGGACTTGCTTATATATGTATATATATGTGTGTGTGTGTATGTGTATGCATGTGTAATAGAGAGAGAGAAGAAAAAGAGAGAAGTGTGTGAAGAAAACAGAGGAGAGGAAGAAAAGAAGCAAAGTACAGTGAGAAAAAATTGTGTGTTCTGGTCTTGTTTTTCGCCTCCTATTTGTAGTCACCCATCTCATACATAGTATATTTTGTGGACTTAGTGTCCCGTGGTTTTTCCCTTGATTAGTAAGAGTTTTCTACGTAAATATTATATGTTCTTTTTCTTCCTACTTCCATTCCTTCTCTTCAATTTCCTTGTGTCTGTGACGGTAGGCCGCCCCATTTCCGGCCAATAAGTGGTATTAGAGATAAGGTTGAGAACTTTATTCTAATTGTGTCAACATCATCAAAGAATCTGTCGTTCGGCGTTGAGCAGTTCAACGGGTAGGGTAACTTCATCCTCTGGCAAGAAAGGATGAAAAACGTTTTTACCAGAGAAGGGACGATAAAGACGCTGAAGAAGAAGGATGAGAAGCCCGCAAACTTAACCGATGATGAATGGCAAGATAAAAGAGATCTTACAAACTGTATCATCAAACTGTATTTGGCGGACAACACTCTCCAGGAAGTGCTTGGCCTGACTGACCTGGCGGAGGTTTGGGAGAAGTTGGAGAGCCGGTATAAGTTCAAATCTTTGACAACCAGACTACACATTAAGAAACAATTTTATGGCTTATGGCTGTTGGAAGGAGGAAACTTCGAGAAGCACTTGGACGAGTTCAATCGGATATTGACGTAGATGTCCTCCCTTGATGAAGAAATCAAGGAGGAGGAGAAGGCGTTGGTCCTGCTGGCTTCTCTGCCGGCCTCTTATAATCATATTATCACAACCTTATTGTTTGGAAATGATATACTAAGGTTGGATGAGATTATTGTTTCCCTACTCATGAATGAGTCAAGGAGGTCATAAGGGATATCGATGTTTGAGGTACTTATGACTGAATCGAGGAGAAGAAGCAGAGATCGTGGTCAAAGGCCAGGAGAGAAAGCCCGCAGGAAGTCAAGGTCAATGTATCAAAATCTTGAGTGCTAACACTGTGGCAAGAAGGGCCACATTAAGAAATATTGCTTCAAATAGAAGCGAAAAAATACGGAAAAAGAAAAAGGTGATAGAGGACGGGTAGAGGAAAAGTCCTCCGTCTCGGTGGTCACAGAAGGCGGTCTCTTGTTGACAAGTGAAGGAGATGTGGCAAATGTGATGGACGAGGAGTCCAGCTGGGTAATTGATTCTGGTGCCACTTTACATGTCACATCTAGGAGGAAACTGTTCACATCCTACACTCCAGGAGATTTTAGAGAAATAAAGATGAAAAATAAAGGAACATCACCGATCGTAGGTAGATGAGATGTTATCTTGGTCACAAATAATGGGACGAAGTTGATGCTGAAAGATGTGCGTCATGTCCCCGATATTCAACTGAATGTCATCTCAGCCGGTCGGCTGGATGATGAAGGTTACTGCAATACCTTCTATGAAGGTGAATGGAAGCTGACTAGAGGGTCTCTTGTTGTAGCTAGAGAGAAGAAGGGATCCGGCCTATATGTGATGAAGGCCTGTGCAGCAGTCGGAGATGTGAACGCTACAATCTGCAAAGAGACAGTGGATCTGTGGCACAAAACTAGGCCACATGAGTGATCATGGGCTGTCTTATTTGGCCAGGAAATGCCTAATCACTGGAGCAAAGGAGGAAGAACCAAAGACATGTCCTCATTGCTTGACCGGTAAACAGATGAGAGTGTCATTTTATGGAGACTTGTCCTCTCCAAAGGCAGAGCTTCTAGATCTTGTTCACACAGATGTATATGGACCATTCAAAGAAAGGTCATTTAGTGGAGCCCAATATTTTGTTTCTTTCATTGACGACTGTTCTAGAAGGCCGTGAGTTTACCCACTGAAGACCAAGGATCAGGTTCTTGGTACCTTTGAGCAATTCCATACTCTTGTGGAGCGTCAGATGGGGAAGAAGTTGAAGGCCGTCCAATGACAACGGCGGTGAATACTTGGGACCTTTTGATGCCTACTGCCGGTCACATGGGATTAGGCACCAAAAGATACCACCGACACCACAGTTGAATGGAGTGTTAGAACGGATGAATTGTACACTTTTGGAGAGAGTACGTTGCATGCTCTCCGAGGCAAAACTTCATGCATCCTTCTGGACAAAAGCACTCAGGACAGCAGCCTACATTATAAACAGGTCGCCCAGTAAACTTTTGAAGTGGGAGAAGATATGGACAAGAAGATCGTCCTATGATCATTTACGAGTGTTTGGGTGCAAAACATTCGTACATGTTCCAAGAGACGAAAGGACAAAGCTGGAGCCAAAGACGATGCAGTGCGTCTTTCTGGGCTACGGGGAAAATGAGTTGGGCTACCGGTTCTATGATCCAACTATCAGAAGGCTCGTCCGATCTAGGGATGTAACCTTTGATGAAAATGAGATGATTGAAGACATTGGCAGGGAGGCCAAGTGCGATGATAAGCAAACGGACAAAGTAAGCATTGAAGCTGTCCGTCCGGCATCATTGAAAGGAGAGGATCATGGTCCTGAGATGGTTGAGGATAATGAAGAGGAGATCATGGCTCCAGATGACACCATGGATGGAGTCATTCCTCAACCGGCCGGGAATGTCTCTGTTAGACGATCCTTACGCAACAGACGGCCGTCCGTCCATCTGTCGCGTAACGAATATGTCATGTTTACTGATACCGGAGAGCCTAAGGACTATGAAGAGGCGATGAAGGGCAACAACAAAGAGGATTGGTTGGAAGCCATGAAAGAAGAAATGAGTTCTCTTTATGAGAACTACACCTTTAACTTGGTTAAACTTCCTAAGGGGAAGAAGGCCCTCAAGAACAAATGGGTCTTCCGTTTGAAGTCGGAAGAGAATGCCATGAAGCCAAAGTACAAGGCACGGCTGGTAGTGAAGGGCTTCAGTCAACAAAAAGGGGTTGATTTTGATGAGATCTTTGCTCTAATTGTGAAAATGTCCTCCATACGGATAGTAATGAGTGTGGCTGCCGCCCATGATCTTGAGGTGGAACAGATGGATGTCTAGACTGCATTCCTCCATGGAGAGCTTGAGGAGGAGATTTATATGGAATAACCAGAAGGGTTTAAAGCTAAGGGGAAGGAGAAACTTGTTTGTCGTCTAAGAAAAAGTCTGTACGGGTTGAAGCAAGCTCCTAGGCAGTGGTATAAGAAATTCGAGTCAGTCATGATCAGTCAGGGTTACCGGCAGATAACTCGTGATCATTGCGTATTTGTACAGAGGTTCTCGGATGATGACTTTGTTGTCCTTCTCCTGTACGTAGATGACATATTGATCATTCGGCGCAACAGTGCCCGGATAAAGGAGCTGAAGGAGCAGCTTGGGCGGTCATTTGCTATGAAGGATCTTGGATCGCCTAAGTAGATTCTAGGAGTCAGAATCTTACACAATCGAAAGGCAAGAAAATTGTGGTTGTCTCAAAAGAACTACATTGAGAAAATGCTCCAACGACTTCAACATGGATAAGTCAAAGCCCGTAAACACACCATTGGCGAACCACTACAGGCTGAGCACTCATCAATGCCCGACCTCGGATGACAAGAAGAAATACATGAAAGGCGTTCCCTACTCATCAGCTGTGAGAAGCTTGATGTATGCCTTGATGTGCACCAGACTTGACATAGCTTATGCCGTTGGGACAGTTACCTGATTTCTGTCCAATTTGGGAAATGAGCATTGGTCCGCAGTGAAGTGGATCATGAGATATATTCGGGAAACTTCCAAAAGGTGCCTGTAATCTTGAAGTGGCAAGCCTCAGTTAATGACTTATTCCGACGTGGATATGGCCGGAGATATTGACACGCGCAAATCTACATCGGGTTACTTAGTGAAATTTGTGGGAGGCAGTTTCTTGACAGTCCAAACTACAAAAGTGTGTAGCCCTATCTACTACTGAAGCCGAATACATCACAGTGACGGAGGCCTGCAAGGAGATGTTGTGGATGAAGGAGTTCGTTCAAGAGTTGGGCATTGAACATGAAAGATATGTGATACTTTGTGACAGTCAAAGTGTCATTCATCTATGTAAGAACTCTTCACTTCATTCTAGATCAAAACACATTGATGTATGATATCATTGGGCAAGAGAGATGCTGGAGGAAGGTCTACTGTCATTGGACAAGGTTAGCACGGAAGAGAACGTGGCAGACATGATGACTAAGATTCTACCGAAAGGGAAGAATGAGGCATGCTGCAAAAGAACGGGACTAACAGATTTAACTTCCTCACGGTCGTGAGGGGAAGTTTGTTGGAAGTCACTCCCGTGAAGAAGTTCTTGTGATTGAATAACTCAAACGGAACAAGAAGTTGAAGGTCTAAGTTGACTGGTTTAGCTGAAGGTTCTCAGAACAACAAAACGACAACGGTCAACAGAGTGTTGACCGGTCTAAATGGGAAGATGGTCAACAAGGTTGACCAACTTAATATGGTAATACAGAAGACCTGTTACGTCATGAAAGGGGTTGGTTGACCTGCCTGTTTAGGTAACTTTGGAACCTCAACAGCAGATCAATCACTACTGCAGGCATGCACAGCCTGCTGCTAAATAGGGTAAATATATGCATGCTTCTTGGAAACTGTGCACCAACCATGGAGCAGGGCGTGGTGATCCTTGCTGCTGTTGGACTTGCTTATATATGTATATATATATGTGTGTGTGTATGCATGTGTAATAGAGAGAGAGAGAAGAAAAAGAGAGAAGTGTGTGAAGAAAACAGAGGAGAGGAAGAAAAGAAGCAGAGTGCAGTGAGGAAAAACTTTGTGTTCTGTTTTTATTTTTCCCTTCTATTTGTAATCACCCATCTTATATATAGTATATTTTGTGGACTTAATCCCATAATTTTTTCCTTGATTTATAAGAGTTTTTCACGTAAATATTGTGTGTTTTTTTCTTCCTACTTCCATTCCTTCTTTTCAATTCCCTTGTGTTTGTGACGGTAGGCCGTCCCATTTCCGGCCAACAACTTGGCGGTAAATTTGGATCGGTGGAGGATCTTGTGGTGATTTAAATGTTTATGTTTATTTGGAATTTGATGTATATTTGTGGCATGATTCAGCTTATGAATTTTTATTAGTAATCAGGTGATGACATGGTTAATTCGAGTGGCCAATAGGATGAATTGTAGAGGATTTTTGCTAGAGATACGTTGAATTGGTTAAGTATATGTTAAAAATAGGAGAGAATCGAACAAGTACGAGAGGTCAATGGTCAAATGGGCAAAATTTGACTATAACTTGTTAAACCGTAAATTGGTGTCACTACTGATATTTTTGCAGCCACATTACCCAGAAATTTTGGTTATGTTTTTGCTTATGAATCCGGGTAATACAGCTGTAAGATAATACTACAACATATCAGCAGCAAATGCCTCTGCTTGAAAATGTTGAATACATTAATCAAAATGTTACAGAATGTTTGCCAAACGCATGGAGAAATAGAAGTACAAAGATGATAGAGGGGGAAAAAAAAGGGGGAATGGAACCCACTATACAACATGAGGTATATCATTGTCTCTTTTATGCAAATCTGTGTATAAATTTCTCTATACATCAACAATTTCCCTACAAAGAGGATTTCACTACTCATCCATGCAATTTGTATGGTATGTCCTCATGCACAAACATTGAACTAGAAAAGGAGGCAAAATGTCCATAAAAATTGACATCGAGAGAGCATTTGCAAGACAGACAAAAAAAAAACATTTCATAGAATCCTTCCATCCATGGACCCCGTAAGAGATTGAGGACTTTTCACTAATTTGAAGTGGATAACACGCATTTTCACGTATTGTGATGCTAACATTAATAGTAAAGATATGGTGAGGAGTCCATGTAGAAAAAAGGCTGTTTCATCTGTGATTTTATCTCTGTGAAATACGTTGGCCAGTAACTGATAAGCAGGATTGATATCTCATTGCAATGCTGAGTGTTAGATAACATCCCATTAACATTAATCTATAGCATAATCAACGGATACAATTTTACATGTCAAACGCAGAGGGACTACAGATTTGACAAACTCGAAAACAGAGCAGAGGAATTCAAAAAAACAGGGCAAAGTGATCCTTATGTTACATGAATTACTCATTACTCGTACTCAAATACATATATAAAATAGAATCTGATATCTGAAAGATTTTACTCAAAAGCTAACGCATAATATCTTAGGCGTGAATAACCCATTTAATTATACCCAGAGAGAAATACTCGGCGGTGATTTATTCCTTACCTTTGACAAAAGCGCAGGTCATGCCAACCGCAAATGCGATCGCGACCGTAAACAGAGCAAGGAGGATTAAATTCACCGGATGACGCTGCCTGTACGCGAACAATGGGCACATGACTGCGCCCACAACAGGAATCGTAACAAACAAATCAACAAAGACAAAATCATTCATACAATGAGGGAAAATCGGAAAGTCAAAAACAAAAAGAAGAATCATGACATGACCCTTCATTCTGAGAAAAAGAGTATATCATACTTATGAAGGGAGAAATTACGACTATGATGTAGATGGCAAGGCCTGGAGTGGTAGAGACCAAATAATTAGGAATAGGACGGACGAAAACGACGACGGCAGCGACGGCGGCGGTGAGAAATAATTGCATGGAGACGATGGCGTAAACCTTTCGGATGAAGGCCCATCGAAGCTGGGGGCTCTCTGTCATTCCTGGGTAGAGTTGGCCATTATTTCCGGCCTCAATGTCCCCAGATCCTTTGGCCATGTTTTCTCAAATTGACGGCACACCAACTCAAAAAAACTTCAGCAAAATCGATAGAAAACAAAAGGGTTTGCGAAATGTGGGATGGGTTCTCGTAGAATCGTAAAAACACAGAAGTAAAAGAGAGGCGAGGAAGAAAGAGAGGGCTATATTGGGAAACGAGGAAAGTATGGGAAATCTTCTGATCAAATATGAATTGCGTAAAGATGAAGGAAAGATGCTAAATAGGGCAAAATACAGACGCGTAGAGAAGGTTCTGCTTTGAGGGGAGATAGTTTCTCCAATTGCAATTTGGAAATCCGGGATGAACGAATGCGGTTATGACTAGAAGTCGAGTTGAAGCGCGCCATAACCACTGAAAAGACACAGGAGAGAGGCGGGGGTGGTCTAATTCAAGAAGAGCAATGATAAAATTATCCTGCCTTTAATAAATTGAACAAATTTGATCATTTTTGTGTACGTAAATAAATTTCAGCTTACTTTTATCTTTGATGGATATACCATAGTATAGGCTGGCCTACGATCAAAGAAGATCTAAATAGTTTGTTGGACGGTCAACTCAAATAACGGCCTAACAGGAGGCGAAAGACCAAATCTCAAAAATCCTAAAACGGTCAACACTGGGCGTTAACCGTCGAGACGCCAAGAGCGACCCAACTTGAAAGACAGACGGTCAACTTAAGTGTTGACCGAAAATACTGTAGCAGCAGGCCCAAAAAAGCGATAAACCTGCTACGGGCCAGGCCCAATTTGACAGGCGAACTTGTACACGAAAAGTAACGATCCTTTTATAATTACACGCTTGCTTAAAAGCTGATCTTCTCCAAAAAGGCGGCAATGAACTTAGCGCCAACGTTGGAGTCAAAACGGTCACAAAAGTATGAAAGAGATGAGGTAATTTGGATATCCGTTGCACTGTTCAAAAGGAAAAGAATCCATTAAATCACGCTTGTCAAGCCCACCAACCCAGAGAAGGTCACCATTGCCAGTCCAAAAGAACACGCCACCTTGCCCAAAGAAGGTGGTTCTCCTGCTATCCATATAAGCTTGAAGTCTCCATTCTGGAAGGGACATAGAAAAACAGACGAACACGCATGCTCACAACAGAAAACATACGCGCTTATACAAGTGCTAAAACACGCTCACACAGAAGCTCTCATACATACTCTCTAACTTGAGAACATTTAAAACAAGTTTCCTGAAAGATTTCCTATAGTCTAACTCACGAATGCTTACGAAGCTTGAACAAAGACTCATCTTCTCTTTCTCTCTACACAAGCATTCATCCTCTAATCCCACAAAAGGCCTCCAGATTCCAAGAGACCTTTCCGGTTTTTTGAGAATCGTTTCCTAAACCTTCCACACTTTCAGGACATTGCTTCCATACGCTCTTTGCGAGCAGGGAGTGAGAACTCACATTCTCAACGGGCCAACACTCCCAACAAAATCATTCCCTTTACTCCCTTTTGCTTATCAGTTTACCTTCCTCGATTTGAAGGCTTTTTACTGACTTGAGCGTCGGAGTATTTTCGGTGGGATAACCTTCCGCCAACACACTGACATTTCGTTCACTTTAGTGGTGTGCGTGGGATTCGACTCGAAGGAACGAAGCCGGGTCAAACTATCCAGCGAATCCGAACTGCTCAAGTCGGATCTGGTACGCATCATCAGCCCGTCTACGGGAAGCGCCACGAAAAGCCAACCACAATTGCACTGCAGTAGCTCTCTTTTCACCACCTAATTCATCCGCAATGGTGAATGCAAGAGCCCAAACTAGCGATCCCGCTTAAAGACGCCACTTCTCCCGACCAGACCACGCTCACTAGAACCTGGGTCAACGGGGCAAATAAGGGGGGTGGCAAGACCTTACTTTTAGCAATCGATGAAATAGATGTAGACCAACAACCGCCGTCTCCAAATACTGCTCTCTATAAGAGCAAGCGGATAGCAGCGGCTCCACAAAGAGCTATCCCTACGCCGACCACTAAAAAAGGTGGCCGAGAAAAAGAAGCGAGTGGAAGGCCCAAGAGACCCACAAATAATCCGATCCTAGCCTCCTCGCTCGTTCCAGGCCAGAACATGCTTGAAGAATGCTCTGGGAGCACAACTCCGGGAGAAAGTCCTAAGAGAAGAAATCCCTGATACTCTCGGATAGAAGACGGGAACGTAGTTCAGGAGCGAGCCTTCAGGACTGCCAGATCCGCTGGAGGTAATAGCTAGCCGGTTATTGGATCCTCTGGGGACAGGACAGAGTTGAGAGCTTATCTCAACTCTAAGAGATCAGCCAACGCCGCTCTTGCAAATCCACAAGTGGATAAGATTTGGTACCGCGTGTTCTAGGACGATGAGTGCGCCATTAACCTTGACAGATCTCCTTTCACAAAGAAGATCCCCGAACCGCCACTACCCATTGAGTTTAAGATGCCTTCCCTTGACTCATACAATGGGAGCAGTAATCTAGTTAATCATCTGGATCACTTCCGCTCCCACTTGAGTCTACAAGGATTGAAAGACTTAACGATGTACCGCTACTTCCCGCTCACGCTGAAGGGAGATACCCGCATCCGATTTTATCACCTCCTTTTAGGCACCATCGGCAGCTTTTGGGAGCTCACAGATCTCTTCCTGGCTCAGTACGCCTCGAGCCGACGGGAAGAGAAGCAACCGTGGCACCTCTTCCACATCAAGGAGAAGTCGGGAGAGAACCCACAGCGATTCCTGGACTGCTTTGTGGCAGAGGCCAGGTGGATTCCCCAGATCACGGAGAAGATAAAACTCGACAGCTTCATCTTCGTGCTGACCTACGGGGACTTCTTCAAACATTTGACCCACAAGAATTCCCAAACCTATCGGGAGGTAGAATCCATCACTCGGGCCTACACCGCAGCAGAAGAGGCCAACGAAGCGAAACGCCTCGAGCGGGCAGATCAGCCTCGATAATTCCCTGGAGAGGGAAAAGGAAAATACGGTGGCATTGATCACTCCCGCCGGAAAGACAGACTGAGTCAGCTTAATGCGAGAGATTACGGGCCCAACAGCTTTATACCTCATACGAACACACGCTCAAATGTCATGCAGATCCGCGGAAAAAAGTTCCTAAAGTGGCCAAAACCACTGAAGAAAGACTCTGGGAACCAGTCAAAGTACTGCGGCTTCCACCGCTCTGTTGGGCGTTCTACTAAGGACTGCAAGATGCTGCAGATAGAGATTGATGAGCTGATTCACAGAGGCCACCTCATCCAATTCGTTAGGGGCCCTGGGCAGAGCTCTGGGGCAGCTGGCGGAGAAGGGCAGGAGCAGTCTTCTCCCCGAAATCGGGTTGCGGTAGGGGTGGTTAATATGATCACCATCCAACCTACCAAGAACCCAGCCGACAACGAGGAGCAGCAAACTAGGAGGAAGAAGCAACACACGGCGGACAACACCATTAGCTTCAATGATAATGATTTGACTCATGTAATATCTCCCCATACTGATCCTCTCGTTGTATCCACGCTTGTTTTAGATGGTAGTATCGACTACCAGTTGAAGCGAGTGTTCATCGATAATGAAAGTTCAAAGGATTTGCTTTACTTGGATGCGTTCTTTAAATTAGGCTTCAAAAAGAACCAACTAAAACCTGCCGAAGGCCCATTGTATGGCCTTAACAATGAGCCAATGCCTATCCAAGGGACCATCCAACTGGAGATCACCTTGGGTAGGTATCCAAAAAGGCAAGTCGAACACTCACCTTCCTGGTGGTCGACCTACCCTCTATTTATAACATAATACTAGGCAGATCTTACTTGATTGCGTTCGGGGTGGTCACCTCAATTCCACACCTCAAGATGAAGTTCCCAACGCCTTACGGTGGGGAGAGGTGTTAGGTGACCAAGTTACCGGACGAACATACTATATGTCTCAGGTTGCCCCTAGCAGTAGCACTAGAACAGTCGAAAAACTTGACCATCGAGATGAAATAACCCTATAGCAATCGCAGTCCGGTGAAACCACAGATCTATTTCCACTGGACCCGGAGGAATCGAAAAGGTGTGTACAGATAGGCGACTCACTCACCGGAACACTGCGCGATGAGTTGATTGTGTTCCTGCGACGGAACGTTGACATCTTCACATGGACTTCAGCAGACATGTCTGGGATTCTGGTGGAGGTGATAGTCCACCAGTTAGGGGTTGATTCTAGCCGGAAGCCCGTCAGGTAAAAGCGGAGAAACCACTTCATAGAAAAGTTGATCGCTATCTGAGAGGAGGTGAAGAAGCTGTTGGACGCAGGTTTCATTAGAGAAGTCCACTACCTGGATTGGCTCTCTAACGTCATCCTGGTGAAGAAAGGCAACGAAAAATGGTGGATGTGCATTGATTTTACCGACGTTAACAAAGCCTGCCCAAAGGACATCTTTCCCTTGCTAAGAATCGACCTGCTGGTTGACTCGACAGCTGGACATGAGCTACTAAGCTTCATGGATGCCTATTTGGATTACAAATAGATTCGAATGAGTCTAGAGAACGAGGAGCACACCTCGTTCATGACTGATCATGGCACCTACTGCTACAAAGTGATGTCCTTCGGACTAAAAATACCGAGCAATCTATCAACGACTGGTCAACAAGATATTTGAAAAACAGATCGGTCGCAACATGGAGGTCTACGTCGACGACATGCTCGCCAAGAACAAGGTCACCAGTGACCACATCCGCGACCTGGCAGAGTCATTTGAGGTGCTCCGTAAGCATCACATGAAGCTAAACCGGGCTAAGTGTGTCTTCGGAGTAGCCTCCGACAAATTCTTAGGTTTTATCGTCTCCCAACGGAGGATTGAGGCAAACCCAAAGAAGATTAAGTCTCTCGCAGACATGGCTCCACCACGGAGCGTAAAGGACGTCCAGCAGTTGATTGGACGGCTGGTTGTATTGTCCCGCTTCCTCGCGAAATCTGGCGACAAGTACCAGCCCTTCTTCAAGACCCTGAGAGGAATAAAGTCCAACGGATTTCAATGGATGACAGATTGCCAGTCAGCTTTCGATGAACTGAAGTGGTATTTGGCCAACCCGCCGTTACTAGTGTTACTCAAGGGCGGGGAAGAGCTATACCTTTACCTGGCAGTGTTGGAGGCGTCCCTCAGTTCTGTCCTCGTGCGTCAGGACTCCGACACTCAACGGCTGGTCTATTACGTAAGTAAAACGTTGACCGGCCCAGTGACCCGCTACTCGCGTGCAGAAAAACTGGTCTTGACACTTATATTCTCCGCGTAAACTTAAGGCCCTATTTTCAAAGCATCACACCATGTAGTGGTCCTTACATGCACTGCCTTTGAAAAGTATACTCCCAAACCCGACATTTCTAGATGGTTGATAAAATAGGCTATCGAGTTAAAGCGAGTTCGACATTGAATTCCGGACCTAGAATCGGCCAGAAAGGCGCAAGCTCTAGCTAACTTCATTATCAAAATCATGACCCGGTTCTTGCGAGCAAACCGCAGAAAACGTGGAACTACTTGACGAGTTCTAGAATGGATACTCCACGTGGGCCGGATCATCTACGGACACTCGATGGCGCTAGAGTGGTCCTCACGACCCCAACTGGTTTGAGGTGAAATACTCCCTCAGACTCGATTTCCCGATAACCAACAACGTTGCTAAGTACGAGGCCCTATTGCCGGATTACGGTTAACCAATGAATGCTCTGCCAAGATATTGGCAATCTACAGCGACTTCGAACTAATCGTTAACTAGGTTAACGGACACTTTGAGGTAAACAACCCCCACCTGGCCAAGTACTTGGCAAAGGCAAGGGAGACCGCCCAAGGTTTTGACAAGCTAACCCTGGTTCATATTCCTAGAACTGATAACTGGAAGGCGGATCAGCTAGCTAGAGCTACTGCAGCTAAAAATTCGAAACAGTATTCGAGGGACATGAGGGAGATCCTGAACGCTCCCAACATAGAGAAACAGGATGCAATGTAGATTTCTGAAGTGAAAATTGGATGACGTCTTACCTTAGTTATCTGGCTGACAGATTGTTGTCAAAGGACGCAGAGAAGGCTAAACGAATCAGAAAGACGGCCTGCTGGTACGCTGTGGTTGACGGATGGCTATATCGCCGTGGCTGCTCAACCCCATACCTCCCGTGCCTAACTCCCGAAGTGGCTGATTATACTTTAGGTGAAGTCCACCTCGGGGTTTACGGATCACACATTGGCGGAAAAAAACTTAGCCTTCAATATCATGCGGCAGGGCTACTACTAGCCATCGATGAAAAATGATGCACTTGAGTTTGTGAAGAAATGTGAAAGCTGTCAGTTTCACAGAAACCTTCATCACCAGCCATCCGCAGACCTGAAGACACTTCAGGCCCCTTGGCCCTTCGTGTAATGGAGGCTCGATATTCTTGGCCCATTTCCCATTGCCACAGGGCAAAGGAAGTTTATCATCGTGGGCATCGACTACTTCACCAAGTGGGTCGAGGCCATTCTATAGGCAAAGATTACGGAGCACAATGCCCTGTAATTCCTTCGCCAGAACATAATTTGTAGATTCGGTGTCCCTGAGGTTGTCGTGACTGACAACAGGACCCAATTCTTGGGAAAACGCTTCAGCAAGTATTGCGCCAGCCTTGACATCAAGCTGGTCCACACTTCGGTGGCATACCCCCGAGCTAACGAACAGGTGGAGGTCATGAACCGAACGCTACTCCATGGGTTAAAGACTAAGCTAGAGGACGAGGGGGTTCCTAGGTAGACGAGCTCCCCTCTGTTCTCGGGTCTTACCGGACAATCCCAAAAGAACCAACGGCGAGACGCCCTTCAGCCTCTGTTACGGGACTGAAGTGGTGATCCCGATCGAAATTGGGCTTCCAAGTCTTAGGATGGAATCCTTTGACCTACAGGGTAACTCCTAAAAAATCAGGGAGTACCTAGACTTGTTAGAGGAAGCCCGCGACGCCGCCAGAGTACGGACAGCGACCTACCAACATTGAATTATCCGATACTACAACACAAAGGTTAAGGTGCGACGATTCGATGTCGGAGACCTGGTCCTACAAGACGTCGAAGCCACAGGAAAGCTGATCGACTGCAATAAGCTCTCCTCTAATTAGGAATGGCATTTTCTCATCTCCGTCGTCTTGCAAAATGGAGCCTACAAACTCCGGAGCCAGGACGGGAAGCTGGTTCTGCGAATGTGGAACGTAATCCATCTCAACACTGCTTCCAGTGAAAGGCACAGGTGCGTATTTGCATTATTGTGTGTTCCCATTCGCTTGCTTATTTTAATTCACCAAAATAAGTGTTTCCTTAGCATACTGTCTTCCCTTCCTGTGTGCATGCATATATACATATGTTTACTCTGTAAGTTACCCGACCTAGACTGCCCCTAAGTCGGGAGGGTCCTCACCCTCTAGTTAATAAACCTTGGTCATCCAGGCGGCCCATAAGTGGTCGAATATGAACCTCGGCCATCCGAGCAGTCCATTAGCGGTCGTATTTAAACCCTGGTCATCCAGGTGGGCCATGAGCGGTCTAGTGTAAATCTCGGTCATCTGAGCTGCCCGTAGGCGGTCGTATTAAACCATGGTCATTTAGGCGGCCCATATGCGGTCGAATCTAAACCTTGGTCATCCAAGTGGCCCGTTAGTGGTCAAAATCTTAGGGGGCTTGCGCAGCACACGCAGCGACTTCCTCTACGATGAGATAGCATGATCAGTCAATGATGGTCGAAGGGAGAAGAATCCTTCTCCAATGCTGGCCGCCCAAGTCAGCATTGGGCAGCGCCACTAGGCTTCACTCACAAGCCACCGCTACTAGGCTGATTAACACAACCGCCTACAAAAGCCTAAGGACCTCACTCCTTTGGCAGCACAACAGTGGCCGCTAGACAACTGAGTTGGCCGTCCAGTGAGAAAGATATGCAAACACAAAGGCAGTAAAGAGAAATGGAAACAAAGTTGAAAATTTTCCACTTTATTACTTCTAAAAATGATACAAAATACATCAAATGTACATAAGTACAATGGATGTCCCAAAAATGTACAACATAAGAGCTACGAGAGTGGCGGAGGCCTCTGATTGTCACGAGACTCCCCTACAAGGCTGTCTTTACGCTGCACCGACCTGTTGGATAAATTAATGAGATCAACAGGGAAGTCGAGATCGACCAACCACACAATGTGCCGATTGATATTGACTCCTTCCCACAGCCGTGCGAGCATCATACTCTCAACCTCGTGGGGGCGGATGCGAAGACTCAAGTAGTTCTCTAAGGTTGCCATCTGCCCGGCAAGTTGATCAATGCGCGCTTTGGCTCGATCGTTCTCTTCCTTCAAACGGGCAACCTTAGCCTTTAAGTTCGTGTTCTCCGCTTCAACACCCGCCAGAACAGTCTCAAGGGTAGCAATCTCCTCACGGTGCTCCGCCCCCGAAGCTACCAACTTAGCATCTAGCCAAGCGATCTCTGCCTCCCTGTCGGAGATCATCCGATCTCGCTGGTCCATCACCTTGATGATGGAAGCAACCATCTCCTACTTCTGCACAAAAGACAAATGAAGAACAAGTTAGAAATCCTGAAAGGAGAAAGTATGCAAAGGGCATCGCAAAGAAGTATACCTTCCAAACTCTCCTCGCGGGCCTCTCAGGCCTGGCCTCCAGACTTGGCTCAAGTGGCGGTAAGCCAGAAGCAACGCCCTCTCGAGTGAAGCTAGCAGCAGCCTCCTTCAGAATCTCTTCCTGAAGCCCCACAAGATCGTCCGCAGAAACCGTAGGCTCCCTACCATGCCTCCGCAAAGAATCGCTGGAGGATCAAGATCCACCACTAGCTCCACAGTAGGTGCCTGCATGACTAGAGAGCCAACAAATGGCTCCTGCGCCTTCGCAGGTGGCTCACAAGCTGGCTCTGTAAAGGACTCCGTTTGCACCGCTTGAGGAACCTCCTGCGGCGCAGGCTGCGCCAAGATAACACTTCCTCCCCTAGCCCCCGGCAATCTTCAAAAGATTTTTCCATTCCCGTGGTATCGCCAGTGGGCAGAGAATCCCAACGGTGACGTAATCGAGCCCGAAGACAACGAGGAGGGCATCTCCAACACCATCCTCTTGGGCCGTGGACCAATAAAGTCATCGTTTGTGGGGCAGGGGCGGATAAGCAGGCTCCTGGAGTCCTCCGGTGGCACCATCATCGCTTGCGGCCTAACCTTTTGAACCGAGGAAGGCGGTCCCCAGTTCACCTTCTTGGTCTCTACCCTAGAGACCAAAACATTCCGTTTAAAATCCAAAATGTGGTCCTTGACCAATTTGGTCAACTACTCTAAAGACGCCGTCTCCGCCACAGACGGCGTCCCAGTATACACATTCGACACTTGGTCCCAATCTTTCGCGAGGGGTCAGGTCTCCGCCACGCTCACAAAAAAAGAACTCTTTTCGGCTTCTTGAGCGAATCATAAATGGCCATTTTTATTTTAAGGTCGTGGACGGGGACAAGAAAATCCATTCACCTCCCTGATTTATTTTAAAGAGTCCGTTTACCATGGACATCGTCAACCTCTTAGAGTGTTTGCGAAGAAAAATACAGAGGGTGTAGATGTATCGTATGACATTGGCATGAAGCTGGCCAACAAAGACTCATAGGGCTTGCAAGATCGACTGCAAGTCGTCCGACAGAGGAAGACGAAGACCGCTCCTCAAGTGGGCCTTGTATATCGTCACGTGCCCTACTGGTGGAGAGAAGGCGCTGTCGTCCTTACTCGGGACCCTCCACGCAATATCCTTGGGAATATTGAACTCGACGTACAACGCTTTCATATCACCCTCTCGAAGAATAGAGAAGATATCGGCGACGGAGGTTGAGGCCATGGCTAACAGAAAAGTTAGGGTTTCTTTGAGGAACGAGAGAAAGTTGAAGACGAAGAAGGCAAAGTAAGGAGGGGTGAGAGAATATTCAAAACGATGAGGGAAACTTAAACGGAAAAGGTGTGAAACACCTTAAACCGCCTCAAAAAGGACGCCATCATTCCTGTCACGTGTCGCCTCCGTAATTGCCCCTTCAAAAAGCAAGTCCTCTATCGCATTAATGGCCTGGATATCAGCCCAACCAAAAGAAGACACATGTCTACTTTTGGCCTGACAAGCCGGCTAATGGCCACGTGTCAATTAGGGGCTCTCTGCAGAGTTCTCCAACCAAGCCAACACGCCAAAGAACTTTTTCTCCAATACCTACCAAAGACAAACTTTCTTCTTCAAACTTTCTTCGGGAACTAACTAAAGACGATCAACCGCCTGGGTAACTTTCTTCTCCGAATCGACAAAGACGGTCAATAACCCTGGTAATTTTCCTCTCCGCCTTTATAAAGTCCTCCAGATCCTCAAACAACGAACGGCAAGTGAGGGGCATCCCATCATGAACATACCGGAGGCCAAAATTCTGGCCATCGGCATGGGAGGCTAATGATGGATATATCATAGTATGGGCTGGCCCATGGTTAAAGAATGTTCAAATAGCTTGTTGGATGGTCAATTCAAATAACGGCCCAACAGGAGGCGAATGCCCAAATCCTGAAAGGCCCAAATCTTGAAAGGCCCAAATCCTAGTGTTGAATGGTCAACGCCGCCTGACCGCCAAAACGCCAATGGGTGAACTCAAGCGTTGAACTAGCTTACACACGGCCAACTCAAGTATTGAAGTTTTGTAGCAAAAAGAAAATAAACTCAAGTACGAGCCATGCCAAATTTGGCAAGTGAACTCGTGCACTAAAAGTAACGATTCTTTCATGATTGCACGCTTTCCTAAAAGCTAATCTTCTCCAAAAAGGCAGCAATGAATTCAGCGCCAACATTGGAGTCAAAACGGTCGCAAAAGCATGAAAGAGATGAGGTGATTTGGATATCCATTGCACTGTTCAGAAGTAAAATGATTCATCAAATCACGCCTGTCAAGCCTACCAACCCAGAGAAGGCCACCATTGTCAGTCCAAAAGAACACGCCACCTTATGCAAGGAAGGTGGCTCTCCTGCTATCCATATAAGCTTGAAGTCTCCATTTCTGGAAGGAACACAGAAAAACAGACGAACACGCATGCTCACAACTAAAAACATACGCTCTGATACAAGTGTTGAAACACGCTCACACAGAAGCTCTCATACATACTCTCTAACTTGAGAACATTCAGAACAAGCTTCCTGAAAGACTTCCTATAGTCTAACTCACGAACACTTATGGAGCTTGAACAAAGACTCATCTTCTCTTTCTCTCTACACAAGCGTTCATCCTCCAATCCTACAAAAGGCCTCCAGATTCAAGGAGACCTTTCCAACTTTCTGAGAATCGTTTCCTAAAACTTCCACGCTTTCAGACACCGCTTCCATATGCTCTCTGCGAGCAGGAAGCGAGAACTCACATTCTCAACGAGCCAACACTCCCGACAAACTCATTCCCTTTACTCCCTTTTGCTTATCAGTTTACCTTCCTCGATTTGAAAGTTTTTTTACTGACTTGAGCGTCGGAATGTTTCGGTGGGATAACCTCCCGTCGACACACTGACCTCTCGTTCACTTTAGTGGTGTGTAGGATTCAGACTCAATGAACGATGTCGGGTCAAATTATCCAGGCAAATCCGAATTTATTCGAAGTCGGATCTAGGTACGCATTAATTTTATTAAATAAATATAAATTATTATTATTATTTGAATTTAATTTCAAAAAATTAAAGTTAATATAAAATTTACACTTTAAAATTAAGATAATAGATTATATATTTTACTTTATTTTTTATATAGAGTATTTTGATTTTATTGAATTAGATTAATCTAAGTTTAACTATAAATTTATTTTTTTTGATTATTTACCTGTACTTAAAAAGATTAGTTACAGAAGAGTTGTAGATAGTGGGGTTTTTTTTATTATACAAATCATTCATTTCCATTTTTCTTAAACATGTATACTTATTTATTTCAACCTAATAATGCCAAATTCCAAACGACGAACAATTTCTTTAAAAAAAAATTAATTATATAATTTATTTTAAATTTTAAATTTCATCTATTAGATTTTTTTTATCCATTAGAAAAAAGAATATGCTTAATGTATATTTCTATATATAGGAGAAGGTTCTCACGTCCTGTTTTGGTATGTATAAAAGCACCTTTACCTCTGATATATTTCAATACGATTGGGGCCTATTTGCTAATTTTTAAATTTTCAAAAATATAATTGTTAATATAAAATAGAGAAAATTTGGCTAGCTTTTAAAGATATTATAATACAACTTATCTATACTCACTCACCCTAAATTTACGTAATTTTTCTTGTGAGCATTTTTGAGATGATAAAATAAAAATTATTCACTTTTTATTGATAAGTTAGTGTGAAGAATGTAAACAATAAATTTTAATTAATTTTTTTGATGATGTGTTATGTTTTTATATTTCAAATATCAACATTAAATCATTGTCATGATGGATGATCAATTGAGGGGTACTGTGATGCATGTTTTATTTTTTTATAGCCAAAAATATTCTTTTTTTTTTTTATAGAGGGAGAAAAATTATTTTTAAATTTATAAAATTTTTCTTCTTTTATTTCAAAAAATGTCTTAAATAAATATAACCGTTGAGAAGAGATATCATTTCGTTCAATAGATATGTTTTAAAAGGACACATTTATTAAAAAAAATAAGATATTTTTTTTATCAAAAGATACATTTTAAATAAATATATATTTTTTAAAAAAATTTATTATATAAAAATTAATAAAATTATATTAATTTAATTAATTTAATAATTCATATATATACCACGACATCTAAAACATATTTATAACATCTTCTTTTTGGAAGTAATTTTGCCCAAATGGATAGCCAGCTGGGACGGGTTGCTGCTTAGCTGGTTCGGCGGGCTCACCGAGTTGGTGAGTGGCGTTCACTTTGACTGCCCAGGCGGAGGCCAATAAGAGAAGCAGAGGGCGGCGGCGGAAGTAGCTGTGGAATGGGTGTAGTTGTGGCGGCGTGGTGATGCGCCGCTCATCGCTGCGCCTGATACCTGTAGCCCGTGGATCAGCAGCAACGGTAGACACCGAGCTCAGTTAGTTTTATTATTATTATTTTTTTAAGTTTTCAAGAAGAACTGAGAAATTTATGGGGACGATGATATTTATTGCCGTGGCTTTCGTGAGTTGAGGGTCCATGCCAAAGGAATGATGGGAGAGACATAACCAGAGACAAGGCGTTTTCTTCTAATTTTTCGTCTGGTCTCCGTCGTGCATGGAGATGGTGCCGATAGTTGAATTGAAGAAATCAACGGTAATGCTTAGAAAATTTTAAAATACGCATATTTTAATATTTTATACAAAAATTAATTTTATTTTTAAAATTATTTTTTAAACAATATAAATTTGACGAAGGAGAGTAGGAATTGCTGACTAGGGTCAACCAATATCGACCCAAAAATTTTTAATATACTCAACCTTTGAACTGTTATTGACAAGTAGAATTAATTGTTTAAACCGCGAGAAAATACACTAGAGTTTGATATCAAGATACAACAAGAATCACGAACAATAAAAACACAATTTTTACGTGGAAAACTCGCTTACGAAACGAGGAAGAAAAACCACTGGACATGAAATCAAAATTTTCACTTGCTAGCTTAATCGACACACAAACCCCAAATCACAAAAATCAATATCAACTAAGTTTGGACAGCCCGTCAAGAAGTACAAAGAATAAGAAAGAGAGGAAAAAACCCTATAGACAAGTTTCACAAGAAGAAAAATCGTACGCGGGTGATTACCAAAGATCAAATTTGATTGAAAACCTAAACGGAGACTCACCCTTTCTCTCTTCTTCTTCTCTCTCTTTTCTCTCTTTTTTTCTTCTCTGGAACGGCACTCAAATTAATTGAATTAATCTAAAAATGCAAAGTGCACATTTTATATAATTAGCGCGCGCTTGAGCGCCTGTCGAGCGCGCAGCCAGCGTAGGCCCTCGCTCAGCGCCTATCGAGCGGCAAGTGAGCGGCGGGCTTACTGGAATTCCCGCTTGAGCGCCTAGCGAGCGCACAGCGAGCGGGGAGCATACTGGAATTCCCGCTCGAGCTCCATTCGGGTGCACAACGAGTGGGGAACATACTGGAATTGAGGCTCGAGCGCCCAGCAGGCTCAACTCGATCTTTCTTCATGCGGTGAGAATATTTACCTCCGACCGCCACATCAAGTGGGTATGGGCCCACACAGGAGTGACCCATAACTCAACAAACTTCCCCTCACGACTGTGTGGGGCCATTCATCGTCATCCCGACAATTGAACAGCAAGTTTCAAGCTTCCCCTTTTGTAATGCCTTGGTCATCATATCTGATCCATTCTCCTCGGTCCCGATCTTTCCCAATACCAACGAACCTATATCAATAACATTCCGCACCCATTGATACCTCACATCAATATGCTTTGATTTGGCGTGAAAGGACAAGTTCTTACTAAAATGAATTGCACTTTGATTGTCGCAAAACAACACATACCGTTTCTGCTTGAGACCAAGTTCCCAAATGAATTTCTTCATCCGTAGCATCTCCTTGCTTGCCTCTGTAAAAGCAATAAATTCCGCTTCAGTAGTGGAGAGAGCAACACACTTCTGCAATTTCGATTGCCAGAAAACGGCTCCTCCTACAAATATGACTAAATATCCCGAAGTAGACTTCCGTGAGTCAACATCACTCGTCATATCTACATCAGTATATCTAACCAGAAGGGGCACGTTGCTTCCAAAGCACAAACACTGTTTAGAAGTTCCTCGGAGATACTTCAGAATCCATTTTACCACGGACCAATGCTCTTTACCGGGATTTGATAAGAATCGCCTGAGAACTCCAACAGTATAAGCTATATCTGGTCTCGTACACACCATGACATACGTTAGGCTACCCACTATGAAGAATAGATATGCCTTTATATGTGCCTTTTCATCTTCTGTAGAAGGACATTGAGAAGTACTTAGCTTGGAAGTGATTGGGCAACAAATGTGCTCACCGATTTTGCCTTTTCATGTCAAGCGTGAAGCACTTTCTCCATGTAGCTCTTGTGATATCCATAGCTTCCTTTGATTTCGCTGGTCGCAAAAATTCTAATTCTCGGGAATTTGCTTCGCGATCCCAAATCCTTCATCATGAAAGGACTTCCCAAGCTGTCACTTTAACTTCGTGATCTGAGAAACATTACGCCCAACAATTAGCATATCATCCACATAGAGCAAAAGAATAACAAAATCATCCTCTCAAAAGTCCAAACAAAAACACAACGATCGGAGGTTATTTTCGATAGCCCCGATTTACTATGACAAATTCAAACTTCCCTGTACATTGCCTTGGTGCTTGTTTCAACCATACAGACTCTTCGAGATGACATACTAAGTTCTCCTTCCCTTGACAAGGAATCCCTCCGGTTACTTCCACGCTGATTTCTTCTTCAAGGTCACCGTGAAGAAATGTTATCCGTGACATCCATCTGCTCTCACCTCGAGGTTAAGAACAAGCTGCCAACCCGAGCACCACTGAATGGAAGACATCTTTACCACTCGGGTGCAAAGATCTCGCCGGGTCAATACCCTTTCGTTGATTGAGCCCTTCACAACAACTTTCGCTTTGTACCTCGGGTGAGGTGTTTTCATCATCCTGATTCAATCAAGACTCACTTGTTCTTCAATGCTCTTCTTCCTTTTAGCAGCCTTATCAACTCAAATGTGTGATTTTCATGCAGCGATGCCATCTCTTCTTGCATAGCTTCCATCCACTCCGACTTATGTTCATCTTCCATTGCTTCCTCGAAGCCTTCGGGCTTTCCTCCGTCTATGAGTAACACATACTCTTCGGCTGACAGACGAGTAGGGGGTCTTCGATCTCTCGTGGATCGTCGGAGTGGAATAGTCTCGATAGGCTCTGCAATATCAAGAGGAATAGCCTCATCCTCCTCACTATCGGGCACTGCAGTCACATGATCTTCTTCATCTTCAGCATTGCCTTAACTTTTATTTTGCTGACGAACAGGTGTCGGCAGAAGATCTGAATCACATGCCCAGCTGTCATCATTCTTGGAGACAAACTCTGAACTGTTACCATTATCTTCTATAGTCTCGTTCTCAACAAACACGACATCCCTAGATCGAACTAGCTTCTTCTCAATTGGATCTTATAGTCGATACCCAAACTCATCTTCCCGTAACCGAGAAATATACACTGTCTGGTCTTTGACTCCAGCTTGGTCCTTTCATCTTTGGGAACGTGAACAAAGACCTTACATCCAAATACCCGCAAGTGATCGTAGGATACATCTTTTCCGGTCCATATCTTTTCAGGCACTTCACCATTCAAGGTACCGTGTGGTAACAAGTTGACGACATTAGCCACGACCCTCAAGGCTTCCCCCCAAAACGAGCTAGGGAGCTTCGCCTCTAAAAGTACACATCGGACCCTCTCCATTAAAGTCTCGTTCATCCGTTCGGCTACGCTATTCAGTTGCGGTGTCTTCGGTGGAGTCTTCTGATGGCGAATTTCATGAGAACGACAATATTCATCAAACGCTCCGATGTACTCCCCGCCATTATCACTTCGGATACATTTCAGTTTCTTCCCCGTTTGCCTCTCAACCAAGGCGTGAAAATGCTTGAAGAATATAAAAGCTTGATCCTTCGATTTTAGCGGATACACCTACAATTTTCAAGAACAATCATCAATGAATGTGATGAAGTAAAGTCTCCAAGAGTTTCACCAATGGGCCACATATGTCGGTGTGGACCATTCAAGAAGATCGATCTTGTCAGAAATGAATTGCCCGTTGAATGAGATCCGTTACTTTTCACCAGTATAATGAGAACAAGTCTTCAACAGCCGTTTTTACACCCCGAAGATAATTTTTCATAAATAGATTCAGTCCTTCTCACCCATGCGACTCAACCGACGATCCACAAATCACAGCTCATCTTTAGCAACATGCACATCTCCGCCCCGTAATCGAGGCATGCATCACATACAAATTGAAAACTTTTCTACCCCGAGCCACAACTAGACACTTCTAATCAACTTCCATACTCCCGGCGTGAACGTCTTCTAAAAGCCCTCATCAATCAAGCAGCACCCCTGTGAGATTAGATTCAGTCGAACATCCGGCATACATGTCTAACATCCTCAACAAAGAACTTGGTTCCATTATTTATGGTGGGACATACATCACCATAGCAAATTAGTTTTATTATTATTTTTTATTATTTTTAAGTTTTCAAGAAGAACTGAGAAATTTATGGGGTCGATGATATTTATTGCCGTGGCTTTCGTGAGGTGAGGGGTCCATGCCAAAGGAACGATGGAAGAGACAGAACCAGAGACAAGGCGTTTTCTTCTAATTTTTCGTCTGGACTCTGTCGTGCATGGAGATGGTGCCGATAGTTGAATCGAAGAAATCGACGGTAATGCTTAGAAAGTTTTAAAATACGCATATTTTAATATTTTATATAAAAATTAATTTTATTTTGAAATTATTTTTTAAACAATATAGATTTGACGAACGAGAGTGAAAATTGCTGACTAGGGTCAACCAATGCTGATCCGAAAGATTCTCAAATCGGTCAACCTTTTGAACCGTTATTAAACCCACAGCCAAGATAGAGAATGGTCCATGCTTAGATGTTGTGGTATGGAAAAGGGTGTGAATATGAAAAATATCACAAAATGGCATTAGGATGGGTTTTTTTTAGGAAGATACATTTAATATATACTTGTGTTATTTGTTAAATAAAAAATATTTAACTAGTAAAATTTTAAATTTTTTAAAAATATATTTAAATATTTTTAATATTTTTATTTGTATGTTAAATATTTAATAAATATTAATATTATAAAAATAAATCGATAAAAATACTATACATAATTTTTTATATATTTTAATCTTCATCATTAAACTTTGTTATTCAATGATAGATATTAGACATGCATTAATTACATTTCTTTTGAAAGATACATGGCCCCAAAGTTCATTAGGTTAGAAAGACGAACTAGAAATGTGCAAAATAATTAGTGTTATTGACTGTTTGGATAACTAAATCTAGAATCTTTTTATCATTTGAATTGGATAAATAAGTTTCTCAAAAATTAAAATTTTGACCGAATTAAATTAATCGGTTATCTGATTAATCAATACAGGCACACCAAATAATTCATTTTAAATATTATAATATTTTTATTAAAAATTTTTAAATATAACAAAAAAATCTATTGATTTAAAACATCATTATAATATACTAATGTATGGATTATAAAATTAGATAATGATTAAGTAAGTAAATGTCAATAATTTAAGTTTCATACCATGGTAAAAATGCAAGGATTGTATACATTTTTTTAGCAAAGAGGAGGAGTGACACTTCTTTTAATATAATATAATATAATATATCTACAAATAATATAATAAGATACTTATAAAATTAGAATTTTTTGTTGCCTTTTGTCCTTTTAAATATATGTGGTCAGTTTAAATAACAGTTGATTCAAATTTTAGTAATTAAAAAATGAATAAAAACCCAAATAAAAAATTTTATTCTTATTTAAAATCAAATCAAATAGTTTAATTATTCTAATTTTTAATTAATTTTTATAATTTTTATATATATTAAAGATTTATAATGCGAAACGTGTTATTTACGTTTTTTGGTTTTTTTTTGCTAACTTTTTTTCTTTTTTTTAATATAAATTTTATCAAAAAATTTTTAAAATAAAAAAATACGAAGTATATATTTCGTATTACATGAACCCATATCCTAATTAAATAGAGGAGCCACTGGGGGCATGACAGTGACCGTGGCAGCGTAGTGTGGAAAGTTGGCGTTGTGTCGTCTCCTTACGAGATCGAAATGAGCGAGAAAATTTTAGAGTATGGGTAAAATAATAGATTAAAATATATATAACGCGTTATTAGGTTTGAATTATCATGCAGATTAGAGAATTTTTAAATTTTTTGTATCAAGTTGAGCTCAAACGGGTCCGATTTTCGTATCCCTTAATTTGAGCCTTGCACATCATAACAGCTAACAAGATGTTAGAGATTTGATGGGGCTTGCACATCAATTTATCATTCGACATTTAAATCAGTAATCATTCTAAGAGAATAGAAAAATATAGGCATGAAGATAAATATGATGTGGAATGTACAAATATTTGTATGCAAGGGATACAAGTGAGAATTATAGGAGGTTTGGGCTCCTTTCATGCACTTCGGAGAGTGTCTCATTAAGGTCGCGGACGAGAGCTGTCATTTCAGAGGAAAGAGAGCTGGCTCCTTTTTTTCTCATTTTTTTGATTCAAAGTTTAGCTTGTGATAGCATTGAGATGCCTCGAATGAACTTGGATGATAGATTCCTCACCTCTAGCATAGGAGAAGATATTTGTAAAGTTTCGTGGAAGAGGTTTTGGGTGCGGGAACTTGGGACATGTGTCCTTCCTAGGTTTGTCGGCCGTTGAGCATTGGCGGTGGTCTGCGGTGTCAGTTGTTGCCTTGTGATGGCGAGTGAACCATCATTGGACGTGGCCGGCACGGGCCTAGTTGCCTTTCGTTGGGATTAGCGGAACCATGACTTGCCAAAGTTGACTTCATCCGCCATTGGCTGACATTTCCTAGATCGGCGTCTTTTGTGCTGCCAGTCTGCAGCCATCTTGGGGGAAGAATAGATGAATTGTAATTGGGCACGTGTCAGGTGATGTCTAATAAGCCCCGGCGTAGTCTGTCTGGCCCAATATCCCTCTTGCGGTAGTGGGCTTCGTACGAAATCTATTAGGCTCCATCGCCTAGTTGGGCCTTCCTACTGGTTGGTCCTTATACCATTGGCCCATATTCTTACTGAACCCATAACTAGGCCCCAGACCTGGGGACGGCCCTCTACCGAGCCCTAGTATGTTGAATAATGGGCCTTGGACTTCTAGTCCATGCGTTCCTTCTCGAGGCATGCCAGTCGTCGACTCTCGAAGGCAATGCTCGTTCCCCATGCGAATTTGCAATTTTTCAGGTTGTGCCGTAGAGGTTCGGGGCTCTATTTGGTAAGATTCTTGGACTGGGACTTGGTTATGCATTGATGCCTTTCTTGTTTTTTGATTAACATCTATTGGGTAGAGCGCTCCTTTGTTGGGAGCTCACTTGATCTCTTTCGCGACTATAAATTGGGGGGTTCCTACACTTTGGGACCCAAGCCTACTCCCATGCTGACGAGGCAATGTGGGGACATTTGCTTATCTCTTGTTCCATGATGTTTCGTATGAAGTCGGATGGATCTGTAGAAGACTTAAAGTTGTTCTAGAAGCCTGTTGTCATGCCCTTTCTGAGGGTGTTTACTCGTAACGATGGTGGCTGGGCTACTCTATAATTGCCACGTGCCTTCTTTTTGCTTTGCTTGGATGTTCAGCCACTAGAGGAGCATCGGGAGGCGAGAACCCTAACTCAAGGTCATTGGGCTCTTGAAGTGCTCTGCCTCCCGCTCCTTCCGTTGTTGGTCATCTCTAGGGCTTGCTAGAGGAGGCGCACTCAAGGTCCCACCGGGCTAAGCATTCGGTTATTTTTTCGGGTGCCATGGCTTTGACGGTTGACCTTGGGGCAAAGACATTTCCCTTGTCATGGCAGTGTGTTATCCATCCTTCAGCAAGGGAATGACATTCCATCCGCGCTCTACAGGATGTTGTTGTCGGGTAGATGCAACCAAGGGGAGAGCTCTCTCTTCGGGGGTGTTTCTCCCGATCCAATCTCCCGAGCAAGTGCTGCTTCTTCTCTACTTCCTTTTTTGCTTCATATTTACTTTCTTTGTTATTTGCGTTGGTGCATGCCTTTTACTTTGTAAAGAAGATTTCAATAAATAAAAGTATTGATATTTGCCTTTTTTCTCGTGCCACTAAAATCATGTCTTTACTGTTACTCCGTATGACTCAAGGGCCAAAGTGCCCTCACACTGCCATATGTGTTTGGCCATTCCCTCGTCTTACGGGCTGAGCGGCTGGAGACTTGACTTTTTGATGGCTAGCCCCCAAGCCTGCCTTCGGACCTTTGACGGGATGGCTAGAGGGGTTCGTGTTGCCCGCGTTCTTTCTCGGGAAATAGAATGCCATTGGTTAGGGTCGCATCCATCAAACCGTCTTTGCACATTTATTGCGACGGCAGTCATAGAGCCATCACATCATAATGATTCTTCTTCGAAAAGGCGCGGCGCCTCAAGGTGTTGTCACGTGGAGGGTAATGAGTCACCTTGCCTTTGTCAAGCAGTGTTGTTTTTCTTGGGGGACTTTGCCTATTTAAGTGTCAAGGCCTCCTCGTTGTTTTGGTACCCATTCTACATGCTAAGGCATTTTTCTTGGGTTTGCCACTTCCCTTTCAATTTGTTCCATTCTGATTCGTCGAATGGCTAATGAGATGCGCATCGGCCTCCTAGGAGTTGCTCGTTTGGTCAGTGGGATGATCCTCTTCTTTTGAGTCCAATCCTTCCACCGAGGAAACAAGATGGGAGGAGCGGGTCGAAAAGAGTGGGATGGGGCGAATTCCGCCATTGCGGCAGCAGCCGCGGGAGGCTGCTAGTTGGAGCCATCAGTCCTTGGATTGATGGGGTTTCCAAGGGTGCCATCGGGTTTTGAATGAATGGACCTCCACCTCCTCTTAGCGCCGTGGACATGATAACGTAGGCCAATTGATTCTTCATGCCCAATGGGCAACTGAAGAAGCTAAGCGGCGGGTGTAGGCTGCTGTTGCGAATGTCGAACAGAGCCGGGCAAGGGCTGTCTACCTCCAACAAGTTTTATCGAAATTTGAGGCCAGGTCATCACAGCTTGCTAAAGCCAACGCTCTGGTTTGGAGTCAGATCGTGATGCTTCAAGGGAGCTTTAGCTATGCCAGGATTGGCTTCGAAACCAAGGCGGTGCACAAACGTGTCTGGAGGTTGAGTTAAGATCAAGGATCCGTCTAGAAGAATTGGCCCCGATACTGGAGGGGCAATTTTAGGACGGGATTTGCCTAAGATGGATGATGGCTTCTTTGGTGACGCTTGGCTTCCCCACAGGTTCCCAGACTCTTGAAACGAGGGAGCTTCCACGCGCTCGGAATTGACTGAGTTGTCGGATTCGGATCCTGTGGAGCCCAATAGGCGTAGATAGCTTTGTTTTATTTTCAGGTCACTAGCTACCTTTAATTCTAAAGGAACTTCATTAATAAAATTATCTTTTAGTAGAGTAATTCTGTTCATGGTAGTATGCTACTTTTGAACATCTAGTGCGGTGTTTTTGGGTAGGCAAGTGAATGGGCTGCCGCCATGGTAGTCGCTAACGGCCTGTGCCTCCTCCTTAATTGCCTATTGTGATGATTGAGATTTGATAGGTGATTTCAGTGAGTGTCATAGGGCGGTGTGTCAGGAGCCATCATGGGCTGATTTGGATAGACGCGCCATTCCCAACTAAGGGGATGCGTGTTGGGGCCATTCATTAGGGGCAACCCTTGAGTTTCCGTGCAATGGCGTTTGAGGTTCCATTCCTTGGCCTACTTAAATGCTGCACTTCACCGCCATTTACACTTTCAAATCCTTTTGCCCCACACTTCGTCAAGGAAGAAGAAATAGTCTGTGCCACCCATGGCTCGCTAGAGAGTTAGTGATATCAAGTCCATCCTTACTTCTAGCGCCATTGCGGCCTTGTTGGGGAGGTATTGCATCATGAGCGATATGGCTCATCTCCTACCAAGTGAGGATGACAAAGCGTGTGCGCCTCTTGAAGGCTTTATCACCATCTACGTGTCCCACTTGAAAAGTGGGCTCCGTTTTTCTATGCATTGGACATGTATGGGATTTTGTCGGCGTTGGGTATCCTTGTGGCATGGCTTCATTCCAATGCTGTGCGTTACTTAGTTTCCTTGTGCACCTTCACTTGCCTTTACAATTACGTGTTCAGTTCATGGTCGGTGAAGTTGATTTTCCGTTTCAACCAGGTGGAAGACTGGATTTCTATATCTCCTTGTCCTGACTTCCACTTCCGTGGGGCAAACACTCTCCAAAAGAACTAGAAGGACCGTTTCTTTTTCTTGGTGGCTCCTCCTGAGTAGGACATTCCCGATGATTTGGGCTTCATGGGGGAGTACTTTACGAAAAAAGTGAGACATTCTACATGAAGGGGTATTACCTGACCCCGGAGCTCTTCACCGTGATTAGGTGGGAAGCTATAGGGGTTGTAGTGGCGTCCGCTGCCCTAGAAGAGGAAGGCCAGGATGCTAGTCATTCAGTTGCCATCCCACACGTCACCCGAGTGGCAAGGTTCGTCTTCTTCCTTGGAGTCCTCCTCGGATGAGGACATGGAGGCCTTGAAGAGGCTGAGGAGGGCCGGAGGCACTTCGAGCAGGCTAGTCCTCCGGATCCATCCCACTGACACCGGTTGGCGTCACTTTGGCACCATAGGGGATGGAATCCCAGTCATAGGAGGGAGTTACTGGGACTTCACCGATTCCCACCATCGCCCTTACGCAATACGGCATCCCACTTATTGATTATCCGTCAGTTGCAGAAGTCGTGCGGGGTTCTCTCGCTGGTATCGCTGCTGGATCCTCCCACGAGGACTGGCTGATGGTACCCATCATAGTGGAGGTCGTCGCGGATGTTGATGGAGAGATAGCTGCTACCGGTGGTGAGCCCGTCAAGGCGGCACAGGTGGCTGTTGCTGACATAGTGGACGTTGAGCTTAATGCTAAGGCTGTGGATGTGCTAGGGATTATCGATGCGCCGGCTATGGGGTCTCCGTCGACTATGTTTCCAGAGCCTTCCGTCTCCCAGGTCCATGCAAGGAGGTTGACGCAGGATCCCTAGTGAGCGGGGCATGTGAGGAAGGGAGGAGGGTGTTGCACATCTAGAGCCCCTAGCTATGCTTGCGCTTGGGATCGTGCCGGACCCATTTGACATCATAGAGGAGCCCTTCCTCGTGGTATGACTTCTTCACTCCCCAAGCCTTGATTGCATTCGTTGATTTCCTTCGTGCGACAAGTTTTTGCTTATCCGGGACTCACGAACTTTCTTTCTCTTTTTTTGCAGAGCATGGCTTTGGTCTGCCGTGTCTAGATGGGTCTTCTTCATCGGGATGAACTTATCCATTAGGCCTGGGAGGAGGCCACGTAGGCAATGGTGCATTGTAGAGAGAACGAGATAGCCATTTTGAGGCAAGAACTATCTGCCATGAGAGAGGAGAGGGCTCGAGTCTTGGAGGAGAACGAACTGTTGAAGAGTGAGCTACAGGAGGCCCGCAGCCACGTCTCTTAGCTCCAGGCCTGAAGCACCTGCATCAAAGCCAACCTATGAACCCGGCTTGCATCAAAAGAAATTGGACGAGTGCTAGACGTTAGGTTCTGGGACAATATACGTTTATGTTGTTGGATAGCGTCTGTTGTGGTCCCTAATGTATCTAGAAGGATCTTTGACCCGAGGAATGATAGCGTCCGAGATTGGTCTCATTTGACTGACTTCTCAGAGGAAGTGGGGCCTTCACACGCTTATGGTAGATGGGATCGTTGTACATTCTCTCCTTCTTTGTTTTTTGAGTTGAACAAATGCCTTTGTAATTTCCAATTTGTTTAATAAACAAGATACATTCTCTCCACTTGTTCGTGTTGTTGTTTATTGTCGCTTCTATGTTTTGTTGTTTCCTTTGCTGTGCCGGCTAAGCCCTCTCACCATTATTGTCTGCAGCTTGCTTTGGGAGTCATTTACGTTGTGCTCATCCTTGGTTGAAGACATCGTCGCACCTTACATTGGCGGGGTGCTCTGTCCAATTAGTTGGACGTCGTTGCACGCCCATGGTAGAGTCTCACAAGGGCCAGTTGGGTTTTGATACCACAGCAGCTGGACTTTGGTAGGGTCTTAGGCCGTTGCCCGCATAATTCCTTATCAATGCTCGGCCTCACTAGGGGCGTTGTAGCTTATGTGCGTATAGTCCTAGCCCACCGACCATTGTTGATTGAGGGTGCTCTCTTCCTCGGGGGAAGATCGCCACATGCTTGCCGCTTAGGCCCCCTAAGGCCTGGTTGTTCGGCCGCGTATGGGCCACTTGGCACGAGGCCAAGGTTCTTTGACCACTGAAGGGCCTTTCGGCGCAGAACTGAAGTTCGACCGTGTGAGGGCCTTTTGGCACTGGGCCATGGTTCTTTGGCGACGGAAGGACCATTCGACGCAAAGCCAAAATTCGAAGTATGACTGTGTGCAGGCCGCTGGGTATTGGGCCAGGGTTCTTTGACCATCTTCGGGTCTATTTATAGGTGGAGGAGCCTCCCCTTAATTTAAGGACAGTTTAGGTCATTTTATTTTATGAGATGACAAACATGATGCACTCACATGAATACTTAGATAGAAAAATTGAAAGTAATGATTTTATTAACAGAAACATGTTTTATGTACAAGTATCCTGGATGATGTATGCAAACCTTACCGGGCGTGTCTGAGGACTACTAATAATACTTCTTGAGATGGGTGGCATTCCAAGTCCAAGAGACCGATTTGTCGTCCTAGGTGTGTATCTTGTACTCCCCGTTTCAGAGGATTGCTGAGACAATGAGTAGCCCATTTCAATTTGGAAAGAGTTTGTTCTTATGAGCAGTCTTGCCCATCACCTCTATACTCCGTAGGACCAAATCCCTGACCTCGATCGGACATGCTTTCACCCACTTGTTGTAATATCAACGGATGAGTTGCTAATAAGTCACTGTCCTTAAGCGTGCCACATCACTAGCCTTTTGGAGCAGGTCTAGCTGCTCTCTAAGCCTCCGAGAATTGTTGGTAGGATTGAAGCAATCGATCCGAATGCTAGATAACTCGACCTTAATGGAGACGACCACTTCGACCCCATAGCAGAGGCTAAAGAGTATCTCTTGCATCGATTCCCGTGGTGTCATCCAGTATGATCATGGCACGGACGGTTGCTCATCTACCCAAGAGCCCCTTACTTTTTCCATCTCGGTCTTCAGCCCATGTAGCAGTATCCGGTTCATTACTTTGACTTGGCTATTTGCCTGTGGGTATGCTATGGATGTGTAAATCAATCTGATGTGCAAATTTATACAGTATTTAGTGAACTATCTGTTGGTAAATTGGGTTCCATTGTCGGTTACTATCACCTCAAAAATTCCAAATTGACAAACAATATTTTGACGAACAAAATTTGTCACAGTTTGGTCCGTTATATGCACCAGAGAGTGACTTCTATCCACTTGATAAAGTAGTCGATGCTGACAATGAGAAATTTTCTCTGTTTGAACGCTGAGGGCATGAGCCTAAGGATATCGAGCCCCCACTGTGTGAACGGCCATGGTGCTTGCAGGCTCTACAACTTTGTGTGCGGGTGATGGCTCATGAATCTGTGGACTTGGTAGCTTTCGCATTTTTTGATAAAATCCATGGCATCATACTTCATGGTGGGCCAGTATAGACCTTGCCTCATGATCTTGAATATGAGGTTCTTCCCCTCGACGTGCGAGCCACATATGCTGATATGCACTTCGCCCATCGCGTATTCGGCTTCTTCAGGTGTAAGGAATTCTTGGTAAGGGTTCGAGTATTCCCGTTGGTACAATCTCCCATCAATGATTGCGTACCAACTGGCCATCCTTTTTATGCACTTGACTTCCTCTGGATTTTCTTGTAGTGTTCCATCCATTAGGTACCTTTGGTATGGGATTATTTAATTATTACAGTCGGCCACTTGTAGCTTCTTGCGCTTTGGGTCATCAATGTTGGGGGCGGTTAAAATTTCCCACATACTTTTGGTATACTGCTCTTGAGATTCCGTCGTAGCGACCTTGGTCAGCTGGTTTGCTTTCTAGTTCTCCGTCCTTGGGACATGCATAATTTCAACCTTCTCAAATGCCTGGGCCTGAGCTTTCTCCTTAGCCAAGTACTTGGTGAGTTGAGGGTTTGATGTCTCGAAAGTCCTTTAGATCTGGTTGACCACCAACTCCAAGTCGCTATAGATGATCAATGCTTTTGCCCAAAACTCCTTGGCTAACCTGGGCCCCGTGAGAAGGGCCTCGTGTTGATGATGTTGTTGGTTGCCGGGAATTTGAGTGTTAGAGAGTATTTTATCTTCGAGTCATCGGGGTTCTTAGGACAATGCAAACCTCGCTACCCACCTGCGTAGACGATCTGCCGACATGCAAAGTCCATAAAGGGGTGCTTGGAACGTTTGTCCCTTCGACTTGATTAGGGGTGTTGAGAATTGGTGTCGTAGTTTCAACTACAAAGTCCGCGAGGGCCTAACCTTTCAGGGCCGGTCGAGCCAAAACTCCACGTCAAACTTGCTCAACTCTATAGCCTACTTGACTAGTCATCCAAACGTCTTTGGTTTCTGCAAGATTCCCTTCAGTGGTAGGTTAGTCAGTATGGCGATTCGATGTGCCTGGAAGTATGGCCATAGTTCTCTGGCGGAGTAGATGAGGACTAGAGCAATCCTTTCGGCGTGAGGATAGTAGGACTCCGTGTCTATCAGCACCTTATTTATCTAGTACACAGGTTGCTACACGTCTTCCTACTACCCGATGAGGACAAAGCTTAGGGTTATGTCCGATACCGCTAGATAGAGGGACATATCTTCGCCATCGGAGGGTGAGGTCAAGAGTGGAGTGTTGGAGAGATAATCTTTGAGCTTGTGGAATGCAGTCTCGCACTCGACGGTCAATCGGAATCCGATTGCCTTTGTCCCTTTGAGGGCCTTGAAAAATGGTAAGCACTTCTCTGCCGATTTAGCCATGAACTGAGAGAGGGCGACGGACTTTCCTATGAGCTTCTGAACCTCGTTTATGGTCCATGGCGGGCTCATGTCAAGGATGGCTCTTATTTTCTACAAGTTCGCCTTGATGCCATGTTGGGATACTATGAAACCTAGGAACTTTTTAGATATTATTTCGAACGCGCACGTGGTCGGGTTGAGTTTCATCCTGTGAGCCCGAAGCACCTCAAAGGTTTCAACTAGATCACGGATGTGGTCATCGGTGGCTTTACTTTTGATGAGTATGTCATCCACATACACCTCCACATTCCGTCCAATTTAGATTTCAAACATCTTGTTCACTAGCCACTAATAAGCAGCGCTGGCATTCTTTAGACCAAAGGGTATGACCTTGTAGCAGTAGGTCCCCGATCCAATCATGAAAGAGCTATGCTCCTCGCCGTCCAATCTCATTCTTATCTGGTTGTAATCTAAGTTGGTGTCCATAAAACTTAGAAGTTCGTGTCCGGACATGGAATTCTTCAGTTTATCAATCCTTGGCAATGGAAAATTGTCCTTCGGGCATGCTTTATTCTCATCGATGAAGTTGATACAAATCCACCACTTTCCATTACTTTTCTTCACGAGGACGACGTTTGATAGCAAGATTAGGTACTTATGAACCCTACATCAAACGGTTTCTTCACCTCCTCCCTTTTGGTGATTAACTTTTTGACAAAATAGTTTCTGCGCTTCTACCAAATGGGTTTGTGATTGGGATCGAGACCAAACTTGTAGACCATTATTCCGATTGGTATCTTGGATATGTTTGTAGGAGTTCATGTGAAAACATTGGAATTTTGCCTAAGAAAGCTCACGAGCTGGTCATGAATTGAAATCGGAAGGGAGCCGCCGACATGTATGCATTTCTCGTGCTTGTTGGGGTCCATGGGGACCAAGTTCATTGACTCTCTTGACTGGCCCTGTTGTAGCGTAGACTCATATCGAAAGTTTAGGTCCTCTATTGGCCGCTGAGAGTGGTTGGAGTGACCTGGGATAAATTGCACGTCTGTCCCATCATTTGGTCTCCAGTGCCTCCTCTACTCCATATGGCATTGGAAATTTTACCTTCAAGTGGTAGATTGATGTCATCGCCTTGAAGGTGGTTAGGAATAGTCCGCCCAAGATGGCGTTGTAGACCGATGGCAAGTTGACGACAAGGAATGTGAGCATTTAGGTGGCCGTACAGGTGAGCCCCCTTTGTGACTTCAAGTTGGACTTTCCCTTGTATGGGCACTAGTTAATTTTCCTCCAAGCCGTACAAAGGGCCATCAATTGCTTTCATCTGATTATTTTTCAATCCAAGTTCAAAAAATATATCGAGATACAATAAATTTTGAAAGCTTTCATTATTAATGAAAATTCGTTTCAGTTGGTAATCTAACGTATCATCTGAAATAATGGAAGATATAACTAGAGAGTCAGAATGGGGGGACATTACATGAGTTATATTGTCGTCACTAAAACTAATGATATCAATCCTAATCCTTACTCTTACTCTCTTGCTACTCGATGTGGCCTTAGGACGGTCTTGGGCGCTACATTTGGCCGGCCTTCTCAAAATCATGTTAACAATGTTGGCGGCAACACGGTTCCTGGACTGCTCTCTGGTTTCGTCACTTACAGCCTCGGTGGCCTGCCTCGGGCTTCTTAGGAATTGCATGAGGTGTCCTCGGTGGATAAGGTCATCGATTTCCTTTAGTAGGGTCCAATAGTCTTCCGTAGTGTGATCCAAAGACAAGTGAAAATGGCAATACTTGGTCTAGTCTCTAGCCTCCAGGTTCTTTGGTACCTTAGGCCACTTTAGGAACTTCTCATCCCAAATTTGCATCAAGATGTTCAAGTGGGTGTCGTTCAGGGGCGTCAGGGCCAGGGGTCGGTACTCCCTTTGTACACCCGACTTAGACCGCGGCTGTTTTTGTGGTTCCTGGGAGAGGTCGCCGTCTCCATTTCTCTTCTTCCCCATGCCCGGACCTTTGGGTTGTCGGTCCACGTGTTTGGGACGCTTTTCTTCTTTGGTCTCCTCGACCGTTATGTAGGCTTAAGTAATAGTTTATACTTTCTGAAAGGTCTGAGGGCGTTGATGCTTTAGGAGCTTGAAGAACTCTCCAATTGCCAACGTAGTGATAAAGGCACTCAACTTCATCTCATTAGAAGGTTAGGGAATTCGGCAGGCCTTCGTGGTGAATCAGTTCAGGAATTGATTCAAGCTCTTCTCAGGCTTCTATCGGAGTTGGACGAGGTACAAGGGTTGCTTCTTCTCCCTCCATTTGGAGGCGAACTAGTATAGAAATAGTCGGCGAGTTCGTCGAATGAACGGATGGAGTTTGGCTGGAGGCTATGGAACCAAAGCCTGGCGTCCCCTTTCAGTGTCAGGGGAAGTACTTTCACATGGTGGCCTTGCTCATCCTGTGGAAAGTCGGCAACGTCCGGAAGTAATCTAGGTGATCCATCAAATCTGTACCTCTGTCGTACGTATCCAGTGCTGGCATTTTGAACTTGAGGGGGAACAACCGCGTCTGAATGTCCATGTGAACGATGACCTCTACAGGTTGAGCGTTTGTTGGCCAGCCTCCCTCTTGAACACGTGCTACTATATTTTCTCCTCCATTCGATGTGAGGATTCGCACCTCTTGGCGTTGATGAAATTTCTGAGCTCAGAGTCCTCCAAGGGGATGTGTAGGTCGCGGTGGCCTCCTGCATGGGGTGGCCCGTACTGCATGACCCCTCCCCTCTGGTTGTGAGCCTCCGATCACCATGGGAGTTGCAAGGATTCCGCCGCTCCTAGCTTTTCTTCGACGCTTCCCAAATCGGGAGGCTCTGCGTTGACGTCTAAGCCTTGCTGGGAGGCCACCTAGTCCCGACATTGTCAGACCTTATTATTATTGCTACGAGGAGCCTCGGCCCATGGCCCTTTTGTCTAGAGGTTGATGCCTGGGGGCCCGAGGGAGTGCTCCCGTCCATTATGCATTAGTCCGAGTGCATAGTATTTGAAGTATCTGCCTCATGTAGCCCACGTTGGCAGCCGGCTTGCACATGTCAGGCTCTGAGTACTCATCGGCATGGTTACCCATCGAGGGGTTGTAGTCATGGACGGTTGTGTCCCTTATCGACGCGTTAGCTTACGCTCTGGTGTTGACCATTTTTTTGACTTTGAGAGTGGATGTGGTGACAGGTGGCTAAACTTTATTGTAGTTTTTACAGACGGTACCAATAATACGTTCTCAAGTCTAGGTCATTGTGTGGATTATGGAATTTTCGGATTCTTCGTTTCGGGTTGAGCTCAAACGGGTCCGATTGCCGTGTTTATCAACCTGAGGCCTGCATAGTACAAACAGCTAACAAAAGGTTAGAGAATTGGTGGGAATCACCCCCCGATTTATCCTCCGACACTCAAGTCAGTAATCTTTCCAAGAGAATCGAAAGATGCAGGCATCAAGGTAAACGTGATATGGAATGCATGGATGTTTTGTATGCAAGGGATGAAAGTGAGGATTATAGGAGGCTTGGGCTCCTTTCGTGCATTTCAAAGAGTGGCTCATTAAGGTTGCCGGACGAGAGTAGCGATTTTGGAGGGAAGAGAGCTGACTCTTCTTTCTCGTTTTTTTTATTCGAAATTTAGCTTGTGATAGCCTTGAGATGCCTTGAGTGAACTTGGATGATGGATCCCCCACCTCCAATGTAGGAGAAGGTATTTATAAGCTTTGTGGAGGAGGCTTTGGACTCGAAAACTTTGGAATGTCCTACCGGTTCGCCAGCCCGATAGCTTGCGGTGTCTCCCTCGCCTTGTGGTGGCAAGGGAACTATCATCAGGTGTGGCTGGCACGGGTCTGGTTGCCTCTTGTTTGGATTAGTTGTGCCACTGTAGGGTGACGGGCACCGCGACTTGCCAGAGTTGACTTCTTCCGCCATTAGCTGACCTTTCCTCGGTCGGCATCTTCTGGCTGCTAGTTTGTAGTCGCCTTGGGGGAAGAACAGATGGATTGTGATTGGGCACGTGTTAGGTGATATCTAGTGGGCCATGGTGCGGCCTGTCCGGCCTAAGATTTCTCTTCTGTCACCTACCTGGGCCTTCCTACTAATTGGGCCTCGTTCCTATTGGTTTATATTTTTATTGGACCCATCAATATAAATTTTTTTAAAATATAACAAATTTTAACATATTTAAATTTATCTATTTTTTATTTAAAAGATTAAAAGATAATTTTTTTTAGTTTTTTTTTTTAATTTGAACTTAAATTTCAAAAATTTTAAAAATATGAAAAAATAGTTTTTAGAATTTCACACTAGCTATAAGGTAATATTTTTTACAACTTTCTAAATTATACTTATATTATAATGCTTTAAGAATGTATATGAAGCATCCCTGGATTCGCATTATTATACAAATTAGAGAGTCACTTGATCTTCTACATTAGGTCGAATTGAAGTAGGTCCAACCTCCATCTCTGATAACCTGAGTTCTAAGCAACATAACTAAAAGTACAAGATCAGTGGGTTGCAAGATTTATTTTCTGATATATCATCCAACGTTCAAATTAAAAATCTTTTTCAACGGATAGAAAAATGCAATTATATGAGAGAAATGAGTGGATGCATATTATAGGGATTGAGTTTTTGGATGCGTCCGACTGAGGGGCAATTTAGAGATGTGCCTGCTTAGGGGCAACTTGGAGATGTGCCCCATCGAGGGACGATTTAGAGGTGTGCCTCATCAATGGGCGGATTATAAGGTGCGCATGGCCGAAGGGATACTTACGAGGTGTGCCCGGCCGAAGGCCAGTTAGAGATGTTGCTCAGTAAGGAGCGGCTTAGAGATGGGTTCTTGGGAGAGCAACTGTCTAGAAGAGGAAGGAACTCTACTGAATGTGCTTAACCAAGAGATGGCTTTGCTACATGGAGGAGTTAGCTCCGATGAATGGGCACGACTAAGGGGTGACTTTGAGAGATGGAGGGTTCTGATAGGAGAGTGGCAGCCGAGAAGAATAATGTAGTGCACCCGCGAGAGAGGTGGCTGACAGGAGGTGGGAACAGCTCCTAGGCAACAGTGATGAAGGTAATTTTGTGTATTTAAATTATACATCTTGTAGATAATAGTGTTTAAAAAGTTAAAAAATATCTATCTTAATTATTTTTTGATTTTAAAATCGTAACTACTGGATATTAATCCAATAGTTAAAAATAGTGTAGTAAGGGTTAGTTCTCTTGAGGAGAAGCAACACACCCTCATTGCTATTTTTGTTGCTCATCTTTAATATTTTTTTTAAATTATATTTATTTTAAATATTGATGAGTCCGGTACAGTGGGCTGGCCCCAGAATCCAAATCGTAACAGATTGACGACCCGATGGAGCTCCCTCCAGGCCCACAAGTGCGTCCCAGCGATGCCCGCTCTAAAGTTCTAGCACATCAACTGGGCAATTCTTACCAAAATTGTCCTGAGCAGTTCAATAAATATTTTTAGAATATTCTACCTAAGATCGTGTGCCCCCAAGATGACAGTCACATTTAGCAAATCTCTCAAAAATAGCATTCATCACGCGGTGATCTCGCGATCGCCCCAACAAAAGAAGGAATATCTTACAGCCAACCTTGGAACCTAAGCAATACTGAACCGATTTCAATACTATAAATACTTCTTCGTCCCTATGGGCAAGGAAGCTTCGGTGAGACAGAAGCAAGGGAGAAAAGAAAGGAAAATAAAAAATGAGTATACAGAGAGAAAACCCAAAAGGCATGGCCACTCTCTTCTCGTCTCTCATGAGGCCTTATTGTCCCACTCCGACCGATGGTTGTCTAGGCCTCTCATCGGCTCTAAGTCCTCACACTGCAAGATCGGTGAAAGAGACTTGTAGAGTGTGACGCAGAGAGTCCCTCCGTCTATAGCCAGAGTGGGGAACGACGAGTGTCCCTCTCCTTATCATCAACGCCTAGAGATCTTTACCTCATCCAGTTAGCCACCTGCGTACGAGTGTATTCATCTACTGGTTACTCAACAAGTGTAGACCTCTCTCTAGAAAGTTGCCTCTAATAGGGCGCACTTAATAGGAGCCCAGTCCTCCATTACTCAAGACCACCCCCTGGCCAGGCATACTCAGCAGGTCTTAGTCTTTCATCTCTTTAAACCACCCCTTGACAGGGCACACTCGATAGAAGCCTAGTCCTCCATCTCTCAAGTTGCCCCTAGCTAGGCAAACTCAGTTGGAGCCAATCCTCCATCTCTCAAAGCCGTCCCCTAATTGGGTATACTTAGTAGGAGCTTAATCATCTATTTCTCAAAATTACCTTTTGGCTAGGCGCACTTAATAGAAGCCCAAACCTCCATCTCTCAAGTTGCCCCTTGACCGGGCATATTTAACAGGAGCCCAATCCTTCATCTCTCAAAACTGCCCCCTGACCGAGCACATTCAATGGAGCTTAATCATCCAACTCTTTAAGTTGTCCTTGGTCGAGCACACTTAGCGGAGCCCCAATTCTCTATCTCTCTAAATCGCCTCTTGATTGGGCATATTCAACGGAGCCCAATCATCCATCTCTCTAAACTGTATCCTGGCTGGGTGCACTCAGTAGAGCCAAGTTCTCCTTCTCCCAAAGCCGCCCCCAGGCAGGGCGCATTCATCAAAACTCCATCCTCCATATCCTAAAGCCACTCTCCAGCCGAGCACATTTAAGCATTCAATCCCCCATTACATACATTTACGCATCAATCACTTCACCTATCTTTCTATTCATTTGAGAAAGATTTTCAATTTAAACGTCAAATAATATATCGTGGATGGGGTTTTCGCGATCCTCTGACCTCTTATTTATTAGTTGTGATACATAGGATCTAGGTTTGAAGTGACGAAGATCGAACCCACTTTAATTTGACCACCCAAGGAAGATTAAGTGGCTTCCTAATCCGTACAATAATCTAGAATTATAGGCACATCAAATATAAAATTTAAAATAATATTTTTGTAAAGTAAAAATGTAGTTTTCTCCATTTTGTATAGCATAAATTGTAATTTATTATTGCAAAGTTAGAAAAATAAACTTATTTGATTTTTACAAAGGAAAATTTTTTGATTTTTAAACAAATAGAGCAATTTCATTATCTTCAAAAAAAATATTCCTCATTAGACCCAATTTTAGATTCGTTCTTTATAATTTTTTGAGTAATAGATTATTTTTTTTATATGATGAAAGGTGAATTCATTAGCTTATGGTGATCTAACGAATTCTTTAATTTTAATAACATCAAGATCATTACTTTATTCTAAAATAGTGACATTATGTCTAAATATCTTTGGTAAGGATGTTAGGACTTGTTGGGTTTTGATGTTAAATCCATTTCTTTTGAGGTATTGTCTACTTTGGACAAATTTATGGAACACATTTGACCTAATTGCCTCATCATGCTATAGGTGTTAAATGAATCATATTGGACCAATACAATCCAAGACTTCAAAGTTCTAACACAACACGGTACATCACCCGTGATGTGTTGGGCTAGATGTATCTAAGGGCCGTGCCGTACCACAAACTAACACAACATGACCTATATATTAAAAAATAAAATTAATTTTTGGTGTCTCACACTCTTTCTTCCCTTTTGTACCTCCAAACGGGCCATCTATTGTATGACTTGACATGATTCAAAATATTAGACTGTACGATATACGGCTTAATGTTGTTTACCAAGGGTTGTACCATATCATAGATAGTCTTACCTATTTGACACCTTTATATCTTAGTTTTGTCTTAGGAAAGTGCATCTCAAAGGGATAACAAAGCCTTTTCACTTATAAGGAAAAATGTCACATATCTACTCAATTAATTTGTGATAATTCTACCTACAACATTAACCTTCAATAAAGTTGGTATAGATTTCCAAATATGATATCATTGTTAGGTTTTGAGATAAGATTTGTTCTTGTGAGGTATTGACTGCATTGGAGGAAAGCATGAAATACATCCAACTGTTAGTCCTATAGTATTTATAATCAACCTACGAGGAGGTGAATAAGGTTGTTAACAAATATTTAATCAAGAACTTAAACTATAAGTTATTTAGATATCTTTATTAATTAGTGCATTGTTTAAAATATAAAAATTTTGTACTAAAACTTTACATCACTATAACTCAAAGGGTCAAAAGAACATCATTTAGGATACTATAGCCAGAAGTTAGGAGACCTCTAATATATTGGTTAGAGGTACTCCTATCCATCTTCATCATAAAACAATTCCTCATTCGATCCAATTTCAAATTTTTCTTTACAAGTTTTAGAGCAATAGATTTTTCTTTTTAATAAGAGGAAAGGTGAATACATTAGTTTGTGGCAATCAAATGAATTCTTTAATTTTAATAACATCAAGATCATTACTTAATTCTAAAATAGCAACTTTATGTTTAAATTTCTTTTGTAAGGATGTTAGGATTTGTTGGGTTTTGATGTTGGGTTTGTTTCTTTTGAAGTTTTGTTTACTATAAAAAAAAATGGAACAAATTCAGTTTATTTGTCTTATCCTACTTAATTTTTGTCTTAAAAAATGTGACTCATAGGAATAAAGAAGTCTTTTTGCTTATAAGAAAGATGTCATTTATCCACTCAATTAATTTGGATTAATTCTACATACAACATTAACCTTCAATAAAAGAGTGGTCATATTGTCAAAATCAGACATCCGTATGGATTTTTAAAGGCTACATTATCATTAGGTTTCAAGATAGGGCCCATTCTTGTATAATATTGTTCGTTTTGAAGAAAGGCATCACATACAACCAATCACTAATCTTGTAGTAACAATAATCAACCTATGAGGGGGTTAATAAGGTTGATAGCAAATATTTAATCAATAACTTAGCTTAGCTAAATTTGCACGTTGACAAATTTTTATTTAGTGGAGGAAGAATAACTTAAGCTAGTAATAAAATAATGAAGTAAGAGAATATTTAGAATTGTTACATTAAGATATACAGAATTTACCTGATGGTGACCCATGGGTCGGCTCAGAACTCGATTTATTAAAGGAAGAAAAGTTTAAATAGTGGTGGCCTACCGTGAGTCCCTCAAGGCTCAAGAACCTAAAGGGCTGCAAATGGCCCAAATAGTTTGATTCAAAATTGTAAACAATAAATAAGTAATTAGGGCTAACCAGTGGGCTATCTTTGTGGCTATAGTTTCAACTCAATAACCAACAACCTTTACAGCTAAACAAACACTTGCAGGCGTGCAAGTGACAATTACTGGCATATTACCCCCATGATCATTGGGGCACGATGAGCAGGCACATTAGTTGTGAGTAACAGCTTGTAGGAGTATTGCTCTATTAAGTCGTAGAGTCGTAATGTTTAAAGATGGCTAAATTATTACCCCACTCTATAAATACCCTTCTTATCCATAGGAAAAGGGATTTTGAAAAAATTTAGATCCTGATCTCAAAAATTCTTCCCGCTTCAAAGAATGAGAAATGCTCAATCTAGTAAAAGCCACTCGAGCTCTTGAGTGCATCATTCCTCCCAATGCCACTCTCTTACGAGTTCATTTCTTTCAAAACTACTCTCCAACGAGTGTGCCTTCCTCTCAATGTCAATCTCCTATGAGTACATTTCTCTCAAAGTTACTTTTCGATGAGTGCACTTTTTTCTCTAAGCCATTTTCTTACGAGTGCATTTCTCTCAAAATCACTTTCCATTGAGTGCTCCTTTCCCTCTGTGCTACTCTTTCTACAAGTGCCACCTCTCAAAGCTACTCTCCGACAAGTACGCCTTTCTCTTTGAGCCACACTCTCTATAAGTACCACCTCTCAAAGCTACTCTCCGACGAGTACGCCTTTTTCTCTGAGCCACTCTCTTAACGAGTGCCATCTCTCAAAATTGCTCACTCATTCAAGCGCATTAAACGGAACCTAATCTTCCATTAAACACTCAATCCCCAAACACTCCTACATCTACGTATTCTTTCTCATCTTTCTGTTTAATTAAAAAAAATTATTGACTTGAGTATTAGAGGACAAATCAAGAAGTAAATCCCGCATTCCTTTGACCTCTTATTGATTAATTGCAGTATGTAGGATCCACGCTCAAAGTAACAAAAAGCAGACTTGCTCCAATCGGACACCTGAATTGGTCGGTAATCTAATTCGTTTGATAATTTGGATCCAAAATATATCATTACCAATGATTGATACTTGTTTATAAACTCATTTAAAAGATACATTAAAAAATTTCTTATAACTTAAACAACTAACAACAAAATGAAATAAGTGGTAACAATATAATTTTGATTTCATGCATTCATCATTTTTATCAATGTCTAAATCTATGGAAGCAGCAATGCGAGTAATGTAAATTTTGCTATCCGTTGAATTCAAATTCTCAACCGTTGTTTTACATATTTGAATAGATTTAAGAATATGTCAATTTTATATTGTTTTGTTTGTAAATTAAGAGAGGTGTTAAGTTCACCTAACATACCTGTTTCAAATTCATTTTGCATGCATTTGGTAAATTCATTGTACATCAAAATATTAGTGGTATTGAAAATAAAATTATCAATATAAGTTTATAGAATCAATAATTCATTGCCATTATTCTTAAAAACAAACTTGTGTCAATTCCCATACTAAAGCTATTATCAAGACAATGTAAGAAAAATTTAATAAGATTTCAATGATTTATACTGATCAATAGAATTATTGTTATTTTTTTATAATATCATAATATGAAAATAAATATCAAAAATATATCTAATTCCTACCTAAATTTCTTTCTTCAAAAAATTTGAATCAGCTACCTTTATCTCTCTTCTATCATGAGTGTGCCAGACTTTTATAAGAAGAGAGTTTTATTATCATAGTTTTTTTTTCTAGAGGACTAATTTATATTCATATTTCAAATGAAAATTTTAAAAATCTCCCTTATAAAACAAATTTGAAAAAAGCTACCCCATCATTATATGAAAAATCGACAAACATTAGTTTCTATTAACAATGGACAATTCTATCATTTATAGGTTAAGAAGTGACCGGTCCATTAATTACATAAACACTATTATTTTGATCAATGATTAAGCTAGTTAAAAAAATAATTTTTCTAATAAAATATAATTAAACCATATGAGTTCATCACTTGTAACTATTTCAATAAACTATTAAAATAAGCCACAACATGTCTAATCCTTTGTGTTGATCAAAATCATGGGCAACTAATCTCTTCATAGAGTTGATATTTTTTTCGATATGATCCCATGGTTTGGGAACAAAATTTCAAACTTTATATATTCTTGCATTGCTATTATTCAATTTTTATTACTTTCAACTTTATCGGAAGATTTATATTCAAAGAGATGAACTCTAATAAAATCCGTTGAGGATGGTGTTGCTAGCATTCGCAAGACAACGGCCCAAGTTGCATACATCTAATGCCGAATCGCAAGACAACAACAGCCCAAGGTGTTGTTACCATCAACTACTTTCACTATAAGGTTTTAGGAGTTGGCCCTCATTCTATTCATAGAAATAAGCAGACATGAATAAAAATAGGGGAGTGATGCAGAGAATGAGTTTGAAAGTCATCTATTACTAAAAACATTTTCTGGAGTTGTTTTCTTGTGAAAATTGTTCACTTGTAGTTGGGTGACTGATTCACCCATGGTCAGCGCCTAACACAAGCCAGAGTCTTTTACTCAACTGCTTGTTGTAGTTTGTACCCTTTGTAGTTTTGAGATTCACTGAGAAAAAATAACAAGCATTTGAATAGATGAGAAACACAGATATAAGGAATGCGAGATGTAAATTTTTGAGATTCTGAATCAATTGACTAGAATCTATTACGTTCGTTTTTTTTTTTTTATCTGGTTGGTAATTAATATTATTTATAGGGTTTCTTGGTCGTCAGATTATGTGTTATCTTTTTTACTATAATCATTGGTTATATGTTCTATAAATAAATAAATTTGGACATTTGATTGTATAATTCTACTATATTATATAAAACTACAATTTATCTTTACTTGTTATTAAATTATCGGACACCCATTCACCCCCGTAGGTGTTGGAGGGTTTGTCTTTAGTTTTTCCAATTTTTTTAAAAAGTGGTGGTGGAAAAATTATTTTTAACAAAGTAGATCTAAAAATTTGCATCATTATTTTTGGTAAAGAAAATGAAAAATGACTAATTTTATAAAAATAAATAGGTCAAAGTGGTCAATAAAAAATTTTACTTCCGTCAATTATTAATATTTTTGCATTAATTTTATTTTTAGATGACCCAACTCCGCATATATTGGATCCATTCTAATGAGTCTAGTACGAACATGAGCCAGTAGGAGCAATGCTAACCAGTAGGAACGAGGCTCAGTCGGCAAGAAGGCCGAGCCAAACGATGGGGGCCCAGGGGATTTGCGCAAGGCTTAGCATCACAAGATAGAATTTGGGCCGGACAAGCCACGTTGAGGCCTAACAGGCATCACCTGACACGCACTCAATCACAATCCGCCTATCCTCCTCCTAAGGAGGCTGTAGACTGGTAGGGCAAGAAGCATTAACCCAGAAAATGTTAACTAATGGCAGATGAAGTCAACTCTAGCAAGTTGTGGTGCTTGCTGCCCTGTAGCGACTTAACCAATCCTAACGGGAGGCAACCAGACCTGTGCTGGCCACTCCCGTCGATAGTCCCCTCATCACCACAAGACGATAAGTGATACCGTCGACCACCGCTAGTGCTCAACGACGGGCGAACCAAGACAAGACACCTATCACAGGGTTCCTGCGCCCAAAACCTCTTACACAGAACCTTACAAATACCTCCTCCTACAATGGAGAAAGAGGACGATTAAACGAGTAGAAGAACAAAAGAGTTCAATCAACCTAGAGATCTGAACACCAAAAGCCATTCGAGGTGCCTTAAAGCTATCTTGAGCTAAGCCTCGAACCAAAACGCAAGGAGAAGGAACTAGGTCTCCTCCTTTCAATATCGCCAATCTAATTTGGCGACTTTAATGAACCACTCTCTAAAGTGCACCATGGGAGTCAAAGCCTCCTTTAACTCACTTTCCCACCACTACATATAAACTATTGTGTATTTCACATCACGTTTATCTTCACACTCACATTTTTTTATTTTTGGGAAAAGACTTCTAACTTGAGTATCGGAGGATTTACGGTGAGAACACTTTCCATCATCCTTTGACCTCTTATTTATAATTTGTGCTGTGTAGTGTTCAAGTTTAAAGACGTAGAGACCGGATCCATTCGAATTTGACTCAGCGTGATAAATCTAAAGACTTTTTAATTTGCACAAAAATTTGGACTGAGGGACGAATCACATCCTAACTAAGAGTTTGATTTCTGACGTGAGTACTTGTACTTATGTGACAAATGAGTTTTGCAGCTTGGTTCTCGAAACAAATTTAGTAGGGTTGATAAAAAAAATTCAAATGGGGTCAAAATTAAAATCTAAAATTGACTATTAATATATATGTATCTAATTTTTTTATTTATTAAAATTACAGCAGGGTTAGCAACCCCTGCTTCCTCATATATATATTGCGTCTGCCTTTATTTGAAGCATTGTTGTCGGATTTTCTCTGCTACTTAGTTGAAGTGATGGGTTTTACAAAATGAGATTATATATTTGATATTTAACCTTTCGTTATAAATAAGCTAATGAGGAGATTCTTCGGCGTTGATGAATTTGACAATTGTCGAGAGTTGACCGGTGGCAGTATCGGTGTCGGAAATCAGCATCGTTGATCAGCTGAGCACGAGTAGAGATTAATTAGACTCATTATTAATATTTTTTTATTTATTTAATGATAAATAAATTTATTATAAAATATATAATTATTTTTATTTTCATGGTCATAATTTTCAAAATAAATTTTATTTTTGGTCACTATTTTTATGTGCGTAGGATTTTTTCCCCACCACTGTGAAGGTGACTCGGCTGCTAAACGGCATAATTGGAGTTTATTAACCAGAAAAAGGCCAAAAAAGGTTCCATAAACTACATTATTTATCTTCGACAATAGGACTACGTGGCAGCTTAGGGTGCAGCATGCCGCTTAAAGCCGCGGCCGAACTCTCTCGCTCTTCCCTTCTTCAAACAGTTAAATAAATAAATATAAAAACCTCCACGCCCCCCAAAGTCTCTCCGCCCTCAAATCTGTCGGCGCGGCGACGCCACTGCGCGCACCCTCAAAATCACTTGTGCATTTCTAACAGTGTGGAATCCATAGTGCTTGTTTCCTACTCCTCCGTCCTCTTCCGGCCCGAATCGGGGCCGGAATCTGACGTCATGAGTACCGGAGTGACGGCGACGAGAGCTGGCTCCGTCCTCGATAAGCCCTTGCACCAACTGACCGAAGAGGACCTCTCTCAGGTAACTCGCGAAGATTGTCGCCGCTTCCTCAAAGAAAAAGGTCTCTTCCCCTCTCTCTGCCCTCATTCTCTTCTCTTGTTCTTCCCTTGGCTTCAATTATTGGTCAATCGGGAAAAAAAAAAGGAAATGTTTTAACCAGCGAAACTGACACGTGATGTTTTGGGAGAGTTTGACTGCACAGGTATGCGGAGACCTTCTTGGAACAAATGTCAAGCGATCCAACAAGTCATCTCCCTCAAATCACTCCTCGAACCGCCTCCGAATCCCGCCTCCGCTGCTGCTGCTCCTCCAAAGGCTTCGACTCCGCCGCGTGCCTCCACGAACGATGTGATTGTTCCGCTAATTATTCTTGTGATTGTTAGTTAATTCAATAAATGACGAGTGTGGATGGTTTATTGTCGCGAATTAAGGATTTTTTTCGGTGCAGGCGACTTCAAATTCTTGTAGTTCTCTTAAGGAATTAACTCCTGCCGAAGCGGACGCCTCGCTGTCTGCGTGTGATGGTAGTCTGAATCGGCCTACTACGGGTCCGTTTAGATCGAATCCCTCGAGAGAATTGGAATGCCGCCAGTCGGTGGATGATAATAAGGCTGTATCTCCCAGGTTTTTTCTCCGTTCGATTATTCGTCGTGTTGTTATTTATGTGCATTGTTGATTCTTTTCGTCGTTGCAAGTGTGTTTTGTTTGAACAATTCGCTTGTTGGTGAGAGAAGTTACCAGTCTATGAGGAACTGGTGCATGAAAGGGAGTCACATATTTGTATACCTAGTACGGTGTTTCGTAATGAATTATTGAGAGTTAGAGACCCTAAATTAGGAATCCATGTCGTTCCCTGCAGCATTGCAAAATTATGCAGGTTATAATGAAGATATCTCCATCCGTAGCCTTTCCATTTCTCGTGAGAATTTTAGCTCTCTAATCGAGATGGTCACTATATCAACTGTATAATGTGGTTGGTTTTATGAGATAAAAAACAGTGAAAAACCCTGGAAAGCTAAAACTGTATAAAAATAATTAAGAAAACTATATAAACCTATAAAATGTTTTTTCTTTGGTTTGCATAATATAAAACTATGGAAATACAGTTTTCTCTGCTATAGAACCATAAGGTTTATTAAAGCTTTCTACAACTTTCCACAACTCTTCCCTGGGTTTCAGATGGAAAATTATGGAATCCTACATAGAGAAAACATAACTAAAGATCTCCTTGGTTTTTCATAGTTTGTCACAATTTTAATTTTCATAGTTTTCTTCCCTTCCAACCAAACATAATATATTATCAAAATTATGCTGTTTTGCACATATTTGCTCAGTTTTGCACATTAAATAGAGTAATGACATTCCTCAGAGGCCTGGGTGGTAAACGAGTTGAGCAGAAGTAAGTTGAGTTCTAAATTAGTCAAACTCGACTTGTTAACTCGATAGACTTAAGCATGGCCAGTAAAACCTCATGAATTGAACATTAACAAGTATATAAATGAGTTATCCCTAGGCAAACTTGAATAAAAAAGGTTTGCCAATTTTATGTGGCTCTCACATTGCTGATTATGGGGTTTGATCTAAAAATCACGGACACTAACACAGGGTAGCAACACAGCAAGACCATGGCGACATTTTTTCTAAAAATTGGGTGCGACATGCTATTTGCATTAAACAAAAGCCATGGCTTCTCATTGTTATGAGAAAATAAATTGATAAAGCTACAACATTTAGCACTAGATAAACTGTCAAAACTCCACATGCACGCAAATTCCCTGTATTTTTCTCAATGTCTCTGAATCAAACAAAAAATTCTGAGCATGTCCACTTGTGTTAGAGAATGTCTGGAGCATTTCTGTTTCAGAAGTGTGCCTGACAAAAATATGCAACCTTGGAGGAAGTGCCCTTAGTTTAAAGGGTTATTTTATAGGGTTAGATAAGCACAACTTTGCTAGTAACATTGCAAAAACATATATTTTTGTATTTCAAACCAATGACCTTCAAGCATGGATGAAAATATTGGTATTGATTGTGGCCAAATTGGTATCGGACATATTGGACAATACGTAGCGTTAATGTAAAGTAAAAATTTTGTGAAAAATCATTTGTTGACAAATAAATATTGATTGACTTATTGGTCGATAGATCGATATGTGGCCGATACGGAAACATATTGCGATTTTGCTGTAGTATCGGGGAATGTCAGTATTTGGGTGTTCGATTTGGATATATATCGGTTGATATTTTTGCCCCTCCAAGTCATAATACTGTAAATTATTGTTGCACAGAGGTTATTTTGAGTATACTTTATTCAAACTTGATTTTTAATGAAACAAGCTCAAAATTTGCTTGAGTCAAGACTCGTGAAACTTCTAAACTAAGTTGGGTTGAGGTTTAATCTAGTGATCTTAAGTTGAGCTTTAAGTATCTCGGCTCCTTTGGTTGCCTAGTTGCCCCCATTAAGAAAAAGTTTAAAAGGAAAGGGAAAATGTCCACATTTTCCTTTATGAGTAAGATTTTGTGCTTTAACATGATGGGGTCAAAACAATCTTTTATCAGCCATGCTTGGTTTTGTGTTCTCATGGGCTGTTCCTTGCTGCTGTAATATCACTTTCCTTATCTATTGCTGGATTTGCCGCATCCAAGCTTTTCACATAACTTAGTATTCATGAGAATTATCCCTCATTTTTACCAGCGCCTAATGTGCATTGAGCTCTTAGGATTCTTGGTTGTGTTGTAGTTTATCTAATTGATTCTCCTAGTATTGTCTTGTTCCAAATAAAGGATTCTCTTTCTAAATAAAGCAAAAGTCGTCATTTTCATTTATGTACGGATAAGTCATTTGGAATTTTAAGAACACGTTGAATTGCCAGAGTCTGTAATTTTGGAATTATGAAATCTCGAAAATGTGAAAGTCTTTTTGGTTACATTGATGATATATTAATTTTTGTGTTAGTGTAAGAAAAAATTGATGCACTATAGCACAGTTAGGAGTACCACCCTATCTTCTGCCTTAACCCACCTCAGGCCATAACAGCTTGTTTCCATTGCAAATGCTCTGTAAAACATTCAAACTTTATGTTCCCAAATGCAATGCCATCTCTCTCAATTGCCATTAGAAAGGCTTTTCCTGAATTCAGACCCATCAAATTAGTTATGATAATCATATGGACAACCATTGATTACATCATTATTTAATTATGTTTGATTAAGCTTTTGCAGGTTGCTCTTTGAGAGAGAGAAAGAAGTGTGGTTTGCTGAAGGTCACTAATTTATGTTTTCTTCTCTCTCTCTCTCTATTCTTCCTTATGACTTAGTTCTCCTTAAATTGCAACTCGAGCACCATCCGCATTTGTTGTCATCTGCACTGTTGCCAAACATCACCACTTTATTCACTATCACAACCCTATTTGGCCTGCAGGGTCTCCTGAAAATTGTCAGCAAACTTTTCTGTCCTCTTCAACCTTGGGATATTACAGTCAACCTTATCAAAGAATACCACAATTTATCAGCAACATCTGATTGGCCGAGAATATTTCTTTTTGCAAATTGCTAAAATCCATTAGAGTAAAAGTGGGCTGGATGATATGCATGTGTATAGTGGCAGATGCAACTGTTGGTGGAATGGAGTTAGACCATGAACAGTCACTTGTCTTCTTAACACCATTTTTTGCTAACCAGATGTGGAAAAATAATGCCTATTCTGGTTAGATTTAAGTTGGGAAATACTTCCTGTTTTGTTTTTAAATCCTCCTCTAAGTTGGGAAATGGGTCTTTTGCTCTTTTCTTAATGTATGTTTGATGAAGATAATATCACCGCAAGGTGCCTGTTTTTTGCTTCTTTTTTCCTTTTCTGATTCCAGTTTTTATAACTGGCACTATCCTAGTTTCTTACCCTTTCTTTTTCTTTGCTTGTATCCTTCTTTCATTTTCTACTTTTAGAATATTAATATGTGTGGTTGGCCCTATTTTGTAGATTCTACTTGGTAATTTGAAAAGAATAATCTAATGACTATATTTAGTAGTATCATTACGTTTGCTAATGAAATTTTCCCATTTTCTCCTTTTGTGAGACACTGTGGCATTGTCAAGAAGGAAATGACTGCCTCACCAGTAGTGGAATGGGTATAGCTGTCTAAAGAAGGAATTTGAGTTCTAAAAATAACTAAAAGGTTTATCTTTAATGGGATGATATGTTGCTCAAAACAAGTGGTTTTTAGTTAAATTCACCACTTGAAGTCAAAACTTCTGCTTCCACTAGAGTATTTTCCGAGTTTACCAACTGTTTAGTTGAAGACAATTTGTTGCCCCATGTTGTTGCTCAATTTATGTGTTTGTTAATCGTCTTTGTGTGAAATTGAATTTGCTTAGGATTTCACATGATCTTGCAATGGTTGATAGATTCCTGATGTTCATTGCATCAGCCCTCAGGATCTGGCAAAAAGAGATTTTTATAGGCCCTCCAGCTTCCTGTAAATTACTATTGTCAAACTCTTTGTTGAATGGATTTATTTAACTAGGTGTCAATCTCTGGTCACTCCATCAGTTATGAACTTTATACCTACCCTGGACTTTTCTGATTGTATAGTCTGCAATGTGTCTCATGTTTAATCTTTATCCTGATGAAGTAGTCTGCAACTGTCTGTTACCATCTTTCCTTTTCTTCTGTTTCCATCATTATTCTTGGGAGTTTGGCTCTTTGGCATGGCAATATCATATGTTGGTATTCACCTGCTATTGTTGACCTTCACTGTAGTTTGCATTCTTTTATGTTTCTTCTTTTTCTGCACCCTCATGGAGGAAAGAGTGGCCATTGCCAGGCTATAGATGACACCTGTCAGGATCTTATCACAATGTGTTTTCAAATCAAAATGGACCAATTCTCCAAAATTTTTATCTGTAGTGGTTAAAATTATGCACTAACATCAAGAACAGTGGAACTCATTTCCTGTTTGAATTCGGGACATGTAACCTTGACACCTTGTGCATTGGTTAACTTTCCAAATGGAAGGCAATATCTTCAATTTAGTTACAAGGTTCATATTATTGCTACCTCCCTATCATCTTTTTAAGCTTCCTTGTTACCTCAGATCAAAGTGTTTAAAGGAAGCATTTTCATAATGTGGTCACAGAAGTACAGATGCAACAGACTTGTCAGCTCGGAAAATGACAATCTTCTACAGTGGCAAGGTCAATGTTTATGATGAAGTGCCAGCTGATAGGGTAATTTTTTATCCGTCAGCAATGACGATGTAGCATATATTTGACTTTCTAA